>SRHC01000098.1:44173-100077 GCA_004794325.1 Pomacea maculata | reverse complement strand
TCCTAAGCATCACAGATCCTGTGGAACGAAGTGTGGAGTTCATGCCAACCAAAACGCCGTATGACCCCCGATGGATGTTAGCAGGACGCAAAGTACCAGGTGCGTTAAAATGGTTTTTACCTTTCTGCTTTTTTTTTTCTAATAGGAGTTGATATTTCAAAAGAAATACCATCTTGTTTAAAGGAAAATGGTAAGCTGGGTTTACATGATAGACCTACCTTTGATAAAGCAGAGGGAGTGCAGAGCTTCATTTTTAAGAATTTCTGGAACTGCCGATACCACCACTCTCAACACAAAAGAACCTGAAAAGATGTCCATTCAGTTTTGCCAGTATTCTCAAGTTTTTCTTATTTTTTTCATCATGGTGCTCTGCTTCCAGATTTTTTTACTGCATGATTTTTAAATCCAGACAGCCATTGTTTTGACAGTGCCCCACCCCTGAAGAGACAGAGCTAGCTCTAATCTGACAGCTGTGATTCAACATTACAACATTACAACCTGTTTAAACCCCTCAGAGTTGTTTTTAGAAGTGAACTATCATTTTGCCACCAGAAATTCTGAAGGAAAGTTATTTAGAATGTCACTTTCCATCACTTGTGTTTAACTCAGTTTCTCCCTTAAATAATCATGTAAACAAAAATAATTTGGGGGCCATGTTTAACCATTAATGCAAAAATGTATCACAAATTTTTTGCTCACCATACAAGAGTTGATGTCACAGCTTTTTTACAATTTGAAGAAGTGTGACATTGTACTATTTCTCCATTTGCATGTCTGGTTGAGATTGTAAAATTCGAAGGCTATAGATTTGTTCTGCTACAAAAGTTAACTTTTTTTTTTCCCCAGAAACCAAGCAGTTCCAGGCTGGATTTTTTGACATCGGATCATTTGATGAGATCTTGAAACCCTGGGCAGAGACTGTTGTTGTTGGCAGAGCAAGACTGGGTGGCATTCCTGTTGGTGTGGTTTCTGTAGAAACAAGAACAGTAGAACTGGTTGTTCCTGCTGACCCTGCTAATTTGGACTCAGAGACGAAGGTAGGCAGAATTCTTCCCCTTTGGTCATTTGAGGGCGGAACCAGTAAATGTGTTTATCACCTGACAAGAATGATTTTCTTAGCATTATGCAATTACTTGATTTGCCTTTTTTTCTGTTAGCCTTTGTTTGTTTGCTTTGTAAGTACTTTGGAAAAAAAGACCAAATAAAGGTACAAATTATTGTTCTGATATAACAAATTTCTTGTTTTTAGCAAATTAGAAATCCCATTTTTACTGTCTCAGGTGATCCAGCAAGCTGGTCAGGTTTGGTTCCCAGACTCAGCTTACAAGACAGCCCAGGCCATCATGGATTTCAACAGAGAAGAGCTTCCACTGATAATTTTTGCAAACTGGCGTGGCTTTTCAGGTGGCATGAAAGGTACAGTCACTCTTGTCTCATAGTTTTGCTGTTCTGTGCATGCATTCATGTAAGTTGACACATGCATGAGTAAGACACAAAAACAGTTAAAGTTCTCAAATTATGTCTAACAGGTAAAAGTGATTGTCAGGACTCTTACTGTAGCATATAAAGAACTAGATATGATCACATAAAAAAGTTATTTACAAATAGTAAGTCTGTGTGTGTGTGATTTTTGTTTTGTTTTGTTTATTATACAACATATACACAAAACATAAAGGACTACCACTTAAAACAATTACAGAAAAAACATACACACAGAAAGAAACACATCCCTGGCAAAATACACAAAATTTTCATCTGCCTTTCCTCCTTATCCATTTTGTGAATAGCGGATTTTTTTACTTGCAGGCAGCAGAGGGTTTATGTAAAGAGTTCTGATGTTATTATAAGCATTGAATCCCCACAAGGCTGTTGTCTGTCACCCTTGATGTTTATCAAGTACGCTGACAGCTGCAGAATTACGAAGTTCTCTGCTGATATAGAAGTGTGATCTTTGTTTATTATCACAGACATGTACGACCAGGTACTCAAGTTTGGTTCCTACATTGTTGATGCTCTACGTGCCTACCAGCAGCCTGTGCTGATTTACATCCCTCCTTATGGGGAGCTACGAGGGGGTTCGTGGGTGGTAGTGGATCCCACAATCAACCCAGACCACATGGAAATGTTTGCCGATTCTCTTTGCAGGTGACATTTAGCTTCAAACGCTTATGCATCCTGTGAATTGTTCTTATTTTAAATTCTGCATGAAGTATTTTAAAATATTACCTCATTTTCTTTTATAATTCAAAAGACTATGATAAAATACCACTAACAAACATTGTTATCTGGTAATTGTAGAAATATTCCATACTAAACTAAGTTGAATGTAAATATTGATGATATCTGGTGATAGTGATCCACCACAAG
The DNA here is from genome assembly GCA_004794325.1 of Pomacea maculata. NCBI lineage: Eukaryota > Metazoa > Mollusca > Gastropoda > Architaenioglossa > Ampullariidae > Pomacea > Pomacea maculata. Next base: position 97,710 of record SRHC01000098.1, on the reverse strand, counting down.
ATAACTGATGTAATTGAGAAAAAACACAATCACTCTTTATAAGGCATACAGTCTTGATCTTCACTTCTAGGGGTGGAGTTTTGGAGCCTGAAGGCACTGTGGAAATCAAGTTCCGACGCAAAGACCTGGAGAAGGTGATGCGGCGGCTGGACCCCAATGTCCGACAGATAGTAGAACAGATGGCAACTCCTGACCTGCCAGCAAACACAAGGGCAGAGCTGGAAAAGAAACTGAAGGCTGCAGAAGATGCACTGGCCCCAGTTTATCATACAGTAGCCTTGCACTTTGCTGATCTGCATGATACACCTGGTCGCATGGAGGAGAAAGGAGTTATATCAGTGAGTGGACATCATTGTGAAAACGCTAAATAAGAATAGAGTATTAGCTTTAAGGGTGAAGTCAGGTTTTTTCCAATAGCACTTTCAAAGCAATGTTCTTGTATCAGTTATATATTCAGATGAGGACCAAAGGAGTTGGGGGAGGGAATATTAAAATCTTCAGATCTGTGCTTGGATCCTTTGGTCTTCTACTAATCCCTGTCATCTATTCTTGAGGACTGGATTTTTTGTAAAAGAAGAAATGTTATTTCATGCAGTGTTGTTCTGATAGCTTCTGTTATCCTGAATGGTTGTGCAACATAAACTCCACAGACCTGTGATTAATTAGGAGCAATTCACTTGCAGAATATACTGCAGTGGCAGAAGAGTCGAGAGTTCTTCTACTGGCGGCTGCAGCGGCGACTGTTGGAGATGCAGGCTAAGAAGCTGTTGTCAGAGGGCGGCCATCGCATGCAATCACGTGCCCACTTTGACTCCATGCTGAGTCGATGGTTTTCCGAAGACCAAGGAGCTGTCAACGTATGTTGAACTTAGTCATAAATGTTTACTAGGAACTGTAGGAAGTCTCAAAAATGGCCTCAGAGGTTATGAGAAAGTTTTCTTAAAAAGTTTACTAAGGATGAGAAAAAATCTTCAAGATCAGATTGCTGAAGTCTGGAGTGAGTAATCAGGGGTAATTAGTGTTCACTTGACAATCTGGCTGAGAAAGGATTTGTAATAGAATAGGTATTTAGACTTATTTATGGAATTACGAAGTGTAGGGGACAAACTATGATTGTAGCTTAGATGTTACGGTTCCCTGAGAATTCACCTTGATGAAAGCTACTTGGTTATGTTGATTGTACTTCAAGAGTTGTGAATTGCTGAGAATTTCAGACGAACTGCTTGGTCATTTGCTGGTGATAGTTCAGATGTTATGGTCTGCTGCAAATTCAGCTGAAACTACTTCACTTTATACACTTTTCTGTGCATGCAGGGCTACTTGTGGGAAAATGACCAAAAGGTTGTGAACTGGCTGCAGCAGCAGCTGCAGGAGCGTGATGGAACAGAGGGCTGCTCTTTGCTTAAGGACAACGTGCGGTGCTTGCAGCGGGACCATGTGCTTGCCCACGTCAAGGAGTAAGTAACCATGTCTGTAGCACAGATGCTACGGTTATAGGTGGTGGAACATTGTAGCACAGATCGTTATGGGTGTGGAGAAAGAGACACTTCAGTCTGATAAGTTTTATTTATATATTTATGAGTATCAGGCTATTATTTTTTTTATTTGGTCCTTTTCTGCAGTAAGGATAGCAAGTAAGGCAAACTATTTTAGTTATGTTGTGCTTTATCCCTCTCCTGAGGTACTCATTGGATGTGCAACTTTTTGCAGTGTCCTGGAGAAGAACCCAGAAGTTTCAATGGATGTTGTGGTTCATATGACACAACTTATGACACCTGCACAGAGAGCAGAAGTGGTTCGAATCCTCTCCACTCTAGAGACTACTGACCCACCTGAGCCTGTGAACAAATGATGCAATGTGTCTCATTTATGGTGCAACAACTGTGAACACATGACATGGTTGTGATGACTGATATTAGTGAGGTTCATTTCCTTGCAAGCGCCATTAGGAAGAAAGATATGTTTGCAACATGTTGAAAATGTGTGCATGCATGCATGTGTTAATGCATATGTGTATCAAGTTCCTGTGTGCTTGAGATGGATGAGCAGAAAGATTAATAAAAGTCTGTGCATGCTTATGAAAGGTATGTGAGTATGTGGAGAGAACCACTGCGCACATTTCTATAGTCATACACGTGTGGGTGTTTTTGGGGTAGAATTCGATAATTTTGTAAGGCATATCAAGGAATTGGTTCCAGCTCTACTGGGGAAGGCTCATAATTATGAAAATTTCACTTCATTAACAAATTCCGTGGACGTACATTGTCTCATGGAGGAAAGTGGTATTGAGATGTCCTACAGAAAAATCTGCTTGCATGTGCAATTGACTTTCCTTAATTAGTTGATGTAATAATCTGACATGACATGCTGACTGTCCCTGAAAGTAGACTGCTATTGTGAAACAAAGCCTAGATACAAAATGCTGTCTAAAAGAGACTTGGTACTACTTACTGGAATGGATTGAGAATGTTTGCTTTAATAAGAATTCATGGAAAGATTTATAGAATTATGTTAGCATGTCCATAATATTTCTTGTATTTTTTTTAAAAGTATTATTGCAGTGCATAATTTATTTCTAGCTTTTCAGAGCATTCCATTTATGGCATTTAAAGGCTGTACTTTTTACCTTACTATGGGAGAGAATGGTTGTTGCATAACCTCTTGGTATGCTTGGCTAAACTGCTTACATCTGGCCCAACAAGTACCCTCACCTTCCTTCCCTCAAACTCAAATCATTTTTTCCTGCTGTAGAAGTTCAGCCTTTAAGTTGCAAATATTTCCAGCTTCAGCGGTCGTAGCTGTGATTATTGTTGAGCTACTTCAAAAGTTTATGCTTACAGATTTGATTTCAGTTCAAAGATCGTAGCACAAAACTTCTGATCTGATCTCAAGCCAGGCTTTCCCTACCTCTCACATCTACCCCCCTAAAACAACAATTACTCCCCAAAGAGAAATGATCCATTTAGATAATAAGTCTTGTTGAGTTCAAGATTAACCATGTAGTCTGTAGGAACTCGATTAATAGAGGTAGGTGGGTGATGATGGCATTTGTCAAGAATCTAAAATTAAATCATTAGATAAGCTGTGTCCTAGGCATTTCCATATGTAACACGGCTTTTAAGGCAGAGGGTCATATGACCATGGAACAGTGTTAGTATGAACCCTGTCAACTTACATTCCTGCCCTAAAGTATGTCTCACTATGTTTGACTAAGTGCCTGCCGCCTGTCCCCCATCTCTTCTTCACACTTGACTTTTGTATGGTTTTTACATGTGTAGAGGGCCGGTAGGCCAGCGTTGTTGCTAGTTTTGGCGGGATCTGCTAGGGCATGGTGAGAGATGGCAAATAGCGGTGATTGGCTAGGGTAAAACGGCGTATGGTTCCGACCGTATCAGAGCATCGCAAAAGTTTACCCCTTCCCAGAGGTATATAAGGGCAGAGCTGAGACGAAAGGACAGAACAGAGTCGGCGGAGACAGCGCGCACAGCTACACGACGAAGAAGAGACAGCTCCGACCTCTAGCGCCTCGGGCGATTGACGCAGCCGTGACCATTGTACGAGAATAAAGGGTCGCACACCTGCTGACTGTTCCTGGCTTTTTGGTTCGAGTGTTGAATTGTTGTTGTCACCATACAACCCCACCTTACCACTCGGTTACATTTGGCGCTGCGAACAGGATCAGTGTCAGCAGGTGAAATATGGCTGCAGAGGGCGACAGTACAGCAGAGGCTGTACGAACGTGTCATTTAGTCCATCTTCAGAAGTTTGCCGGAGGGCCAAGTGTCGACGAGTTTGAAAGAGAGGTGGAGATAGGTCTTGCCCTAAGCCCGATGCCTGAGAGTGCCGCGTGTGTTTATATTCTGAACGCGCTGGAGGGACCTGCTAGACAGCGAGTGCTGCTGTTCCCTCACGACATGATAAACACGCCGGAAAAGATTTTGGATGTGTTGAGAGAGGCATACGGCGAGCGGAGAGATGTTATAGACATTATCGCCAGTTTTTATAACCGCCGACAGCAGAGTGAGGAGGCGGTCATCGAATATGCTGCGACACTGAGAAATTTACAGGCGAAAGCAAATCGCCTGCTGAGCGACGCCATATCCAGTACACACCTGGCGACACGCTTTGTGAAAGGACTTAAACACAGCCAGGTCCGACGTGAGACATCCAGACAGCTGGCCGACCATGGGTCTTCTTTTGCCGATCTCCTTAAGACGGCCCGACGTGTAGAGAGGGAGGAGATGTATAATGACAGAGAGGATGAGATACATCGTCTGACTGCACGAGTAACACAGTTGGAGATGGAGGCGGCCTCCCGGCTTCACACGACACAACAAAGTGATTTCCCCTTCGAGGCTGATCGTCAGCACAAACATAAATATTTGCGACGACAGCAGACAAGGCAGCGGGGCGGCCAGCGGTCAGAACCTCCCCATGACAGCGATGGTGGAGGGGGCAGAAGGCGAGGTTTCTGCAGGTGGTTCAACGTGGCAAAGGGATGGGGGTTCATCACACCTGATAGTGGCGGTCAAGACGTCTTTGTCCACCATTCAGTTATTCACAAGGCAGGCTTCCGCAGCCTAGGCAAAGGTGAATTGGTGGAATTCGAACCCAGACTGTCATACAAAGGCATTGAAGCCACGTTCGTCTGTGGTATCGGAGGAGTGAAATGCCGAGGCAGTGATCGCCGGCCGATTTTAAGAGAAAAGTTTCAAAACAAGCCGGTGCAACTACAACAGCGGCAACCACAACGACGGCAGAGCCAAGCAGAACTGCAGCTGGACAGATTCCATGGGCGGAGCGGCCGGAGTACCTGTAATATCACCAGCCGGCCAGTTGATGACAGTGCTGTGTACACAGTCAGGCCCCTTGTTGACGGCCCTGCACGTGCCCGCAGTGACAACACCAAAGCAGCGAAGCCGTCTCCGCAGTTAGAGGACAGTCAACTGCCGGAGACACAGAATTGTCAAGACTACGACAGTGACGAAGAAACTCTGTTTTGGTATACTACTGTCCCACCCCGTCAAGCCAGAACTACAGTGATACCAGAAGTGACAGTGCCTGTGGTGCCAGAAGTGACAATGCCTGTGGTTCCAGAAGAGACAGTGCCTGTGGTTCCAGAAATGAAAGTGTGTGTGATGCCAGATATGACAGTGCCTGTGGTGCCCGATATGACAGTAACTGTGGTTCCAGAAGTGACAGTGCCTGCAGAGCACAGCAAATTGCAGCGGCTTGCTGTGAGACAGGCATAAACTCAGATGCGTAGAAAACGGGTGTGTGTGACACTGTTCACTGACATTGTGGATAAGACGTACATATGTTGTAACCATTAGTTGTCTATGTTGCTATTGTTCATTTCATTTGTAGACACGGCTGCGTCTACGAAATATCATGACATACGAGACAGATGGACGGAATGCCTGCCCTTATATACACCTCGTGCCCATGCAGCAGTTAATTTGGGAAAAGAATAATCAGTCGGTCAGATTCAGCTGTTAGGAGTAGTACAGATATTTTGTTTACAAGGCAAATCTTTACTCTACTAAGTAAATAATACCAGCGGCTGATATGACCAGGCGTTGCTTGCGGCAGCAACAGATCTTCTTTAGAGGTTTAAATATTGAAGGCCCCCCGAGGCCAGCATAATTAGGTGAGCTTGTATATCAGCCCTAGTGTTGCTAGCTAAAGCTCATCAGCGAGGACGCTGTTGGAGAAAGAGTCGGCGGGGATGTAGAGGGCCGGTAGGCCAGCGTTGTTGCTAGTTTTGGCGGGATCTGCTAGGGCATGGTGAGAGATGGCAAATAGCGGTGATTGGCTAGGGTAAAACGGCGTATGGTTCCGACCGTATCAGAGCATCGCAAAAGTTTACCCCTTCCCAGAGGTATATAAGGGCAGAGCTGAGACGAAAGGACAGAACAGAGTCGGCGGAGACAGCGCGCACAGCTACACGACGAAGAAGAGACAGCTCCGACCTCTAGCGCCTCGGGCGATTGACGCAGCCGTGACCATTGTACGAGAATAAAGGGTCGCACACCTGCTGACTGTTCCTGGCTTTTTGGTTCGAGTGTTGAATTGTTGTTGTCACCATACAACCCCACCTTACCACTCGGTTACACATGCTATTACAAAATATATGCTCTGGTCTTCAAATGAAAACATACCATTTAAAAATGTGCCAAACTAGAATATTTTATCTGTGGCTTTGCTATCTCTACACTTGGAAATAGAGAAAGTGGATAAACATTGTTACTTTAAAAAAATACACATTTGCTGATTTAAATTGAACGGAAATTTTGCTGACAGACAGGCACTGATAGTTTTGTATATCAACTCAACTTATAAAGCTAGTGATGTGCATGCACAGTAAACACTATAGTGTAAATAAATGGGAGCCTACCATTAACTGAGCACCGTGGTTGAAACTTTACTCTCCATTTCATAGTTAGCAGTTCTTTCATTTACAGCTAGAGCCATTTCAACACTGGTTAGATGCTTTCTTTGGTAGCAATCGAAATGTTTGATTTGTCATAGGCAGCAGAGCAAATACAGTTTTAGCAGTCCTTGTCGTGAATTTGTAAATGTTTGTTTAGTTTGTCTAAATCTTTACTCACTGAAGTTGGTGCTGCTTGTAACTGGGGAGAGAAACTACTATGATTGCTTGCTCGACTTGTGAAGCATGTAGGGCTATTAAAATACTCAAAGGTTTCTGTTTCTAACTTAGATTAATGAACAGTTACATAATAAATATTTTGCTATAGTGGCGAGTCTTTGGACATTTGAATAAGTTGTACTTTCTTCAGTCAACCCCAGGTAAAATCCTTAAAGAATGCTGGTTAGCAGAAGTTCAGGGTTGTCTCATCTTTACAAATCTCCATTTGTTTTGTTTGTTTCACAAACATTTTGGCAGTCCTTCCTTCACTTTAACCCTGTAGCAACATTTGAACTCCAGATTTTAAACATGGTTGAGACACAAAATGTTTAATTGGTCAATGAGCAAGAAATTGTAAGTTACAATTTGTAAAATGTTGTGGACATGTCATAATGAAATGTGATCATGGGAAGAAGTTCTAAAAATTAGCTTGCCACCTCTAGTAAATGCGGACATAGTTGTTAATCCTGTGTGAAGTAACCATTGCTATACAGAGATGAGGTATGTAGCCTGTCATTTGATCTTCATTGAGATGATGGGGAGATTGTTACAGCAGAAGCAACTAGATGTCGTGTGCAGATAACAAAATGCCATTGAGTGCACTGTTAGGGTTCTGATGGGAGCTTAAATGCCAGAGCTACAATGATGGTGGTGTTATATCTGTTGATTGACATTTCAAAATGATAATGCAAGCAGACATCAACTAGAGTTGCAGCTCTTTCAACACCTGACTTCGCCATGAAGGTGTTTTGTGATTTGAGTTTTAGTATAATGTGCATTTTGGCGAACTGCAAGGAAGCATTGGCTCTCCAACTAGTGGCAGATTGTGCACACAACTTTTTCTTTTAATAAATCAACCATTACCAACATGGCAATTCATCATAGGCTTATCTAACCCAAACATCTCAACTGTAAATAAGCTGCAAGCCACAATTTGTAAACTCGCCACCTAATGGTCATTCAAGAAGTTGGAAAATCTTTCCCATAGGATTTCACTGTATTATCTCCCAGACAGAAATTATGCCAGGATGTTTTGGAGTTGATATTTAAAAAAATTAATCAGATAAGATGAACATATAAACATTACTATGGACAATATATATTATATATGTTAATGTTTCAATTGCAACCATCCCCACTTCATCATGCAAGATGCACTACTAACATCTGGAATGTTTCACGAAATGTATAGCAGGGTATATAGACTCTAGACAAAATTAGCAGGAATGCTATGCTTATAAAAACTGGTCACAGCTGGTCAAGGTCTTCATGGAGACATTTGTGACTGTTAAGTATGTACATGTCACAAAAATAAACTCTCTGTACAAAGATTTCCCTGACATTAAAGTTGCTGATGAGTTGATCATAACACATGCCAGGCCTACAATATGCAAGGTTGCTAGAAGCTAGGCTAACCCAATGCCACCACATAACCCATGTTCATATCAGGAGGGATGTGATATTCCATTAAATAAAACACGACTTGTAGCAATTGCTTATAAACAGAAGCATGCAAAAATCAGATTAATATTTTGATAATGATTTTTTGAAATATTAAAAAAATGAAAACATGACACAACCTTAGTCACAATGAAAGCCCAATTTTATCCCCTTAACGTCAGACTAATGGAAGAAAAAGTGAAAATAATGCAAATCTTTGCATATCAATGGTGAACATTCATCACATGCACATGCTGTGCATCTGAGCAGGCTGTCCTATAACACAGATGTGTGAAAACAAGTATCACAATTTCACTATTCTACATGGTATCTAAAATTGTCCAACACCTTTTGCCAGGCAAATTAATTACATAGGTGACAAGGTGACTGGCTAGCAATATGCTAGATCACTGTGCAAATGAAAAGGTCGCATAGCGGTGTATTCTGAACATGGCAGGACTAGAGATCCCACAATGTATACAGTAGACCATCAACGTTAATGGCAACATTATCACACAGCCTGCTGGCAGTCATCAGCTTAAATAGCATGCATGGTGAGCTCACACGGTTAAGCTTAAGACCGCCATACACACCCTCATTAATTACAATGCACTGCAGTTTAAAAACAGATCTTGCCTGTCCAAACCCTGGCTTGTGAAGTCAGAGGGCTTAGGATGCATCAAAAATACATATCTTGCACAAATACAACTGTATCAAACAAAATGAAAAAAAAAATCTTAATCATTTCTGAACATAGTGGTAAATGTACTTTAACACGACACATCCCTCTTGAAACTGACAGCTGCACTCCAAAAATATTTTTTGCAAATGCTACAACGCCACAAAACATCACAATAATTTTTTTTAAACTGTGCCTCTCATTCAGCTCACAAATTAAAGCCACTTACACCATATGTTCCTTTCTATAAATTTCAAACAATGTTCATAAATTTGGAACCCTGATGAAACATGATTAGGCAGCATGGCATTAACTTGCAGAAATGTGTAGGTCAAATGTCAACAGAGGCAAAATGGCATGAACTTGCATTAATGTGTAGGTCAAATGTCAATAGTTTTTGTCAATGCAAGTGATCACAGCCGCGTATACATTAAACATCACAGGTTCAGATGTGCTGTCATAAGATCCCCATAAACCAAACCACCATCAGCAGATGTGATGTCACAAGATCCCCATAAACCAGACCACCATCAGTAGATGTGCTGTCATAAGATCCCTGTAAAGCAGCCAACTATCAGGAGATGCAGGCAAATAAAGTAGACCCAGATAAGAGTTCGTATCCCAGGCCGCAGACGCATGAGGCGGGATAACTGTCGGCTGGAAAAGCAGAATGATTCCCTGCAGTGAGAAGAAGATTGCAGCGGGGAGTGTGGGAACAGCATGCCAGACACCCCCTTCACCCAACCAATCAAGAATAGTTTTAACGAACCAACCCACAGCAGGCATTTAATACTGTTTCACACTAATCTTTCAATGGTTTTTGAACATATCTAGAGATTGTACACGTTCATGTCCAAGCATTTTCACTCTGGTGGGTTGGGTTTCAACTAGAACATTAATTTAGACAGATGTAGATTAAAGAAATCAGCTTTCCCAGCAGAACTGGAGCAATAAGAAATGAGTGCAAGCAGTAAAAAGCAATACGTTATTATAAATGGTTATCCTGAACAACAGACATGCAGCCTACATCTCTCTCATTTTTGTGTATGCGTGTGCATGCACAAATGGTTCAGGAAAAGTTCAGACATCCTAACTAATTAACTCTTGTGCTCTCAATGACACCAAATGAAGTCATCAATGTTCCTCATTTAATGTAGCATTATGACTGAAAACTGTGAAGTTTAAATTTTAACTACAAAATATTGAAAAGACTAAATAATAGTTTTTACACTGTCCCAAATGTTGTTTACTCTATTATCATATTTACCAAATTCACTTGTTTCAATTGATGCAGTTATCTTACCTTCTTACTCTCAAAAGTCTTTGCAGTCTCTGCGCATATCCCATGCCATGCCGAGCTACAAACATAAAAATAGAATTCAACAACTTATCTCAAGTTTGGTGGCACCATCAGAATTCTAGGCTATTCTGCTAATTGATCTGAGGCTTTCAAGCGACTAGACCAAACATACTGAAAAAATGTCACAAAAATAGTGAAAGAGAATATGAAAGGAAACTAAGAGAGAGGGAAGACATTGTCATTTAGTTTTGAGAAGCAACAGGCAAGAGTGAGGACAAGCTTGAATGGCATCAGAATGTACAGCAGAGTTTTGACCTCAACAACAACACTGCTTGCTTACTTAGCATTGCTGACGTTTCTGGGATCCTGTTATCTAGTTCCTCTTCCATCTCCAGCTTGATCTGTGTATATATAAACACAAATTCAAATTCAGCTGAAAAATACCATAAAGTATCTTGCACATGACAATAAAGCAGCAACTGAGTATTAAAAATGCTCTTTTATAACCCCAAAACTGTTTTACTTCTTTTCAACAGAAAGCCATTCAGCAGAATACAACCAGCTTGTTCGTGTGTCTAGCTGGGGATGAGGGGGGGAATATGTCAAACTCCCTCCTTAGCAAAGCTTGAGGGAACACATAACTTTCACGAACATTTGCATTTTTAAGTCTTTAATTTTTTTGTCCTTTTGGGGTTTATCTCCCTTGACGCTTGCCTAAGACTACTTTTCACCACAACTTGGTCACAAAGATAAGCAGGAGGAAGGGAATTGCTGTCGTGTTGTCTCAAAGAAAAAGAACTTCAAAATTTTGTTACTGACTGACTTTACCTGATGACAAGACCACAGGAGAACAGACAGGAGGTGGATCAGATCAGAAACAGATGTAGCATGTGGACAGTGGACCACTAACCTCATGTAAAGAACCTGATGCTTGTAAACTGATGTGTTCCTGGGCCTCTCCTAGGGCACGTTCAGCTTGCAGTTTGGCTGCACTTTCTCTGGCCAGTTGATCTTCCACTAAATGCAAGTTGTGTATGGCTTTTTGGTAGTCAGCATTCAGTGCTTCCAATCTGTAAAATGACATCTGGACAAGATAAGTCAATGTAAGGCCCATAGATGACAGGACTAGAGAAATCCATACCACAAAAATATGATCCCCTAAATATTTGCTGTTTGGCTTTAAGTTACAATCTTATACAAGTATACAAGTAAATCCATTTTCCTATCTCTTGTTTAAAAAATGGTAATGTTGCATCCTTCTTTGGATGTACACATGCACCTACACACCTTTCCTGCAGAGCCTGGTGTTTGGATTCATCAGCTTTTGATATCTCCTCCACATCAACATCTTTCTGAAGTGATTCCAGAGCCACTCGACGCTCTAGTTCTCCAACCTGCAAACACACACACACACACAAACACAAATGAACAGAAACCTCAGAAGCATTGAAAAATACATTTGTCCTGGTCTACATAGCTACAAACCCCTCTCAGCAATAGTTCTCCCATCTTTCATTTAAAGTATACCTCTAAACTCACGACTCTACTCAAAATGTCTGTTCCTATGCCACTTTTGCCTTGGTGGATATGTTTGCTTGGTGCAGATTACTATACTGTCAGGTGCCTGTGTGCTCTTGTGGCAGGTCAACTCAACAACTGTACCTATTTACTACTGGCTGAGTAGCTTCTTGTGCCTGGTGCAGACTATAGTAACTACTGTACCTTTGCCTGGGTAGCTATGTGTGCCTGGTGCAGACTAGAGTATTGCTGTCTCATAGCAATCCACTCAGCCTCTTTCTCCCTCAGCGACCTGGACAGGGTGCCCAGCTGTGCATTGAGATATGTACGGTCCTCCACCAGTTGACCAACCTAGCATCATAAACTCCTCCTTTTACCAACAGTGGTTAGGATTTTAAATAACCACACATAATTGTTCAGACATACAACTCAAATAACCACACACACAGTTTTCCAGCAGCTATCTTACTTTTTTTTGGATGCCATGCTTTCATTTTTTTTTTTAAATGAAAGAATCTTTCTTCTATTTCTGATGAAAAGCTTAGAAAATTCACCAAGCTATGATTCTTATTCTCTATCTTCAAAGTAGAGAAAAGCAGGAAACCAGCACCCTCTTCACAAACAACATGAACAGTGCTGAAATGTGTCAGTGACCCACACATCCAATCAGTCAACAAACCGGGAAAAAGTGTTCCTGACTTAGCAAATGAAATCCATTGTCATCTAGAATGGCCAAGCTTAAAAAAAAACCTTTCTTAGAAATAAGCTCAAAGGCTCCTGCTGACCAGTGAATATCAGTAAAGAGCAGAAATAATAAGGTTTAGCAAGTCAGCAACATGGGTTTACAATCAGGCAGCACAAAAACACAGCACCCTGAGGTTAATTCAACAGGACAAAATGTACCGAAGAACAAATAAGTCATAACTGCTGAAACAGCTTCACAAAAAAAACAGGTGTTTGAAAATCAAATGCTTCACAAGCCACCATGATACCCTGAATTTTATAAAATGAAGTCCATGTAACATATCCTACCTCACCCTGGTGTGACTGATCAGAATATAGCTGATAACAGAAAAGACAGAAACGTGACAGGACAGGCGATGATGGAGAATAAAATACCTTCACATCTTCACAGTCTTACAGAACAGGGTTTTTTTAACATTTCTAAAGTATCACCCAGAAACCTCAGTTCTTGCCTGTCACTAATGGGGAACATCAACAATCAACATGGTACTTCTAGGTACTTCTAAGAGCAGCTTATCCTAAACTCCTACTCAAACCACAACAATTGTAAGCATTTGCTCAAGGTGACAGACTGTTAACACACTTGGTACGCAGCATAAATGAGAACCCAATTTCTTAGCATAACAATACTAAGACTAGACTCTACAGATGTAAAAACTGAACATGATGATGCCAAGACTAGACGGAGATGTTCACATGACAGCTATCTGCACTCACCTGCATGGCCAACTGCTGGCATCGTGCCTCCCTCTGCTGGAGAGAATGCTGGTCCTGATTTACCTCCTCCTGTAGCTGGTTTTTCTCCTCCAGTACCTTACGAAACTGCTCCTGTAGCCTGTCATAGTCCGCTGCATCATCTTCAGTGGTTGGTGTCAACTGACACTGGGCCTGCAGAGCCTGATGCTGAAAGGTCAGCTGTTGTACATTAGAGGAGGTTGCAGCTAGTTCTTGTTTTAAGTGAGTGTTAGTAGTCAAGAGAGATGCCACCTGTTCCTCCAGCTCCATGATTCGTTGGTTCAGGCGGTCTATCTCACGCTCAAAATGCTCTCGTCGTCCTTGGTCCAATGCTGCTTCTTGGTCCTTGGTGAAGAAAAGGATTGAAGGGTTAGAGACTTGAAACAGCCAAAAGACCATGCAGTGACAGCAACAAAGTTTAAAAATGAGAAGTCTGGCAGGAATATCTTTGGGGATCAAAGACTCCAAAATGCTAGACAATATCATATTCAAGAATATTAAATTTTATTCACAATCCCTGAAAGATTACCTTTTCCTTTTACATCCATCATCCCATTTGTCTCTGTTAACAGAGAAAGATCACCATAATACAATGTGCTGAAGTCACAACAAAAAAATCTTGCTAATGGTAAAAAAGTTTACCCACCAACAACTATTTGAAAGCAGGAAATTCTTGATCTAACAAGACTTTAGCAGGAAAAGCCATAACCCTCGTTGCAAAACTAGACTTGCCTGTCGCGAAAGTTCCTCAATTCGTCCATGAAGTACCTCAATCTGCTGCACAAGGGCTGAATTGTCTCTGAGCACTCCATGGTACTCCTCACTCAATGACTCAAAATCCAACTCGAGAGACTGCACCGTGTCTAGCTTAGCTGTGAACAGATCAGCCTGACGCCTAAGCTTGCTAGCTTCTCCCTGTGAGTCTGCCAACTCTTGCGTCAGTGCCACTATCCGTTCATCCAGTCCCGCCACTTTTTCGTTCTGCACATCTAAATCTCCCTTAAGCCTGCAAAATTCCTTGTTTGCCTTCAAAATGCTGTCCTTAAGTGACACAATTTCCTCTTCCTTCACACTCACAATGAGTCTGGTTTCCTCCAGCTCTTTAGACTTTTCAATCACCTCCCTTTGAAGCTCAAGCAACTGAGCATCAAGAGACTCAGCCTTGTCAGCAATGATGGTCAGCCTGGAGATTTCTGTCAGCAGCTCGGTGTGTTTACTGGTGCTCGATGCTTCCAACTGCTGTTTCAAGTCCTCCACCTCCTCCTCCCAGCCAGAGGCCTCCTCTAGCCTCCAGGTCAGGCCACTAATCTGTTCCTGCAGCCCCATCACCTCCACTTTATGCTGTTCTTGTAGCTGTGATATCTGATGAACAACATCACCAACGCGCATAGCAAGCTGCTGCTTCTCCCGCCTCAAAGCAATTGCTTCTTCCATCACCCCTTCCAGCTCCTCTGTGAGATCGTGCTTCTCCGTCTCCAGCTGTTGGACCTGCCTTTCCAGGTTCTGCACGTCTTTCTGGCTGACATAATTACTGTCTGGAATGTCTGCAGAGGCTGGAGGTGAAATGGAAGAAACAGCAGGAATGTCTGTCAGCAATGGTGTCTTTGTTGTCTTGCTGAGGTCAAACTGAAGTTGTTCCACCTGGCGCTTGAGCTCTTTGTTGGTGGTTGTAAGAGAAGAAAGGACTTCTTGGTACTGGTTGTTGTCTTCCTGAAGCATTTGGTAGTGTTTACGCAAGTCTTTGAGTTGGTTCTGCAGACTCTCAACCTATTTTTTAAAAACACCAAATACTATGTTAATTTATAAAATTAAAGAGAGACTGCTTACTCTCACTAAATTGCTTATAAAGCTACATCAAGCCTGTGGTCAATTTTTCATTTACTTGAAAAAAATAATTTATACGAAAAACACAAATGAAATGTATCAGATTATGATACTAGCAAATGGTAACGAAAGCAAATATCAAACATAGTAACTTAATTTAAAACATTCTTAGGTCTCTCTAATAAAGTGCACTTATAGAGCACATTTCTCTATAAAGCAGACAGTGTGATTTATATAAACATGTGATTTATATGGCTCATGACCACACTCATGAAGATCGAGAAACAAATAGTAAGGAGTATTATAAATCTGCAGAGGAAGACAAGCAGGCAGGTTATAATCACAGTTATTGACAACTAATCAGTGGACGAAAAAAGAGAAAGGGTTAGAAAATGGACTAGCATTTTGTTAATTGGTGTAAGAAGTAATGCTCATGGAACAGATAACCATGGCCACATTCCTGACCTCAGTCTGAAGCAGCTGCTGACTCTGCTGCGCAGCCAGTGAAGCCTCCTGCAGCTTATCTGCTTTCTCTCGTTTCAATCGCTCCAACTCTTGCTGCAGGTTCTGTGCCAGAATTCTATGCTGCTCCATCTCTTGCTGAACTTTCTGCACCTGGGCGTTGGCCTCAGCAAGCTCCTGGTGCTGGGCAGCCTCTAAAGTAGTCTTCTCCTCACTCAGAACCTGACATCTGCTCTGTAGCTGAGCCACCACTAACTGCAGTCGCTTCAGCTCTTCTGTGTCCTGTGTTGAGTTAATTCCATGTTAACGAAATCCTCTGACATCTCGTGAAAATAATTTTGACTGTATGAGTGTAAGAGAATATGAGAAAGTTTGACCTAGAGAGATATAAATGAAAGACAAATAAGTAAGACACGAAGAAGAAATGAAAAATACTATTGCATTGCATGTACTGTGAAACTAAGCATTTAAATTTAAAAAGTACTTCAGGTGAAAGAGGTCGGAAGTTAACAACTACAAAAGATATGGGGACTGAGAGATGTTTGGTTCATTAGGCTCCCAAGCACCAGTAAAGGCACAGTCCCACATAATGCAATCATGAGACACGTGGCATAATATGAAACTGTATGCTGAGTGATAGAATGACATCAAAAACATCAGTGTGGATGACAATATACCACATTGTATATCTGCCACACAACTCTCTGAAGGTACAGAAGACCACCAAAGAGATCTCAGCAATGCCAGACAGACTCACAGAAGCAACTCCGGATGCTTTGGATGCTGCCTCCTTCAAAGTGTTGTTTTCATGTATGAGTTGTCCATTGTAAGTTTCAACATCTCTCAGCCGGATGCGCAGTCCTTGTAGCTGCTCCTCTAGGCCACGACGAACTTCCCAAAGCTGGCGCTCGGAGTTCCTCTGAGCTTCATCCAGAGTGAGTTGCAAGCGTTCATTCTTTTCTTTAAAAGCTTTCAACTTGACTAGCATCTTCTCACATTTTATTTCATTCACCTGCAGTCGATTTCGTACCTGAATATTAAAAAGGGTAACAATTTAATGTTATCACCAATGGGCATTTGTCCCAATATAACAGGGAATGACTGCAGCACCTGTATCTGCATAACCTATACAGATACATGCAAATGTACATGCATGTATGCAAACATTGAGAGTGAGTGAGAAGGAGTGTGTTTGTGTGTGCGCATGCATGTCCTTTTACATGTACATAAGACAGCAATGCTCCAAGAATAGAACAACCATGGGTTTTTAATGTATTGCCAAAATCAATACTTCCTGCACTCATTGAAACCATGAAATTGATGCCTGGCACAAGTTTTCATCAAATTCTAGATGTGCATTTGACAAGATATCTTGGTGGCTTGATAAGCACTTCCATTTCAGTTGAGACTACAGCCACCTACACTCACCTTGTCATGCTCTAGCTGCAGCCTCTGGTACTGCTGTCTGACTTCTTGTAAAGTCACTTCACTGGAATGGAGTGGCTTTGGTGCTGCCTGCTGCAGACTCTGCTGTATAACCACAGGCTCTTCCACAGCAACCTGCACTCCCCAGTCCCATGAATCATTCCCACTGTTGTTTTCTGCCGCACTTTGTTGCTGTTGCTGCGCTGACAATGTCTGCAGCTCTTCTATTTGAGCTTTGAGAGCAGCATTGTCTTGCAGCACCTTGTTCAAATCCTTCTGCAGTCGCCTGCGCTCTTCAACCGAATCCGTCTCGGCAAACTGGGCATCCGCGATGATCTTTTCCATACCCTCGATCTCTCCCCTCAAAGTATCGCAGTCCATTTCCAGCTGCTCATTTTGCTGCAGCAGCTTCTCCTTCTCTTGCAGCGCTCGCTTCAGTTGAGCACCCAGAGCATCAGTAGCAGAACGCAGGCTGGCCAAGTCTGCATCCTTCTGAAGCACCACCTGCTGCTCCTGCTCCAGTTCTTCTTGTGTCTGGTCCAAAGAGGCAGTAAGAGAGGATTTTTCAGCCTGCAGGCGCTGGACCAACTCCTGCAAGTCCTGCATGGTGGTTTCCCTGTCTGTTTTTTCAGTAACCATTTGATCAAGTTGGGGTTTCAGTTCCATGGTCAACTCATCACTCAAAGCAGGAACCTTGATCTCCAGCTTGACCTGCGCAAGCTGTTCTTTAAGATCTTC
This sequence comes from Pomacea maculata, assembly GCA_004794325.1. NCBI lineage: Eukaryota > Metazoa > Mollusca > Gastropoda > Architaenioglossa > Ampullariidae > Pomacea > Pomacea maculata. The sequence continues at coordinate 80,196 of SRHC01000098.1, read as the reverse complement.
TATCTCCTGTTGGTAGGCCTGGATCTGTGAGAAACTATCACTCTCGGCAGCTGGTTCCAACTGTTTTTCAGACTCTTCACTTGAAGTTCTTTGATGAGCTTTACTCAGCACCTCTATCTCCTGCTGGTATGTCAAAATGTCTGAATTAAGTGACCGGACCTGACACTGCAAGTCCTCCAAAGATTGTAGATCACTGGTTTTATTCTGTAGTTCTGCTACAAGAGATACATTCATCTCATCCAACTGAGCCATTTGCTGCCTGGCATCAGCAAGCTCTGCAGACAACGATTTTATCTGTTCTTGATATGTGCTTCTCAATGCTTCTGCTTCTGCAGCCATGGCAGCTTCTTTGTTCTGAGCCTCAGACAGCTGTGTCAGTGTCTCCTGGGTCCTGTCTTTCTCTGCCTGAAGGTCACCCCTTAAAGCATCGCGCTCATTTTCCAACTCACTGATACGTGCTTTCATGTCCTTGCTACGATCGTTAAAATCACCAGTGACTGCTTCCAGGTCCAGTTTGGTCACTGCAATCACATCCTGCACATCTCTGAGGTTATCGTGCAAACTGGACACTTCTCCTTCACGTTCTGCCAACCTCTCCTTCAAGCTCAACATCTCCCTCATCATCTCCTCCAGCTCCTCATCCCGTTTGCTGAGGTTGCCTCGCAAAGTCTCCACCACCGACAGCATGGAGGTCACCTGCTGGTCAAAGTCCTCCTTCAGTTGAGCCTGTTCTATCTTGGCACTCCTCATGTCCTCCACAGCCAGCGTAAGCTGCTCCACATGCCTGGTCTTCTCTTCCACAGAGAACTTTAAAGACTCCACTTCTGCTAGCTGCTCACATAAACTGTCTCTTTCTTGCTGCAGTTGTTGCACTTTCTCCTCCCGTTCTCTGAGCATTTGCTTCAGGGATGAGCATTGCTCCACTGTTTGACTTGCCTCTTCCTGGGCCTGCAAGAGCTGCTCCTGCACTGACATTAAGTCTTGATGAGCTTTTTCTGCTTCTTGCTGAGCCTTCTCTGCTTCCTGCCCAATAACTGTCACAGTGTTCTGCAGACTCGTGTTATCTTGCTGCATTTTCTCTGCACTTTGGCGTGCCTCGCTCAAGGAATGCTGGAGTGAATCAAGTTGACCCAATGTCTTGTCCGAGTCCTCCTGCATCTGGTCCATGTGTTCCTGCAGACTGGCATAATCTTGTCGTACCTGGTCCAAATCCTCCTGCCTGAGGGTAAGCTGCTCCTGAAGGCTAAGAATCTCTTGCTTAGCACTGGCAAGCTCCTGGTCTAGGCTGGACATCTGCTCTTTCAGCAGCGAGTCTTCCTCTTTCAGTTTCTCTGTCTTTACCTGTTCCTGTTTGAGTTGGACAAGCTGTTCCTGAAGAGAAAGTAATTCTTCCTGGTTCTGGGTGAGCTCTTGCTCTGCATTGGACAACTGCTGCTGCAGAAAAGATACTTCCTGCGTAGCTTTCTCTGCTGTTTGCTGCTCCAGTTTTAGCTGTTGTTGAAGAGCAGAAAGTTTTGAGCTCTCTGCAAGCTGGTTACTCTCTGTCAAGGTCTGAACCTGTTCTTGAAGACGCTGGCAGTATTCACTGTATGCTTGCACCTGCATCTTTAGTTCTTGAAGCTCTAATGGGTGCTGGTCTGCATCTGCTAATATTTGGCCAGTACCAACATTTTCAGAGCTTTGGAGTTTCTCTTCAACTATGACTTTCTGCTCTTTGATCGCTGCTACTTCGACAAATGAGGACGGAATTTCCTGTTGTGCTATTTGTTGCTCAAGTGCTTCTTTTTCCTGAGTGAGCTGCTGCACCTACAGAAGAGAAATGATGATTTTTATTAACTGTACACAGCTCAAAGCCAGACACAATGACCATAACTAAGATATACCCCCACATAAAGATTTCCTTAAACACTACTCTAGAAAGTACAATAACTGCAAGGTTCTTTATTGATCCTAGTGTAACGTACAATAAAATGTCTTTGTTGAAAGAAAATCTTAGAACTCTTCATCCACCCCTATGTATATGTTGATCAATAAATGTAAGTTTTTCAGCTGACCTTTGTATTTGTTTGCTCTAACTGATACTTGAGCTTTTTGACAGTAGCCAAGGCTTTCTTCAAAGTCAGTTCTTTATCGGACACCAATTTCTCTCTAGCTGCTAGACTCTCCTCCTTGGCTGTCAGCTGAGCTTTAATTGTGAGGAGCTCCTCATGCACGCCCTGCAGACATATAATATGGGCCATGGTTACGTTTCAATGCTTTGTGTTGTTTGTTCTTCTCTGGTAGAAACATTTCATTCCATTGCTGAAGTAAACAGTAAAATGCCACAGAACATTATCAGGGCAAGCCTTATTCTTGTATTCTGCTAGTATTCCTACCTGTTCAGCAGCTTGACTGCCAGGCACAGTGGCCTGTCTATTTCCTTCCTCAGCTTCAGCAGTGAGCTGCTCAAGTCGCTCCTCCATCTCCCGCATGGTCTCCACAAGGGACATCATTTTCTCCTCCTTTGTGTGCAGTTTCTGTGTCAGATCTGCAATCTGAAAGTCATAACAAAAGTTCCTAAACTGAAGGTTTCAGACATGTGCCAGCTGTAAATGTTTCTCCATTTGTTTTTCCTCTTTCAACCCCACAACCTCTTTCCTTCTGTTTCTCTCCATCTCTTTACACCTGTCAATGAACAAACTGGATCTGACACAAACTTTACTGTTAGTAGTTCACCATATGAACAAGTATATATGTGACCCACCACCACAGAATGAGTCTGAAGTCGAAAATTTCAGATTTTGCAAATTGTATATTTTTAAAATGTACAGGTTTTTGACCTTTCTTTTGACACATAATTGTTCTCTTAGTCCTAAAACTGAGTTAAAACAGTTTGAAGTGTGCAGATCCAATGGCAAAAAGTTGATCCTAATCACCTTTCTAGGCCTCTACTATGAAACTGCTCTGTGTGACTTAAGACTCATTTCGTGGTGGCAGGTCACACTCACAGATAAATATATTTTTTGTTTTCCTATACATGAGCTGTGTGATCAAACCTGTAGTTACCTGGTTACTGGCTATCTGAAGCTTTTCTTGCAAATTATCCACTTGATCATCCTTCTCCGACAGCTGCTGGTTTGTGGTTTCTAGCATGTGCTGCATCTTTGTCTCCGAGCCACTCTGGTCCAGCAGTTGGGCCTTCAGCTCAGCTATTTGCTCCTCCAACATAGAAGATTTTCCCAACAAGTCACGATTGTCTTCTCGGACAACTGCTAACTCTTTTGACAGAGCTGCTTCAGTGTCCTGCAGCTGTGACTGACAGGCTAGCAAAGATGACTGAGCCTGCTCCAGATCTGACTGCACTGCTTTCATGGCCATGTTTTGCGAGGCACAAAGGGACTGAGATTCTTCTAGCTGTTTTGTGAGGTCACTAACAGCAGCCTCCATTTCACGAGAATGGTCCTGGGATGCCATCAGCTGATTTTGGACAGTTTCCAGCTCTGCACGCACTGGTTCCGAGGCAGCCAGTATGCCATCATACTTAACTGCAAGAGCTGTCAGTGCTTCCTCCAGTTCCTCCACACGTGTTGAGTATGAGGATTTCTCTTGCTGCAGCCTGGCAAGGTCTGCCAACAAGGAATCTGAGGATGGTACTGTTTCTGACAATGCCTCCACTTCTCGCTGGAGCTGCAGTGCCCTCGACTCAGCTGAAAGCTTTGCTTCCTGAGACTCCCTCAACTGTTCGTGAGCAGCAGCTGCTTCACTCTTAAGCTCACTCACTTGTTCTTCGATATTTCTCTTCAGATTTTGCACAGATTCCATCTCAGCCTGTTGACGGTCTCTTTCTATCTGGACACAGGTTAGAGTTTCCTTCAGATTCTCAAGCTCCTGCTGACTGGAAGCCAGCTGAACCTGCAACATATTCTTCTCTTCTTGAATCAGTCTCTGCTGGTCCTTGACCTCACAAAGTTCCTGCTTGAATGATAGAAGCTGATTTTGCAAGGCAGCATTCTCCTCCAAGCGAGCATGCAACTCCTTGCTTAGTTCATCAGACGACTGCTCGGACAATAACTGAAGCTGACTGAGATGTTCTCTAGAAGTTCTCAACTCCAGCTCCAGCCTCTCTGCTTTGTTCTCTGCTTCAGCTTTTGCTATCAAAACCTCAGATAGCTTGGTGCCTAGTTCAGACAATTGATCATTTAGTTTGATGGCACTTGCCTCAGCCTCCTCCTTCTCTGAAGACACATCAGATAGCTGTGACTTAATCTCTGTCAGCTGCTGGTTCAGAGTCTGCACCTCACATTCTACTCTTGACTTCTCTGACAGTTCTGCCGACAGCCTGGATTCTAGTTCTGCTAGCAGGTCATGCATCTTGACAAACTTATTTTCCAGCTCTGACCTTTCCATCACAGACTCTGAAAACTTGGCACCAAGTTCCCCTAATTGCTGGTCAAGCTTATTCAAACTGCTTTCAGCTTCCTCCTTTGCTGACAATGCCTCTGACAGTTTTGTATCCAGGTCACTTTGAATATTGCTAAGTGTCTTCTCAGACTCTTCTTTCTGTGATAGTGCTTCAGCAAGTTTGTCTTTCAGCTCTCTCATCTGAATGGCTTGTGAATCAGCCAACTGTTCTGCAACCTCTTTCTGCTCTTCCAGTTGGCTGACCTGGCTCTGCAGGGCCTCCATGGACTGGCCATACATCTGCAGCTGTTCTTGAAATGTCTCAATGGTCTGTGTTAGGTCAGCCACCTTGTACAGGAAGCAAAGATTAAGTTCATCATTAACAAAACGGGCGTAGCCTTACCAACTGCAGAACACTAACATGAACTGCATTTATAAAAAATACCAACTAAACTGTATTTATTAACTTTCTTAGCAGTCCCCCAAAAATGACCTAAATAAAAAAGTGTCAAAACCAGTTTTTTTCACTCTTAAGCAGCAATGCATTTTAAAGAGTGAAATAAAGAACTAGCTTTCTTTAATATATAACTTTTTATCTATTAAATTCTTCAATATAAAATATATAGAAAATCTGTGAAAGCTAACCTAAATGCTGTTACTTTTTAAAAGGAAACCTACCTTTACCTTTCAAATAACAGCAAAAACATAAATAATAAACCAACACGTCAAAGAAAACAGCAACAAATGATTGAAACATAAATCTAGTCTTAAATTCTACAGAAAAGTAATTAGTCCTCCACTGATTAAAACTAGAACAGTGATACATAACCTAAATGAGAGGCACAGTAGTGTGCTGCCAGTGCAAGCAAGATAAGCCATGACACTTCATATTTACTGCTCTGCTTTACAAAGCCCTTCACCAAACTAAACTGATTTTAGTGTAAGTTATTAAACATATGTATCCGATTATCTCTATACATAACCTATTGTGCGTTAACTTAGAATGTGCTACAAAAAAGAATGTTGATTCCCACAACGCATCATCTAAAGTGGGAAGTAAATGCAAGAATACACAAGAAGGACTGAAACACAAACTTAGGTTTTAAATGCAATGACATTAATGACTATATCAAAATGCTAAATCCTATGTTTAACTTTCTTGGAAAGGGCAGATTTCTTTAAGATAAAAGTGATTCATTCATTAGCTGCAAAAAGAGCAAATAAATAAATCGTTAGTAAGGACATTTTAAACTTATCATCAGATTTTTACCTATGTTGAGACATAACACAAACAGAGCAGATGTGCACTGAATGGAAGGGTTCTGTGTAAAACCACACAATGCTGCTAACGTATGAAGCCTAGTCTGATGGAAGACAAAGATGGAAGGCATACCTGGTTCTCACCCAAGACTACTGTATTATACAAAGATTTTGAGTCGTAATTTCAATATTTAATAATACAATTACAACTTCCATCTCACATATCCCACCACAGTCTACACTCCTATTTGAGAGCAGGTTTATGGAAGGTGTAACCTTTTCCACAAGCCCCAGATCTGCCTTTTACATGTCTTCGCACCAGATGCAGCCTTTATCACTTCATACCTCCATTTTGTTTTCCATAAGCTATATTGCAATGGAAGGAAATGAAAAGAAAAATTCAGCATAACGGCATGATCACGCTGCCAACCAAACATGTACCCCAAATACACGACATTTTCATCCAGAACTCAGGATCCGCAAAGGAAGCAAACTTTGCCCAAGGTTGGTTGGCAGGTGAACATATGAACGATGCATCCAACAGGTTAGTGGGCAGTACAACTTAGCAAGGCAGTTAGCGCATGAGCATAAACTTTACAATACACTTGCTGCTTGGCAGAAAGTCTCAGGACATAATATCTTACATGTACTTCCTTTGCCTGGAGCTGTGACCTGAGCTGTGTTATTAGATCATCAGTCTCTGAATCTGTCGCCTTCAGAACAGTCATCTTTGGTTCCTCATCGCAAGGCTGGACTTTTTCTTTGGTGGCACAATCCGCTATAAGTATCTGGTTATGTGCAGCATCACTGCTTGGAAAGAAACTAGCAAATACATTTTCATCCGGCGCTTGTGTTGCGAAATAGTCTGCAACAGCATGTTTGCTGGTCACATCTGCGACTGAAGAATGCTCAGATGAATGGGAACACAGATTGGCAATCTCTTCTTTGGCTTGCTCAAGCTCTTTGGACAGGATTTCCATCTTGTCTTGACTTTTGGTTAGCTGTTTGGTGAGCGAAGTAACTTTGGCATCCTTTTTCTTGAGGGATTTCTGCATTTCAGCTATTTTACTATGAAGTTCCTGTGCAGCACTGCTCTCACAAGCTCTGGAGCCTGACTCGCTGGATCTCAGTTTCTCAACAGTCACATGCAGATTCTGACGAGCTGTATGCAGTTCCTGCTGCAGAATGGCATTCTGAGCTTGAAGTGCTGTATTCCTTTCAGTCAACTGCTGCAACTCATCATTCAGTCTCTTAAGCTCATTCTGTGATGACACTAGCAAGTCACTGATTCTCTCAAATGCTCTATCCTTCTGAAGAATCTGTGTCTGCAGTTCCTCAGTTTGACAAGCTGTCCGACTAAGTTCACTGTTCAAATCAGAAAGTGTTCTGAAGGTTTCTTCTTTGGTTTGACTTACTGCTGAAAGTTCTTCCTCAGTCTCCTTCAGTTTCAACATCAGCTGCAACTTCTCTGCTTCACTAACCTGAACAGCCACTCTTTCTGCCTTCACTTCAGCATCCAGATTAACCACCATCTGCCTCTCCACCTCCACTTGCAAGCGTAGAGATTCTATGTCTTCTGTGAAAGCATGAATTTTACTTTGTAATTCTGACTCCAGCTCCACAACCCTGGTTTCTAGATTTGCCTTCAGTTGATCTTCCTGATCAGCTCTTTTGGTTACAGCCAACAGTTGCTGCTCCAGAATGTTTATTCGCCCCTCAAGCTGCAGTCTGAGTTCCTGGTGATGCCGGCTCTGCTCTGTAAACTCCAAACACTGCAGCTGCAGCTGTCTTGCATGCTCCTCCAGCTGCTGCTTCTGTTGGTCCTGATGTGTGCAGTAAGCTTCCCACTCACTGATCTTCTGCTGCATCTCCCTGAACTGAGACTCTTGGCTCTGCAGACCTTCTTGCTGGCCCTGCTCAACTGTCAACAGCTGCTTCTCTAAGTTTCCCGATAACTGTCTACTATCATCCAGCTGTTGCTGCAAATGCTTTATCTGTTGAGTCAGCTCATTCCTGACTAGCTCCTGGCTGGCTAAAGCACTGTCCCTCTCAATTTCAGCCTGCTGCTGAAGTCCTGTCAGCATCTGAATCTGCTGCATCAGCCCCTCATGTTTGTTCACAGCTGCTGAAAGCTCCAGCTGCTGCTGCTCTTCAGTGGCAGCTTTTAATTGCAGCTCATGCTTTAAGTCTGACACAATCTTCTCCAGTTCTAGGAAGTCCTCATTTCTGGAGACCATGTCCTGTTTTAAAGTGGCTACTTGCTCTTCAAGTGAGGAGATTTTCTCTGCTTTGGTGACGGACTCCAGTGAATGACACAACAACTGACTCTGACACTTCGCAGCCTCTTCTTTAGCCGCTATTTCTTGCTGCTGGAGGATGGTGAGGATCTGCTGAAGATCATGGACTTCATTCCGAGACAGCTCTACCTGACTTTGCAGATGAGTCACCATTTCAGTTGCTGATGTTTCACTACTTTCTTTTTCACGAAGCAACTTGAGCAATTTCTCTGCCCTCGTTCTCTGATAGTCCACATCTTTCTCCATGGCAGAAAGCTGCTTTTCGGCCAGATCTCGATCATGCACAGCCTTGCTGAGGGCTTCGTTAACCCTTCTGTAGTCACTGTCAAGTTTTACAATATCATCTTGTGTTGCAGATCTTTGTGCGACAAGGCTAGTGTTTTCTTGACGAAGCTCCGAAACCTGTGACTCAAGTTGCTGAAGCTGAATGTTGAGGTCCTCATGTATTTGCCTGTAATAACCATCCGCATCAGCCAGATCTCTCTGCACCTGGTCTAGGCTCTCCTGCAAGGCACACCTCTCCCTCTCCAAGTGCTCAATCTTTGTGACTGCATTTTGCAGGCTGTCCGATGCACTCTGCTTCTCTTTCTGTAGCTGATCCATCTCAGCCAAGAAGTCCTTTAATTGTTTCTCTTTCTCCTGAAGTTTCTCTCCACTGACACCAGCAGCATCCTGCACATCAGCAAGCTGCTGCTGCAGCTCTTGAATTTGTTGTATCTGTGCTTGATCTCGTTCAGCAGCTTGTTGCAGCTCTATGCTGGAGGCTTGACACTTTTGTTCCAAAGCATTTTTGTCTTCCTCACATTGCTGGATATACTTCTCTGCCTTGTTCAAGCGCTCCCAAAGGCTGTCTCTTTCCCACTGCAAGTCTACAATTTGCTGCTCTCCAAAATGGCCAGCTGCAGGGACTCGCTCTCCAAGGAGTTGATGTAGTCTAGCCAGTGTGTCTCGCATATTGATAACATAGGTGAAGTCAGTCCGTGGCCTCCGGTAAACAATGGCCTGAATGTCCATGAGGTCTGACTCCATGTGACCTCTCTCTAGCTCCACCTTCTGCAACCTGGCCTCCAGGTCTTCCAAGTCCTGCTCCAGAATGTCATTTCTCTCTTCCGCCTGATGCAGAGAGTCCTCTGTATCCCTGAGAAGCATTTCCAGCCGATCCCTCTCCCGAAGAACTTCTTGGAAGTCTTGGAAGTCAGCACCTGGTGTGGACTTTGTGCTGGGAGTTAATGGTGGTGTGTCCACTGTTTCTCTTACATCTCCCATTGCTTTGGTCTCTGGTGTAGCTTCTGTATTCTTCAGCTTCTTAGTCAAAGAAAGAAGTTTGGCATCTTTTCTCTTCATTTGTTTCTTGATGGCTTCCAGCTCAGCTTGAAATGCTAGAAGTTGCTGAGTTTTGTAAGAAAGTGCCTGCCGCAAGCTTTCTGTCTCTGGATTCTGACTTTTGGCACTTGCAAAGTCGCTACAAAGTTCATCAGTTTCCGTAACCAGTTCGCTGCTATCTAAAGTCTTGTTAATGCTACTGTCTTCATGTGCACTTGAGGAGAGAGTGTCTGCACTACCAAATAGATACTGGGACCCAAACTGGGAGGAGCCCATTTCAGATGAACTTTCACCCAGTTGTGCAGTACCTTCTGAAGTCTTTGCACCTTTCAGCTCCTTGGTCAGCTTGGACAGCCTAGCCTCCCGCTTCTTTAAAGTTTTCTGCAGCTCTGACAGCTCCTTTTTCATGAAAGTGTTTTCTTTCTTGACAGTTTCCAGTTCTGAAGACAACATCAATACTGTTTTCTGGTCAGCATCCTTTTCTCCTAACATACCCTTCATGACATCCTCCGTCACACTCAGCTGCTGTACTTTCTCTGACAGCTTTTGCTTCAGGTCTTGTGCTTCAGCTGCCATCTCCTTTAATGCTTCTTCCAGCTGCTGGCATCTATTCAGATATGTCTTGAGGTGCTCGCTTCGTCCCTGTCTTTCCATCTCCATAATCCCTAGATTCTCTTTCAGTGATGACACCTGCGCCTCTAGGTTTCGGACTTCGTAAGCCAGCCTCTTGTTCTCTCGTTCTAAACTGGAATCTTTGTCTTTCAAAACTGACTGCGAAACCTGCTGGTCACGACTGAAGTCCTGCAGCTGACTTTGCAAGGATGCAATGGATTCTTGCTGCTGTCTGCTGTATTCAACATAGCTGTCTAGTTGCTGGGACAACATTAAGTTCTCATCACGAAGCTGCTGCAGATCTTTTAAAAGTTCTTGCATCTTCTTATTCTCCTCTTCTGACTGGTGTTTCATGGAACCCAGCTCCTCTGAGATGAGAAGAAGCTTTGCATTTGTATCTGCTGAGTCCTGCTCCAAAATCTCCTTCTTTTTCTGTAGATCTTGAGACACGTCTTCTTCTTCCTGAAATTGTTTTAAGAGTCGGGTTATTTCCCTCTCTTTTGCTGCTACCATTTCTTTCCAATGATATTCTGCATCAAAAAACCTTGTCTGAAGCTGGATGATCTCTGCATCCTTTTCATCACATATCTCCTTCATTGTATCCCTTTCAATGATGAGGTACTGGTTCTCCTTTAGCAGTTTCTGTAAAGCCTCACCTGTATGCTGACTCCCTACAGTATTCTCAGACAGCAGTGTGGAAGCATGTGACTCTGAGATGAGGTCAGAAGCTGCTGCGGATGACTGAACACCAGCAACGTTAAGGGTTGTTGTGTGATCTACCACTGCTCCTTCCTCTTGCTGGACTTGCTTGACCGACTCTGTAGTCTGCAGTAATGCAAGGTGCTGGTTCTTTGCTGCTGTATGTTTTTTCTTGAGGTGAAGACCTTGAATGATCTTCTCCTTCTTCTGAAGAAGCTCCTGAAGGCGCATGTTCTCTGTTTCTAATGAATGTAGACGATCTGTAAGTAACGAAACTGAAACGTTCAGAGTATCTTTCTGTTGATGGGAGAACTCCTGCTGCTCAGTCAAAATTGCTTCCTGCACAGCTTCTTTTTGGGGTTTACTTGCCTGGCCAACTGCTTCCACCTCCACCTCCTGCTGGTCCTTGAGTGGCGATTTATCCTGGGTACCCAGAGAAGGTGTCAACTCCGCACCAATGCCCTCAAGCTTCTTTTCCAAATCATCTATTCTACAATTTTTTGTCTCTATTTTTTTTGTCAATTCAGCTCTTAAAGAATGCATTTGATTTGTTAAATCATCTATTTCAACTCTTTTATCAACAAGAGCTTCATCCCTCATCTCAAGTTCCCCCTTCAAAGCTATGACATTTTCGTTAGCAAACTGTAAGCAAGCTTCAAGGTCTGTCTTTGTCTTACTCAAACTCATGGCTTCTGCAGTCAAACCGTTAATTATATCATCTTTCTCTTCAATACTCTGCTGCAACCTTAACACCTGTGCCTCTGACTCATTTAGATTTTGTTTTAAATCACTACATTCTGCAACTACCAAGTCCAGGTTCTTCCTGCACTCCTGTAATTCAGTTCTCAGTACCTGAAGATCTTCCTCAAGGCAGTTTTTGTTGGCCAGATTGAATTCCATCCTCTCTAATTGCTCCATCAAGCCAGAAACTTCCTTCTGCTTTTCTTTCAACTCCACTTCAACAGATAGCAACTGTGATGCAAGGTCATTATTTTCTGTCTGGCATGTGTGGAAATGTGACTCAGAGCTGATTAACACATCTCTGGTTTCTTGGAACTTCTTCTTCCATTCATGAACTTCAGCCTCAAGATTCTGCACAAGGCTTTCCAGTTGCTCAAGCCTCAGTTCACTTCGCTGCACATACACCTGAGAATCTAGAAGCCTCTCTTCCATCTCATCCCTCTCACTTTGCAAGTTATGAACTTTGTCCAAAGCCTCATCCATATGAGCCCTCAGGGTCTCCAGCTCACTCCTCTTCTCCTCATCAGCATAATTCAGTTCAAGGATATTTTCTTTAAACATAAGCATTTTCTGGAACTGTGCTTCTAATTCTTTATCTCTGGATGCTACTTCATTGGTTCTTTCAAGAAGGGACTGTTCTAAATCTAACACTTTTTCTTGTTCTTGCAAAAGGGCTGTCTCTTTATTATAAAGAGCTGAATTTAAACTCTTAATAGTTTGACGTTCTAGAGTCAACTGTTCAGCAAGACCTTGAATTCTCTTCTCGGTGTCATGGGAATATCTTATCAATTTTCTGTGAATAGACTGTAAAGACTCATTCTTATCATTACTTATCACTAACTCATCCTGCATGGCTGCTAACTGAGATGTCAAGTCCTCCAGCTGTTGGTTTACCAGCAAATAGCTAGACACCTTTTCAGTGAGTGAAGACTGCAGATCTTTCATCTTTTCATTCTGGGCATCAGTTCTGGCTACTTGCTCTTGTTTCTCTATTTCTAGACGCCTCTGCAAATCAGACAACTCATTTTCTAATCTGGCTTTCTGTTGCGACATTTCTTCCCTAAAAATTGTATCTTTATGAGCATTGTCTTGCAACACCTTTATCTCTTCCTCCAAATTCTTAATCTGAGTAAGGTGGAAATCTTTCTCAAGATCAAGGATGGCTTGAAAATCCACAAGTTTGGTCATCAGATGTTCATTTTCACTGCAGAGTTGTTGTTTCTCTTCCATAAGAGAGGTTAAAGTGCTTCGAAACTGCTGGAAGTCAGATTCAAAGCCCTTTTTCACCTCCTGCACTTTCTCAAGGTGGGATTCTTTGCCAACCACAATCACCTTGACCTCCTCCAGCTCTTGCGTCAGCTGCCCAATCTCCTCCTGAAGGGTCTGGCATACAGTCTGGGTATCCAACATTTGCTGGTCAGTCAAGTCCTTCTCGTCGATTGTCTCCTCTAGAAGCTTCAGCAGTTTTGCCTGCTCTTTCTCTAGCATCAGCTTCTCCTGCACCACTCTGTGAATGCCATCAGACAAAGCTTTTAGCTTCTGAACTTTTTCTGACTGCAGATAATCAAAAGCTACTTTGAACTCATTAATCTTCACCATACTTGTGTAATCCAAATCTGAACTACATCCATCAAAGACTTCCAGACAGCTCTCCCCTGTTTTGGCCTTTTCATCCATGCTGTACACCACCACACCCAATTCCTTCACTGTCTGAAGAACCTCCGCAAGTGCCATCAATGTATTGTTGAGACATACCTTGCTTTCAGTGGAAATGGTATCCAAAGCTGCGTACTGTTTCTCTAGCCTGAAAAAATGCTTGTGTGCACTGTTTGCTATAGTGTACTGTTCATGAAGCTGTTCAAGTTCGCTCTCTGCCATCTTAAATCTGGCTTCCAGGTCCAGAATCAAGTTGTTTTTCTCAAGAAGAATCGACTTGATGTCCCTACATTCTGCCTCAGTTTCTTGAAGTCTGTCCTGCGAACTCTGAAATCTCTCTACAAGTGTGTTTATTTCTACATTCTTATCATTAATCTGGACAGCCAGCCTGGCATTGTCATCCACAATAACTTTGTGCTGCTCTTCTAAGGAAATTACCTTCTCAACTAACAGCTTCCTTTCTTCTTCCAGCCTATGGAGCTGTTTGCCACTGTCTTCTTGTGTAGTATCTACTATGTTTTGTAGACTATTTTTCAAAGCAGTAAGCTTCTCGATCTGGCAATGATGAATTTCTTCAGCAGCTGTCCTGGCATCTACAGCTTCTTGCAGGTCTTTACAGATGGCTTGCAAAGCAACAAACTGGGAACTTCTCTCATCCAGGTCACATTTTAAACTTCTATGTTCTTGCATTAAAATTTTATTCGCTTCTTCACACCTCTCAAGCTTTTCCAACAGATCCTGGTGTGCTCTTTTGCTCTCAGCCCCATCCTGTAATAACTTAGCATTTTGAGAAATTAAGGTATCTTTATCTTCTTGCAAAATCCCACAAACTTGTTGGAGGCTAGAACACTGGCTGATCAACTGGCCTTTTTCTTCTTGTAAACTACTTACTTTGCTATTCAGCTCAACTATCTCACTGGCAGAAGCTGTCACAACTGCTTGCAAATCAGCCTGATCTTGGTGGGCTTCCCTTATCTCCTTCAGCTCTTGCTGCAGCCTCGTTTTCTCAGCAATGACAGATTGAAAGTCTTCTTTCTTTGTTTTCAGTTCCTCGTGGCTTTTCTTCAGAAGGAGGTCAGCATCAGACATCTTCTGCTCCAGGATGTTCTTCAGCTGACTTGTTTCTGCCTTCTCTTGAAGTAGCTGCACTTCAATTTGTTCCTTTATATTTATGTTTTCCTGCAACTCACTGGCAAGTCCTGCACACCGGGTCTTCAGCCTAGACACTTCATCTGACAGTTTGGTTGCTGCTGAAGAGCTTGAAATGGCCAGAGATTCTTTCTCTGTAATATGTACAACCATCATCTGCAACTGGAGCTGCAGTGTTGCAAGTTCTGAAGCTTGATGCAATCCCCTGTTTGCCATCTCCTCAGCCTGTTTCTTAAGCTCAGTATTTGTTTCAATGAGGTCCTTCTCATGCTCTTGAAGAGTATGGAACTCCGAAAGCAAACTTTCTATCTGCTTGCTTTTTTCTCCTGCCTGGGAGAAAAGCTCTTCATGTAAGTACTTTTGCAAGGCACATTGTTCTTGAAGACGACTGCTGTCTTCCTTAAGTTGCTGTAGTTCTTCAGCAGTCTGATGTTCTTTTGACACAAGACTATCGTTGTCTAGCTTGAGCTGCTCATACTCAGCATGAGCTTTGTCTAGCTCTTGATGCAAAACAGCATTGGCATCTTTCAGAGATCTGCTCAAAGTAGTTAGTTCATCTTTCTCTTGTTGGATGAGTTTAAGTGCCTCTTGTTCTTCCAACAGTTCTGCCTGATGGTCCAAGTGGTTCTTTTTTAGCTGCTGCATCTCTGCTTGTAGGACATGGTTCTCTTTCTGGACTGCTTCAAGCCCAGTCCTTGCTTCCTCTAGCAGTGTTGTCAGCGTTTCAGAATGGGTCTTCCAAATGGACAGTTCAGCCTCTTTCTTGGCACAGTCCTCTGTAATCTGCTCCCTTATATTGTTCATTTCTTCTCGCAGTTTGGTACACTCAAGGTCCCTCTCTTCCCTGGCTTTCGTTTTGTCTTCTATGAAGCCGCAGACCTGCTGTTCTAAGTCCACCATGGCATCAATGTACTTCTGAACCCTTGACTCCACAGCACTTAGCTTCTCTGCCATCTTGCTGAGGTCAGATCCCAAGGACTCATTTTGGTTTTGCAGTTCAGACTGTATTTTCATCAGGTCGTTAACAACACTCTTGCTTTCTGACAAATGGCTTTGCTCTTCACAGATCTGCTCAAACACCTGTTCCAAGTTAGATTTCAAAGTTGTGAAAGCAGTACTTGCAAGTAAAACTTGCTCACTAAGGGATTCTCTGGAATGTCTTTCTTCTTTAACCTGAAGCAACAGATCTTCAAAGTTTGAAATGCTGGTTCTGGAAGAGCTGTCAATGTTGAGGATGGAATGGCGGAGAAACTCAATTGCCACTCTGGTTTCACTGAGACTTTGGTTGATGGCTGCTTGGTCTTCACCTGTCTTCTTTCTCTTATCCATGTGCTCTTGCAAGTCTGTTTTCACCTGAAACAGCATTTGTTTGGACTCCTCTCTACCTTCTTTGCACACTTCCAAGTCAGCCTTCAGCTGGTCTATGGTAGTTTTGTTCAAAATCATCCCAGCCTGTGTTTCCCCTAAAGTGTTCCTAAGCTTTTCCAAATCAGCCTTGCTGGACTTTACATTAACAAGAAGCTCACCTTCTATGTGATTCTTTTCACCTTTTATTTTCATAAACTTGCTCTTCACTGCCTGTAAGGCACTCTTCAGCTCCCGCATCTCCTTTTGAATCTTGCCTGTTTTGGTTCTCTCTTCAAAGAGGGCAGTGTTGACCTTTTCCAGGTTGGACGTGAGGGTCTGATCATTCAATTGTTTCTCCTCTTTCAGCCTGGCTGCCATATTTTGGAGCTGCTCCACAACATTCTCCAGATCCTCAATGCGCCTAGAGCCATCATTGCTCTCCTTCTGCAAACTATCCCACTGTTCTTTGATGTACTGAAGCTCCGATCCTTTGCGTGTAAGCTCAGCAATGGCTTCACCCAGCTCTGTCTGAACTGTCTCCACATGCTGGTGGCCTGACTTCAACTGCCTCTCCATCTCCTGTATCTTCTCTTCTCTCTCATTTCTTTGATGCTTGAGCTGGGATAACTGTTCCTGTATGTCTTCCTTCTCTTTCACAACGCTCTGCAGGTCCTTGATCAACTGGTCATTCTGTGCAGTTAAAGCACTTTGTTGTTCCATGGACTGCAAAAGTTCAAGCTTCAGGTCACCAAGCTTCATCTCTTGTTCCTTCAAGATCAGGTCCTTTTCTTCCAGCTCTTGTTTAAGCGCATCATGTTCAGCTTTCATCTTCTGGACAATGGTGTCTTTTTCCAAAATGGTGTTCTCTAGCTGGAATTGGGAACTGGTCACAGTATTTTCTCTCTCACACATTTCACTCTTTACAGCTGCTAGGTGCTGTTCCAATGATGTCATCCGTTCCTTTGTCTGTAGGATCACAATTTCTCTGTCTTCCAAGGAATTCAGAAGTTTCTCATTTTCCTTTTTCACTTCATCTTTCTCCTTAAAACTTCTTTCTAAGTTCTGATTGGCTGAAGCAAGTAGCTTCTCAGTCGCAGACAAATTAGCCTGCAAGTCCTGCTGTAGGCTAAGAAGTTCAGAAGAACTTGCCTCCAAGTCAGCAATTTTTTCTCTCTCATTTTGTAACACTGCCTTTATTTCCACAACACTCTTATCAGATGCACAACATTTTTTCTCCAAATCTTCCAAACTTGCTTCAAGTTCCGCTGTCTTACGAGTCATGGCACTCAAGGCCACCTCAAGGTCATTTTTATCAGTCTGCAAACGGGTCAGGCTGGTAAGATCCATCTGGTTCTTCTCTTCTTGTTCCTTGAGCAGAGTCTTGAAATTGGTAAGATCCTCCTCCATCTGCTGACTGTGCTCTTCCAAAGCATGCAGCTTCTGCTCCACAGCCTGTAACTGTTCTGTACGTTCTGCCAAGGCTTGCGCCATTTGATCTCTGGTGGAAGTTGTTTCTTCTAACAAACCACGGGTATTATCAATCTGTGATGACGTCTCATCACAAACAATCCTGAGGTGGTTGATTTCTCTTTCCTGTTCTGCAACAGTGAATTGGCTGTCTTTATACTGGCTGGACAACATTTCCAGTTCTTGCTCCCTGGCTCTTATGGCTGTAGTAGCCTTTTCCAGGTCATCACAAAGGTGCTGAATGTTTTCCTCCTTCGCAACTAGCTCTGCTTTGCACTGACTTACACTTTCTGACAGTTTGTTTTCTGCTGCCGCTAATTGTAATAGTCTGTCTTTTTGTTTCTCAACATCCTGTGTCAGACTTTGTATGATCAGCTCCTTGGCTTCAAGCAGATGATCTTGGTACTCAAGTGTTTCCTGAAGTCTTTTTTCCTTTTGTAGTGCAGATGCAAGTTGACTACGGTTAGAGTCCAAAGCATCCTGAAGCAGTATGTCACTGTCAGTAAATATAGAGATCTGTAGGTTTCTCTCCTGAAGAGTTTTCCTCAGGTGACTGATTTCTTCAGACTGATGGCTGGCTTCTGCCCTAAGTTTTTCCACCTCCAGCCTAGCTTTCTCTAGTTCTGATGCCATGGTCTGAATTTGCTGCTGCAATGATGGGACAAGAATAGCACGCTCTTCCTGAAGCTCAGACAGCTGTTTTCCAAGAGAAATCTCAATTTCATTTTTGGACTTGACCTCAGCTTCCAGTGACACGTTCACTTCCTTTAGTCCTGCAATTTCTTCCTTCAGCAGTCTATTACTCTCCTGCATCTCAAAAAGTCTCGAGGTTTTATCAGCTACTTCTTCTTGAATAACAGCAAGAGACTCTTGGGAAGTCTGCACCTGTTCTTGTAATACATCAATTTCTTTCAGCCTTCCTCGGAGATTTTCATTCATGCTGTTGAGCTCTGCCCTTGAGTCTTCTGCCTCTCTGTTGCTTTCAAAGGATAACTGCAGCTCTTGTTGAGTGTCCTTGAGTTCTGTTGTAGTGCTCTGCAGGTCTGCCTGAAGCCTCTTCACCAAGATGTCTCTTTCTTCAAGCTGCAATGTAAGACGATGAACATCCTCCAAAGATGCATCAACCTTTTGTTGAAGCTGTGAAACAGATTGGTTCCTTTCAGCAAGAACGGACTCTAAGTCTTTCAATTTCATGGTCTGAGACTGCAAATCCTGTTCTACCACACAGCATGTTTCACTTTTCTCTGCAAGTTCCCTGCGAAGGTAGTCGTTTTTCTGATACTCACAAGAAAGATTTTCCTGAAGCTGAATGTTCTGAGCTGTGAAAACAGCTAGCTCAGCTTTATCCTCTTCAAGAAGCTTCATCAAGTAATCTTTTGCTCTGAGATTTTCTTCTATGAGTAAAGACTTTTCCTCCAGCTTCGCCTTGCAGACTCCCAACTCATGTACCATGTCTGCTAGCTGTTGCTCCTTTTCATCAATTTCATCTTTCAGCCTCTCTGCTGTGCCTGCCATATCTTTTAGTTGCTTTGAAATTGTCTTGACATACACATCTTTCTCTTCTGCTGTCTTCTGCAAAGTAGCTTCTGCATTTTTCAAATTCTTCTGGACCGACAACAACTCTGTCTTCACAATCAGAGATTCCTTTAGTTGATGGCATAATTTTGCTGACAGGGACTCCTTTTCAGAAACTGCTTCCTCAAGTCTCTCTTTCATCAATTCATATGTGTCAAAGAAAGATTTCTGCTGAATGTCTTTCTCTTCGGTGACATGACATAGCTGTGCTTGAAGTCTATTTTTTTCTTCTAACAGAAGAACATTTCTTTCTTTTTCAGCATCCAAACTTCTCTCTATTTCTAACAGCTTTGCATATTGAATGTCACTACCTGCTCTTAATCTACTGATAGTTTCTTCAGCATTCTGTAAGTGTTCATCACTTTCTCTTAACTGAGTCTTAAGATCGCTTGTTGTGGTGTTAAGTGTCTTTCTGAGTTGCTCCCTTTCATCATTAAATTCTAACACTTTTTTCTGTAATATTGTCAGTTCGGCTTCCAGACACTGCATCTGCCCCAGACTGTTTTGGTTTTCATCAGTCACACATCGAAGCTGCCCCTTCACTTCCTCTAGCTCCTTCTCAAGGCAATGGATCCGTTGCAAATGGGCCTCATTTTCACCATTAACTTTCCCAAGATGATCAACTGTCTTCTCCAAGTGAGCCTCACACTCCTGCAATCTGCCCAGGGTTAAGCTACTCTCTTGTGCTGATTCTCCAAGTTCATTTAAAGCTTTTTCAAGTTCTGCCGTGAGTTTCTGCACTTCTTCTGTTCTTGCCTGATTCTCAGTTCTTGTAAGATCCAGCATTTCAGACAGATGCTGTATTTCTGCCTGAAGCCTCTCTATGTTGTCAACATTTTCATAGTTTACTCTCATGGCAGCTTCCAGTTCAGTCTGCAAGGACTCTATCTGCTGAAGTCTGCTCTGGCTCTCTTCAAAGACTGACTGCAGCTGGTCTTGAACTGCTTTCAGCTCTGCCTCTAAGTGCAGAACTACCTCCTGACCAACTTCATTCTTCCTTGTTACTTCAAGAACTACACCACGCTCTTCTTTCAGGCAGTGTTCAAGTTGCTGCATTTTTACTTCTCTTTCCTGTAATTTTTGAAGCAGGGCTTCAATTTCCAATTTCTTTTCCTGCAGATCAGCTTGTTTACTTGACACCACTTCTGACAAGACATCTTTTTCTTCTAAAGTGGCAGCAACCATGTCCATCAGGGTTTTGATTTTCTTCAATGATTTCTGAAAAGACATCTCAGTCACACAATTTTTATCTGAAAGATTCTGGTACTCTTCTGCCAGAATCTCAAGTACTGTCGCCTTTTCATGTAACTGCTCCTGTAACTCAGCTTCTCTAGTTTGACTTTCCTGTTGATGGGCATGGAGAAAGGCATTCTCTGTCTTTACTTCAGAAAGTTCTGTTTGTAGTGCTGACAGTTCTTGAAAAACAGAACTCTTCTCCTTTTCCATGACTGCTATTTGATCCCGCCCCTGAACAAGCTGTTGATTTAAAAAAGTCTTTTCTTGAATCAGATAGTTTTTCTCTTCTTCTACTGCCTTTAACTGGCTCAGAATAAGAGATATCTGTTCTATCGAGCGTGCTTTTTCTTCGTCCAAACACTGGACTTGGGACTGGAGATGTGAAGCCTCTTGAGACAGAGTTGACACTTCCACCTCAGAGGTTCCTATCCTCAACAACAATTCAGAAATTTTACATTTTAATACAGAGTCTTCTGACTGCAATGACTCTGCTTGAGACAGAGCACTGGTCAGCTTCTCTGTGAGAGTGGAATTTTCTGATACCAGTTTTTGTATTGTTTCCTCCAAAGTCTGAACCATCCCTAGGTGACTTTGTTTTTCCTTCTGCAGTGTTTCTTCCAGGCTCTTATTCTCTGTAGCTAATGTGTCCAGTTCCATCAGCCTAGCAGTTGTCTTCTGCTCCATGTCTTGAAGCTGCACACTGAGCTCCTCACAGACATTTTGTTGGGCTGCTAACTGTTCCTCCAGCAAAGCTTTCTCTTTCTTTAGGTTCAACATGCTGGACTTCAAATCTTCAACTTGTCTCAGAAGGTCACCTATTGCTGAGTCCTTTTCTTCCAGAGCTTTTGTTGTGTCAGCCACTTGTCCAACAAGTTCATACATTTCTTTTTGCATTCTCACAACTTCATCACTTGCACTCACTCTCTGGTTCACAACTTCTTCTAGAGTAGATTTCAACTTGCTTACTTGGTCCTCTGTATCAGTAACTTTAACCTTTTCTACATTTAATGAATTTTCAACACATTTATATAAAAGTTCAAGACTTCTGTACTTTTTGTAAAAAGCATGTTGTTCACACTGCAAAGCATTTTTCTCTGTTTCTGCTTCTTGGAGTGCTGACTCAATAACACCAAGCTGCATCTGCAGACTACTAATAGTTTCAACATAAAGACTGCACTGTTCGTTCAAACTTCCTTTTTCTCTCCTCTCACAGGAAAGCTTGGCTTCTAGATTTTGGCACAAAAGAGTTCTGGCTTGCAGATCAGCTTCTACACTCTTCAACTGTTGCCCCAGGTCTTCAGCAGCGGAAATCCTTTCTGTCAATTCTTCTCGCAGGTCTGTCAAAGTGTTTTGAATAGATGCCAAGGTCTGTGTGGCTTCATCTTTGGACTTGGCTAAGACAGCATTTAGCTCAGCCAAGCTCATTTCTCTTTCCTGGCACTTCTCCTTCCATGTGCACACTTCCAACAGGAGCTCATCTTTTTCAACAGCTAGCTTATTTTGGGCATCTTCAGTCTTTAACAACCCCTCCCTCAGGGAGCTGATGATGGCTTCAGAGTCCTTCTTCTCATTCTCAAGTGAATCTTTCACACCTATGATTTTAGCCAACGTCTCATTCTTTTCACTGATAACAGCATGCTGCTGCGAAACGACACATTCAAGGTCATCAGTCTTAGACCTGCATTCGCCCATCTCTTTTTCTAACAGCATTATTTTGCTGCTTGACTCTCTCAGCTGCTGCTCAAGCATCTCTTGATCCTTTTCCTTGATTTCCAATAACTCTGCCTGTGCTTTCAGATTTTCTTGCAGAGAGGCCACAAGGCTCTCATACTTTGTGGCAGCTGTCCTCTGTTCTTCAACCATGGTGCTGTTCAGACTATTTACTATTTGCTGCAAAGACTCAACATTTGCCTGCAGACCACAGCAAGAGGCCTTCTCATCAGACAGTTTCCCAGTAAGGTCCTGGTTGTCATCTTCCAAAGTTCTAATTCTGCCTTGCAAGGTCTTAACTGTCTCCTGCAAAATTCTGTTCTGAGTAAGTTCATTTGCCAAAGTTTCTCTAACATTACTGATTTCATCTTCTGCCATGCTAATTGTGGACTGTAATGATAAGCATTTCTCTGACCCAGCATCTTTCTCTTGGGCAATGTCATTCATCAGCTGTTTGTTTTTTGCCTCTTGTTCAGCTAAAGTAATCTCCAGGGACTCAATGGCTTTCTTAAACGATAAGCATTCCTCCCAGCACTTGGATTTTTCATCTGCAAGTTCCTGCACCAGATTGTTTACTTTTTCTTCACTCTCTTTCAACTGCAGACCTAAAGACTGTATCTGGGCCTGCAAAGCTGAACTTTCTTCGAATGCTAAGACCTTTTGGTTACTAAGTTCTTGCAAAAGACTAGAAACCTTTTCCTGTTGTTCAGCACACACCCGAGAAAATCTGCTCCTTTCTTCCTGAATGGTTTTCTCGTCATCAGCTGACTTTGACTTCACACTTGCAACCACATTGTGCACAATGCAAGAAATATCTGTTAATGATACATTCTCCATGTTGATTTCATCAGTAGGTTTGAAGTCAGGAAGAGAAGATAAGCACTGAACAATTTCTGAACAATGCACAGACACAAAAGACAGGTCCTGCTGCCTTTGTTGCTGCAGACTGGCCAGGGAGGCTAAGGCATCATGCAGTTCATGCTCACTAGACTGTAGCTTCTGCTGGAGGGACTCTAACTGACTGACAAGGCACTGGTGAGCAGTTTGAAGATCAATGTGTACACCATGCAAGGTCTCTTTTTCCTGAGAGATGTCGTGCAGCTTGGACATCAGCGAACCGATTTTGACC
This sequence comes from Pomacea maculata, assembly GCA_004794325.1. Taxonomy (NCBI): domain Eukaryota; kingdom Metazoa; phylum Mollusca; class Gastropoda; order Architaenioglossa; family Ampullariidae; genus Pomacea; species Pomacea maculata. Next base: position 57,615 of record SRHC01000098.1, on the reverse strand, counting down.
TCCTCCTGCTGCTCACAGATAACAAGCTTCTCTTGCAGGCTAGTCACATCATGCAAGGCACTTTCCAGTTGCTTCCGCAAAGAGGAAATCTTCACCAGCTGCTCAGCTTCTGAGATGCTATTCTTATCTAAGGCACTCTGCAATGTCAGCTTTAGATTAGAGATCTCCTCTGCATGCTGTGAACACACAGCAACATGTTTTTCATGCAACATGTCTTTCTCCTGCTTAATGTCCACTAGCTGTAACTTCAAAGAGGCTATTTCAGAGGTATAAGTGTTCATGCAAGAATTCAGATCATGCACCTGACCAGCATGCTCATGAAGTTTGAAATTTAAATTTGCTACATCTTTTTCATGCAGATCCTTGGATGATTTGAGGGACTCCTTAAGGGAAGACACCTCAATGTGCTTTTCTTCCAAACTTACATGCAGGCTAGTTAGCAGTTCTTTTACTTTAGATAATTCTTCTACCTTCTCTTCGTGCAAAGACTGCAAGCCATTGAGTTTTTCGGACAAAGAGAGACACTCAGCACATTTAGACTCGAACAAGGTTTGCAAAGAGTCCATGGACTCTTTCAGAGAAAGTGCCTGAGATTCAAGCGAAAACAGAGCTTGTTTGGTGCCATCAAGAGAAAGAGAAAGTTGTTTTTTTTCCTGTAACAGAAGTTGATTAGTTTCAGACAAGCTCCTCACCTTTGCTGCCATCCTGTCTTCTGTATGTCTCAAGCAGCTCTCCAAACCACAGCGACTTTCTTGTTGGTTATTCACCTCTGCCGAAAGCAGCTCCACTTGCCCCTTCTTCTCCAGCAGCAACTGCTCCTTTTCTTGTAAAGAGGTTTCCAGTAAGACAATTGACTCTTGATGCTTCTCTAGGATTGACTTCAACTGCTCCACTTCAGTCTTTAAACTCTGAATCACGAGATCCTTTGCTTGCAGCACTTCCAGGTTGCTGGATGAGGTGTCATCCATAGACTGCATAAGAGCATTCAGCTTTCCAGCCTTCTCTTCCAAATCTCCCTTTAGGAGTTCCGCTTCCTGCTCCATCTGCTTCTGAGTCTGCAGCAGCTCTGAACACTGAGCCTGACTGCTCTGATGGTCACCTTCTAAAGACTCTTTCTCCTGCTTTAACCTTTCAAAGTCTTTCTGTAAAGCAGTGTACATGGCAGTCTTCTCCAGCAATACTGACTGGACTTGTTCCAAGCAATTTTGCATCTCTTCAACTTCTGAGTCTTTGCTTTGAAGCTGTGTCTGCAGTTCAACTATGGTCTCTTCTGACTTTCTTAATTTGGCCTTTTCTTCTTCCAAAACTGAAAAAATGCTATTCAACTTTTCAGACAGACTGGACAATTCCTTTTCCTTATCTGTAAGTTCACTCTTTGTCCGTGATTCATGTGAAGCAAGAGTCTTTTTGAGTTCTGCACACTCTTCCTGCTGCAGCCTTAATTCCTCCCTGAGGGATGCAAGTTCACTGGCCTGTTGAATCAGATTGGTTTGCTGCTGCTCCATTTTCAAAGACATGTCTGTGGATTTGAGAGTTAGGGAGTCTATCGTTTGGTGCTTGTCCTGTAGTTCATAGTTTAGCCGTGCAACTTCTTCCTCAAACTTTCCAGACAGTTCCTGCTGATGCATCAGCTCTGATTCCAACTCTGACAGCTGAGTCAGCAAGGAGCGGGTCTTGGACTCGAACTCTTTTCCTCTCTCACTCTGTCCCTCCCGCAGGACCTCTGCCTCCCTGGCCATCTGCGTCACCTGCAGTTCCAGCTTGCTGACCAGGGAAGCTCTTTCAGCAAGCTCGCCCTGAAGTATTTGTGCCTGCTCCTGATACATGGTGAGCTTCTTCTGAAGATCTGTAGTCACCTCCTCCTGCTGTTCACGGGTCTCCGTCAACATTATTTGAAGGTCTTCCATCTCAGTCTGATGTTTTTTGTGAGTTTGTTCCAGCTGTATCTCTGCATTAGTCACCTTGGTCAGCAGCTCTTGCACTTCTCCCTGCAGCTTCTGGGCCTCGACATTTGCATCTTCAAGTGACCCTTTGGTAACCTCTAACTCTGATTTCAGTTTGTCATGTTCCAACTTCAGTTCAGACTGAAACACACAAAATTTAAAAAAACAGTGTCAGGAAAACAGTCTAAGCTTTTATCAAAATCATTGTTTTTTCACCTGTTTTGATCTGCTTTCCAAACCATGCCGCACTTTCAAAACCTTAATAAAAGGGTTTTTTGGGGGGATTGAGTGCATTTTAAACTCTTCTTAAGACAAAACATGGACATCTGACATGCTCAACAGACCACCAAGTCCCACCTGTTCATTTTTCAAAGCAAGGAGTTCAGCAGTCAGGCAGTTTATCTCTTCCTTCTGTTGCTTGTTTAAAACCTCCTCTTCTTGCAACTTTTTATCAAGTATTTCCACCTGAATCAAAAATAATGGTTTCAAAATACATGTGTAAGTTTTTTGTTTTTTTCTACAGTTGTTTCTAACTCATAGACAAATACTTTCATAATGATTATTGTCTTTCTAGTGCTATTATTTTATTTTTAGTTTGTCTTCCCTTTCTGCCAAAATACAATTTATCACTCACTTATATAAAGCTAATGAGCTTAAAACCAACAGTCACAATGTTGAAACAGCCATTATCTTATTACAGATACTGACAAATTACTCCATGAGTATTCAAGACTGCCTCCAAGAAAAAACTACAATGTCTTTAACTTACTTTTGACCGCATTTCTTCATTCTCTTTTTCAAAAGCAATATTTGGCTGCTTCTCATATTCTACTCTTTCTCGCCATTTTTCAATCTCTTTGTACAGTTCTGCCTTCTCCTTTTCCAGCTCTGAAAAATTGTAACAAAGGATAATTCAAAAGTGCAATGCTACCATAAACAGCCAAATACATAACACTCCATTCATATCCAGAGTACATAGCATGCAGCATTTAAGATAAGTACAGTGGTACCTCGACATACGAGTGCCCTAACATACGAGTGTTTTGAGATACGAGCCGCCGAGCGAGCGATATTTTGCTTCGAGATGAGAGCAAGATTTGAGATACGAGGAATCATACACTACACCTCTTCACACGACCTTAACATGCGGGGCGGATGTTGGTGTCGTGTGCAGCGTCTAACAGTTTCCCCCACCTCAGTGTAGATCAGACCTGGGCAAATGCCGGCCCGCGGGCCGGATCCGGCCCGCCTCCTGTCTCTGACCGGCCCGCCCGCTGGTCCCCCCGCCAGTATATATACTATGTATACAGTATTGGGTAAGACTGATTTAACTATATTAGTCCGGCCCTCTAAAACCATCCCAATTTCTCATGCGGCCCCTTGGGAAAATTAATTGCCCACCCCTGGTGTAGATCGACCTTGGTCTGTGTGCTTGTTTCCCTCGTTTTCGAATCATTTTTGATAAGTTGGGTTCGCGTTTTTTGCTTTTTGTACACTTACAAAAGATTATCGCATTTATTTTTATAACCATGGGTCCGAAGAAGAAGATGATGTCTATTGAATAAAAGCATGAAATCAAAGAAAAACATGAGCAAGGTGTGCGAGTAATTGACTTGGCGAGGAAGTACGGGTGTAGCACATCAACGATATGTACTGTGCTTAAACAGGAGTTGATAAAGGGTATAACGCCAGCTAAGGGCGTTACAATAATTTCTAAGCTCCGGACCTTTCTCCATGAAAAGATGGACAGTTTTTTTTCAAACGATCTGCAGGTGAAAATGAGCAAAGCGTGACGAAAAAAGCGAAGACTAGTGATGAAAATTAAGCGCTCCCATAAGCACTTCACTTTTTCTTTTATGATGTTTTTATAGAATATGTATTTGTTATTTATAAATAAATGTTTCTTCTTGTAAATACATTTTTTTCTTATCCAAAAACACTTAACAAAAAGAACTGAGGTGGTGTTTTGGGAGCTGGGACGGATTAATGGCATTTCAATTAATTACAATGGGGAAATTGCTTTGAGATACGAGCAATTTGACATACGAGCAAGGTTACGGAACGAATTAAACTCGTATGTCGAGGTACCACTGTACTCTTTCCTTTTAGTTCCATACCAGCTCATTTTCACTCTCTCACATTTCATTTCAGTAAATTTAAATAATCTTGATTTTTTTTTTAACCATTTCTGACTCATGGTGACATTCCAATGAGAATCCTATATCCTCTGTTGGTGCTTGTTGATGAACTCACCTTCTCTCTGTTCCTCCAGCTCTGCCATTCGGACTTCTAACGAAACTTTTTCTCCCTGCAGCTCTTGCTTCGATGCCTCTAGGGACTGGACTTCCTTCTTGAGAGCACTCACCTGTTCCATCAGGCTTTCCTGCAAAAACACACAAAAGGCTGTTTCAGAATATCAACTACAACTATGCTGACTAAACTTTATTTACTTACACTTTTGATACATTAATATAATTATCAAAAGACTGCAATAAATCAAGTTTTACTATGTTCTTAGATCATGAAATCTTTACTGGAAATTCTTTTCTCAATGGGTACTGACAAAGTCAGCGGTGTTACAGGTGTCCTTAAGGAATCAACCAGATACAATCAATTAAAAATGCCTTAGATGTCCAATCTGAGAGCTCCACTGAGCTGAAGGCTTAAATATATCTCTTCTCTAAATATAGAAGCGGGTAACAATCTGTCTGCCTTCATCTACATTACTTTGAGGTAAAATACTTAACAGGCCAAGCCTTCCACAGCCTTCAATTACTTTATAATCCTTACTTACTGTTTGTATTTGAAGGTCTGCCACAATCTGGCTGTACTTGTTGCGCTCATCTATGACAACATCCATGTCTGCAGCAAGTTTAGCTTGTTCTTGCTGTGCCTGTGTTTGGCTGCCTTCCAAATCTTTAATCTGGTTTTCCATTGAAGCTTTAAAAAAAAAAATGTCACAGTTTTATGTTGGCAAATCTTGAACACGATGATTACATGTGCACATACATTCACATTCACAAGCTAAGGTCAGTGAATAAATATCCAGACAAACAATTAAAAACAATCTGCAGCTGAGGGAGAAAAGATGCAGAATAAAATCTGCCTACTGTGTAAAGTATTTGTGGAAGACAAACTACAGCACTAACATTTTATGTAAGGAGAGAGTTAAGAACTCCAAATCATGAAACCCAAATAGGAACATGTGAAACAATGCATATCTACTCATCTGAAATTTAAAAAATAACCTACCAACTCTAAAAAATTTTCAACATGTTTTTAAATAACACCCAGGAAAACTCATTCCACTGAAAGGTGCAGCTCAAATGAACTGATCCACTTATATACATGCCACAAATCTAGTCTGAGCTCCACAAAATCATTTTTGCTCTAGAAGGAGCACTAGTAAGGGGCATACATATCTACCAACACTGCTAACTATCTACAACCAGCTAAATAAAGTATCAAACAATCCAATATCATGCACTGCCACATGTCAAACATATGTTCTCAAGATGTATAAGAAATTTGCTTTGAGCCATACAAAGCTTCCTAAAATGTTTATAGCAACAGGAATGCCTATTCCGGACTCTGTTCTAATCAACTGAAGGGCTACATGACAGTACCAGCAGGAAGTCTGAAGAATTTAGATGAACCATTAATGTGGTTCTCAGTTCAGGGTGCAACTACTGTAATGCAGAATTTGATGGGCCAGGTCTTAAATTTGTCCACACAACTCACTCAGTGTGAGACTAATGTCTTACAAAACTCTTAGGGGTAGGTATAATCTATTCACACAACTTACTCAGAGAAGCTTTAGTTTCTTCAAAATCAACCAGTCTGAGCTGCAGGTTACCCTTTTCATCCTCCAGTTCTGCCATTTTATTTCTCAGCTGCACCACTTCATCAGCAAGGGCACTTCCCTAAGTCATACAACAAAAGAGGGTCACATATATAGCTAGCATCCAAGATCTGTTCTAAAGATAGAGAGATCGCGAGGAAAATTCTTTCACAGGAGACATGCATATGAAAAGTCATTACAACACAAAGCATGGGGACAGACAACAGCAGAAAAGGCAATAAAAAAATACTATTTTGGTAGAAAAATTTCTGTCTTCGATGACAGATAACATGACTGTGGAGTTCAGCCTACTAGCTACCAAACTGTCTGCTCCTGATTGGCCAAAAACTGACAAATAAACAGGGAGCACAGAAATTCAAGCAACTCATCCCCATTCTGCCAGTAAGTTAACCTCTCCGGTTTTTTTGCTGGAACTATGAAGAGACACATCCAAGAAACAATAGGAACTAGTGGTCACATAATCTTTTACAGACAGTGGAAAACACATTAACGATAACATTTCAATCCAGACACGAAATCTCATATCCTCACAAAATTCTCTTCATTCATAAGTAACAGTTTATGCTGGCAGACTATTCAAGCACTCTTATTATCAGCTGTCTGCCAACAATATACACAGCATCTAACCCATTCACATTCTTTGTTAGCTAGTAGTCCACGTCAATTTAAGAACTTCCATCCAACACAGAAAAGTACAAATAGAGTATGGGGTAGTTACCACTTAAAGGAAACAAGATTAGGCGCATCAATAATTCAAAGTTCAAGCCTTCATTTGAGGGGAAAGAGTGGGGATTAAATATTTACATCATAATACTGTAACCTAGGTGTTCACCTGTCGTAATTCCTGCAGTTCTTTCTCCAGAGCTCTGATCTTGGATGTCATCTGTGCCTTCAACTTCAGCATCTTTGTCTCACTCTTACCACCCCCCTCCTCAGCCATTTTTCTGGCTTCCTCTAGCTGCTCAGTCTTCTCCTGGAGCTCCTTCTGCAACCTGTCCAACATCTCCTGGAGATTATCTTTGTCCGAGGTCGCACCAGTAGCATGGGAAGAAGTCAAAAGAGGTGCTGCCAGCTCTTGTGCTGGATACACTGTTTGAGATTCAAATGCTTGCTGATACCTTTCCTGAAGAGATTCACAACACCAACAAGCTCTTTATAGAAAGGCCTTTCATCAGTTAACATGATAAAACAGGTTACCTGTCTGGATAAGTCACAGATATATTTATTACATCAATTCAGGATAATCAAACCATTTCTGTTTTGTTTTGTTAATTGCAATAAAGAGTTAGGAAACTGTGCTATATAAATGCACCTTTATTATTTAATTACATCAGGCACTGGAAACTTACCAACAATTTTTGTCATGACTGTTAGATGACCTCCAATCCTTATTATTTTTTTTTTAATCTAAAAATTCTTTTCAAAATTGTCAGGAGTCTTTTAAATAATTTGTTAGTATGCAATTTCAAGGAAAATAATAAACATAAAGCATGTTCCTGCATGATCTATTTACAATACCTGCAAAGCACTGTACTGCATGGCTGCTTGACTGTACGCATACTCATACTGCTGAAGTGATGACCTCAATGTCTGAATCTGCAGTTCCTTCTCAGACAACTCAAGTTCATGTTTCTCAGCAGCATCATGCATTTTAACATCTAGTCGATGCTTCTCTTCCCTCCATTCATTCTCCTTGTCTACAAAGTTAGCCTGAAGAAGCATCAGCTGCTCTGATGTCACCTATGAGAGCAAAAAAATTTTAATCTGCAGCAAAAATGTCGTATCTTCTGTTGCTTGAGATTTTAACACACTGACAATGTTGTTAACACACCCTTCAAAGTACTAATGCATTTATATAGGAGAAATCAATTTCAATATATATTTAAAAGAATCTAACTTTGTCACTTACTGTTGACAGTTCATTTTCTGGAAAATATGTCCTGTCCACGAACAATGTATATTGATGGCTAACATATGTTTACTGAGTTAATGCAAAATCATGGGTACTCTTTTGACACAAAGATGAAAAAAAAAAGAGAAAATGTTATTATGAATTCTCTTTGAGACCTGCCAGATGATACGATCATACACAAAAATAGATATCATCTGCTTTTTAACCATCGAAAGTTGACTCTATGACAGTAACTCAGCACAAGCCTGGTATATGGAGCACTTCACTGGTCAGGTGAACACTCTGTGTTCCTGCTGAGGGCATTGGCAAGGATGTTCAAGTATCCAGGAATGTGAAGGACTTGGAGCCGAATCACATGATCCCAGCAGCAAAACAGAATCTTCCAGGCCTAAAGACTGAGAGAGAGGGAGATAAAGTGTCCCCCTTTCTGTGCAAATATCACACTACCATGGGCGGAGTTGTCCAACAGATGCAATACTCCTTGGTGGGTCAGCAGCACAGAGTCTACTGCTGAAGCACTTTCAGAAGATTGTCTCCTGTGGAGACCAAGAAGCCTGGGGGTGAAGAAAAGGAGGGGAAAGATGAGCTTCCCTGTCTTGCTGGCATTGAGTCAGAGGGTAAACTTTGCAGTTTCTTGTTGCAGCAGCATTCCCACACGTAACCAGTCATTCCAGCAGTGAAAGTGGCACATGGCAAGCTGCAAGACAAGAACTCAGTCCTCAAAATGACTAATCAGCCACTTCCAGAACTGCAGCAGGCACATTTGGAGCCAATGCATCCAAAGCTGGCTTAGGGAAAAAGGGTCAGATGCAGCATTCTGAAGTCCCAGAAGGCGCAGCCCCAACCAAGCCAACTTGGAAGGGCTGTGGACAAAAGAGGAGGCTTCATTCTGAATCATCTATGCCTGGGTCAGGACCAGACAGACCTACCTGCTGTAAGGAAACCCATCCCCAGATAAATAAAATCCTGATAGGGCTGGAGATCTGACTTTCATACAAGTGAAAGTCAACAAAGCGAGTGACAGCCTGAAGGGATGGGCAAGAATGGAAAGACCCGCAGTATATGGGCAAACCTTAAGTAAAGTTGGAACAATGCACATAGCTCAAGAGCAGACAGCAAATTGCACTGCTGTATTGGCTTTGCAGTGGCTCACTGACTGGTGAAGTGATCTGAATGCCAGGTATGTACTAGCTCCCTATCAGGGAATCAACCTTCAATGGTTAAAGAGCACATGTAAGCTATTATTTCATAGGCTATGTCACCAGCTAAGCTCAAAGAAACAACACACCTGCAGTTTTTCTCTAAGCATTTTAAGAGCATCTTTGTTTTCTTGCAGTTCCTTCTCCTTGTCTGCTGACTCTTTCTGTAGAACCTCTATCACCCTGGCTTTGCCTTCAAGAACATCATTAGTGTCTTTCAGCTTCTGTTCAAACATGCGAATGATCTCATCCTGAATATTGACTTCTTCCTTGGACATAATCCGCTGGATGTCCTGTTCATGTCGGACAATGACTTCCCGAAGATCATTCTCCCGAGTGGTGAGTTCTTTGTCCTTCTCTCTGATAGTGTTCTTCAACTGCTGACACTCAGAATCTAACTCTGCCAGCATTTCTTCAAAATACTTTTGGGTTTCAGTCAGTTTGATATGAAATCGATCAGTTTCTGACTTCAGTAGATGTTCTGCTTTCCGAAAGTTTTCTCTGGTCATGTCATGGGCCTCTTCATTGTTCTCAATCCTAGCAGTCAGCTTGGCAATAAGTGCTGTATGATCATTAAAACTCTGCTCCTTTTCTTTGATGGATGCCTGCAAGATCTGCAAGATGAAAAAATAAACGACTATACAACCTTTGACATTCATCTAAATGCACAGTTATTTAGCTATTTTGGCACTGCGCATGAATATGTGTGCGTGTGTGTACATGCATATATGGGTTTTTATTTTAAGTAAATGAGATATTTACAATTTATGTAATTTGTAATTTACATAATCTATAACATATACTTTACAATGGGTATAATTTATCTGGCAAACTATTTGGGAGATCAAATGTCCTTCACACATTCAATATAGCTGTGTATTTTGATGACTTCAGAAAAGATGGGGAGTGGTGCTTTATGCCAACATGAAGCCAGCAAGTAGAGCTACTTTATGGCAAGGAAGCCAGCATTATAAACCAGTGTCACATGCTAAGAAAAAACAGAATGTCCAAGACAAGACTGGAATCTAGGACAGCCAATCTGCATTGTTTTTGGTGGCAGGCATTTAACTTTTACATCACTGGATTGCCACTAGTAGGCAAAGGAATCAAATGGTAATAGAGAAACTCTACTATTCCCAAGAAAAATGAAAAATTAATAGGTTTATATTTAAAAATACTTTTTTTTTTGTTGCTGTTTTTTAAAGCTTGTTCCTTTAATTACCTCAATTACTTTATCTCGACCTCTGATGACCTCTTGCTTTTCACCAGCAAGCTCTTGAAGATCCATCACTTTCCGATCCTGTTCCAGAATTTTATTATTCAGCTCCATGATCATGCGATCCTTGTACACCATTTGAGCAAACATCGCCTGCACCTGTGTCTGCAATTATAAGAGAACAGTTAATGCGTATTAAAAGCATTGCACATGTCACTGATTTTTACTTTTCCATACCTTTCTCTCTTATCTCTGGGAAAAAAATCTTGGTAAGAGGTGAAATATATGCTGTAAAATACATTTTTTAAAATTTACTTATACTAATGCTCAATTATTTCAGAAAAGGGGCAAAATACAATGTCCTGATATTTTGCTTGTTTGAGTTTCCACATTAGGGAAGAGTGAGACAATACTAGTTTTATGCTAATAACTGGTATACAGATATTTAAAACTAAACAGAGTGGTTGCTTTAAAAATTATCGTTAGGCCATTTCTTTCTACTACGAGCTAGATCATTTAGCACAAGAAAAAATGTATATGAATGTGTGCACATGTACACAGATTCATGCATGTGAATGAAAAAAAACCCCACTAACCTCTGAATCACCATCACCACATGCAAAACTTCGGCCTGCCTGGAGGTTCTCCAATATTTTGGTTTTCTCTTCCAGTTGCTCATTAAGACTATTTATAAATGAATCTCTTTCGGCAAGAACACGCTCCTTCGCCTCCACCTGTTGCTCTCGTGTCTTAATGACTTCATCCTTCTCGCTAATGATGCGATCCTTTTCTTCCAACCTCTTTTTCAGCAATGTCATTTTGGCACGACTGGCTTGAGATACTGATGCTTCCTCTTTATGCATTTCAGCAGTTTCAGTCTTCACACAGATAAAATATAGACAGAAAAATCTTCTCATTAAAACGTTCCATATTGCAACTCTCACACAGACACAGCCCAAAGTTTTTCATGGATGTGTTTCACTAAATAAACATCATCTCTATTATGACTACCTCTCCAACACAGCTTACGGCCAACAGTTCGTGTTGTATTACAACCTTTTTGCAGAAGCTTTCCTTATAACAGAATAGGTTAATTAAGTAAATTTAGAAAAAGACTGTTTCATGGGTCATTTTGCAAACTGACCCCACCTTGATTGTATCATCTCATGTAACACTACAACAACCCAAATCCAAAAATAGAATATATCACCAATGACAAAAGTAGTTATTAACATCAAATATTACAAACAAAACCATAAATTGTTCAAGCAAGTTCAGGCACCACTGCAATAAACAAAACTAGCTGCTTGGCTGTACATACTCACAGAAAGAATCTCACAATGGAACATGATATTTTCTTTTTTTGAAGAAGCATTTGTTTTTATTTATTTTTTAATTTGGAGATCATTTTAAATATGTATGACATATTTGATAAATATCAAACACGTGTCACTGCTCAGGCATTCATTTAGGCTCGACTTAGGTCAATTCGACTGTTGGTGTTTGGACAATGCGGACTTAACATGGTCATGGACAATATGGTCATAGCAGAGGTTAATTCTTGTGGCCAACAGTTTGTGTTCTACTGCAACTTTTTGCAGAAATCACATTGAAAAAAAATACAGTCCACTTTAAGAAAGCATCTTTATCTACCATGGCATACATGTATAGTAAACAAAAGTAAGCATGACTGAGTGAAAGCAACCAAGAAAAGCACTATGATATGGTTTTAAGCAGCTTATTTTCAACATGTAAATAAATGAACTTGAATTTATAGGTGTTTGAACCTATGGTTCTTAGAAGTAAAAGCAGACTGATCGATTTCCCTGCTAAGACCCCTCTCAGTTACGACCTGATTTGGGTGGATTTTTAAAGTAAAAAATGATCCCTTAATGAACCAATAGTTTCTTCCCTTTAGTTATTTGTTCTTAAATGAGTGATATATTTTGAAACTGGATGCTGAAATAAATCTGTAAATGTTCAGCCTACAAGAGAAAATTTCTCACACTTAAAAGCATGAATTCCAAAGCCTGAGGCAAGGAAAACTGCAGGGTGTTAAGGAAATAAATTATTTTCTTAAGAAATATGTGCTTTCCCTTTTTTTTTAATGAGAGGAAAGCTATATCACAAACATGATCTGCTAAGCATCCAAATGAGAAAACTGGACCGCAAGCCCTTATATGCTTGAAAAACTGCAAATCCTTAAAAATCAACAATTTCCTCTGAAAGAGAAACTAATTTCAATAGCAATACCTTTTCCTCCACTGGCTCTCTTTTAGATTCCTCCATTTTGGACATTCTGGCCTGTTTTGCTTTGTTTTGTAATTTCATTTTAGATAATTTGGTGGTTGTATCCTGAAAAAGTAAAATTTTGCTGCTAAAACAACTAACATACAAAGCATTACAGTCATATCCAAATTAAATTTCTTCTGGCATTTAGTTCCACTAAATATTTGTTTTATAGATATATATTTCTGAAGTTGTTTATGCAGTTTAACTTTTAGCAAATCCAAGCCAGACCTTCATTACTATTAACACATAATGCAGAGACAAATGAAGCTACAAAATTATGGTTACATATCCTTCTCAGATAATCTTTACTGAAACTGACAAGTGATATCTGTTCGAAACCAGAATCAACAGCCTATATTCATGTAACCATTGAAACAATGCATCAAACATGCAGTTTACCTATAACATAATATGCAGTTTATGATTTTTATGTTTTGCACATAAATTAGATGAAACAAAGAAATATGCTCACAGTGATAAATGAACAAAATGATGTATTTTTTTAATATAAAAAAAAAACAAATTTAGCTTGGTTTTACTTAAGACTATATGGGAGAAATTAAAGGTATTTTTACATGCAACTCTTTTTCCTTTTTGTCAAGGTCAGAATCTCTCAGGCGGATGAGCTCTTTCAGCTGGTTGATCATCAGCTGCTGCTGCTCTACTTGCATCTGAAGCTCACTGTCAGCCATTTTGCTGATTTTTTTTTTCTTTTCTACCAGCAACCTGTAGACTCCTTACTGCTCATCCATCTCAAACATCTGTAACCAACGTAGCGAGCAATGTTTCCAAAGAATAACATTATAGGAACAAGGTCTGTGTCTGAGATCACTTTTCAAGACATATTATTTGAAAACAATATCCTTTTATGTTATAGCTAAACATGGAGACTGAAGCTAGAGAAACTAAGTTTATGTTTAAAGACAAAATTAAAGCCTGTCATGACCATAAAATAAAGAACAAGACAAACAGGATAAGGCTCACTTCCAAAATTTTTACCTGCCAACTACTCCACCAA
>SRHC01000098.1:0-43474 GCA_004794325.1 Pomacea maculata | reverse complement strand
TCTGAATCCTGATTGTATAGGCATCTATTTGGTGAAGCAGTTATGACTGAATGTCTTATGGTATTGTTAACTGATGTTGTTGTGCTGTATGGTTCTAACCCCTATTTCCCAACAGAGTTGCTACTAATTGCTCTCTGTGATAAAGTTGTATCTTATCTTAATAATACATATTACTAACCTATACATTAATTCCTTTTTTTTTCTTTTAAAATATTTTGCTTACAGGAGACAGCACATGAAGATTTAGCAAAGTAAATTACAAATGCATGGTTGAAGAAGCCAGATTAGTGGTTTCATAAATGAGAGAAAGGCTCTTATCCTTTATGAAAATAATGCTTGCTGCTCCCTTGGTCCTTCATCAAGTTTTTTATATTCTTTACCTCAAGGTTTTGGATATTCCATTTATTTGACAGTATCTATTATTGTTACTTTCTATTTTATGTCCCTATCCACAACAAATAAATCATTTCACCTAAGTCACCTATCCTCATCATTTACTTGTAGATATAGGTCAAATTTACACTAAGATTTTGTTGTGTAGTCAACTACATAACTCTAGCTTAGTTAAAGATTAAAAAAATACACACTTTAAATGCTTTAGTTACACTAATAATTCATTACTTAAATCCATGCAATCTTTATCATATTGCTAGTTTTGATCAGATACCCAAGAAATGCACTCTGAATAAAAGTTCATACATATATATATATATCTTAAAAAGTAAATATTGGCTGTACTCCGTGTTTATTTTCCTGTTTTCGGTGCTCGTGATTCTATCAATGACCATTCAATATTTAATGCAATGGAGTTCAATAGCCTGTATCTAAGCAAAAACTAACAAAAAGTTTACAAGAATGTAGCTGTAAAGACAAAACGTAAAGGCTTTCCTCCTTCTCGTTTTGCGTGGACTCTGCGTGTGATGATAATAATAATAAGCTTGGTAATTTAGTCGACACTCACTCACAGTTATAAGTAAATCTTAGTTGACAACTTTATCAGCGTAACGTTCTAATACAGTATTAGCAAAAATTGATACAATACTTCCTTGCGATTAATATACTTGGGAATATTTTACTGTTTCATCTAAGTTGGGCTTAAAATAACTGCGGATCTTTACCGGTTGTGGCAACACATAACTCATAGCAAGTACATGTCAAAATCCGTCCCCATACGTCTCTATGTTGGTAGACTCCATCTTCTCGACACTTGGCAGTCACGTGACTGATGTTTAGGGTAGTCTCCCCTTCACAGTTCACGTATTTATCCGCGCTATCTTTAAACGCGTGCTATACTCCATTATATTATCCACTTGATGTGTCCTTTTATACGACTTTAAAATGTGTTGGTAGATTTCTGTTTGAGAATTAAAATAAACTATAGGTTTTATGATCTCACTGTTTTAAACCTGGCCATATTTTGCGGAAGGATATTAAAATTCCGGAAGTTGTCAATACTCGAATCAACAGTGGAGGAGGTCTGTCCATTGCGGCGATCGTCTGCGTATTTTGACGGAAAATGGAGCCTGATGTTATTCCCGTAACAGCATTTTTTGAAGAAGAACCTTATAGGACATCGTTGAAAGTTCTGCGGATCACCGACAATGTTCGGGACTTACAGACAAATTTAAGAGACAAGTGAGTTGCCAGTCTGCACGTGTTTGTAAAGTCTTTGTTGTCAACCTGCTCGTCTGCTTCAGTGATTAGTCAACTGGTGATGCCACTAGCGAATTTAAAAGTTTAGTTACACCGTTTCTTATGTTTTGCACCGTCACTTATGTTTTATGTTATAAAGCGCAAGTGCTTTTCAGAAATTTACACTATATGATGATACCGACGTAATTTTAATTGCTGTGTTGTCAGACGCGTGTGCAGCATTTGTTTGTAACAGCCTGTAGCACAGGAACTTTTCATAAAGTTATGCTTGCTTCGTTCACGTTGAGTGCCCACGCATTTCTCCTTAATATGTTGCGACTCAGTCAAGTGAAAGGCTATACAGAGGAGCCGTTCTGTAGGATCAATGTAGCATACGGTTCAGTGCCTCTAAATTCTGCTGTCAAGAAGTTCATGTTTCTCAACATTACATTTACAATACGAGCCACCTCATTAGGAAAGTTGAACTTTAACATTTCGTTCCGTGTTGAATAGGTCTTCGCATATGGTGTGTCAAACAAGTGATTGAGAAGGCAGGGACTAAGGGTATAGCTTATGTTTATGGTATATGGTATACTTAAACAGGTTATGGAAATTAGATTATATGCCATATAGTAAATTGCTCAGCAAGAATTAAAACAAATCAGCCCGTTGGTGTTTTCATCTACAAAACAGCTTATGAATCAAAATGTGTTTGTAACTACATCTAACCCATTTGAAGAGCTAGTGGTGTTGCATATATGCATGTTCATATTTCAAACACTGTATAAATTATGACAGCACACTTTTCTTGTTTTTCTGAATAGGTCAACATCAAGAAGTGACTTCATATTTTATGCTGACAGATTGGTATGTTTATATAGAACTGTAAAAGAATTATTGTACACTTGAAATTCGACAATAACTATAAAATATAGTGCCACATTAACAAGGGACTTTTGCAACATGGTTCCTGTTTATTCAGAGTGAATTTCATCTCTTGTTCTCTAGACAATTTTAAAAGTACAAAGATAATAGAAGAAATGTCAGTTTATAGCAAAGAACAATAAACTTATATATTGATAATTTCTTCTTTATTTTCTAACATGTAAGAAGAGGATGGAAAAATCCAAGAAAAACACACACAAAATTGTACCTGTCCACATTTTATACTCTGATAGCTATGCTGCCATATTCTTTGTGCAGAAAGCTCTTGCCTAAAAGAAAATGAAACACATCCTTTCATATCTTGAAAGCATTTCTAGGTACAAACTGGATTCAGAATGGATTAAATCGATCTGGCTGTTTACCAGTCCATTGTATTATCATACTGAAAAAGCTGAGTATGGGTTGCATTCATTGTTACAAAAATTTCCATCTGTTTCAGATTATATCATGGAGTTGTCAGTGGTGTAAATATGGTAGTAGAATGAGAGCTTTTTATTGTTTCTTCTTAAGCAAGTTTACTTGTTTCTTCCCTTGTACCAGATACGTTTGGTAGTTGAGGAGGGCCTGAACCAGTTGCCTTACAAGGAATGTGTTATCACAACACCAACAGGTATGATTGTTGTGAACACTTTATTCCTAGGTAATGGGTAATAAAATATGCTATAATGATATTTTGTGAGGTGAGAAATTTTTCTAGGCATTATATATTAATAATTTACATACCCATGTTGATAATAGCAACAAAAACGCTTGAACTAGGGTGTTTTTAATTAAATCCCAAAAGAGTGAGCTGCCTTTATTGTGGTGGTGCTTTGCCACATCATAAAGGGTAGCAGCAGACACAAGTGTATCTACAAATGCATACCATGAAAGTTTAGACAAAAAAAAAAAAGAATCTGTCCTGAACTGCTTTTCAATAAATTGTAATTTTTGCTCCTATTTGATTGAAACAGGTCATGCATACCTGGGGTTGCGATATGAGAAAGGGAACTGTGGAGTCAGCATCATGAGAAGTGGTGAGTACTACAGGTAAAATGCATTAACTGTTTAGTCATGAAGTGTTTGGCAAGTGCAATGATTTTCTGTGTACTTAACAACTAACAGTAAAAACAAATTTCTCAGAAAATTTAGTTTTGGATTTGTTTATTGCTAGCTTATAGATCTTAATAGATTTTACCCACTGAGAAAACTTTGGTTTAATTTTTTTTTCATTTGAGCAGGTGAAGCTATGGAGCAAGGTCTTCGGGACTGTTGCAGATCCATACGACTTGGCAAAATTCTGATTCATAGTGATGAGGATACTCATGAAGCAAAACGTGTCTATGCCAAGGTTCCAGTGGACATTTACAAGAGAAAAGTTTTATTGATGTATCCAATTATGAGTAAGTCCCACCTTTTCAGATTCTTATTGAAATATTTAGAATTTGAATGTATAATTAGCATGAGAATTTATGTTTACGGCCGTGTGAAAACAGGAAAATATTTTAGACTGCTATGTTTATTTTGTTTGCTGTTTTTACTAGTTAACACATTTTACTAACAATCCCCTTCTACTTTTCTACTCTTCAAAATAATTCCTTCAGATAAAGTAACAGGCTTCGCTGTATTAGGTTTATACTGTATTTCAGTGGTTATCAAAGTATTTTGGACCATGAACCACTTTATTAAAGTAAAAAATGCAGCAAACCAACAAGGCCTAAAATCACTCTGTAACATGAATTTCAAATTTAAATTGCTGCATTTGTTTCATTACAATTCAAAACTAAATGTACTTTGGTGTTGCAACAGTAGTATACTAATAAGTTTACATAAAATTACATACTTCACAAAGTACACATAAAAAAATTAAAAATAATGAAGTGACCTGCATTACTAAGGGTAACAGATGACCGGATTCAATGACGCAGTGCTTGCACTGTGGCATAAAGACTTAGTTGGTAAGTGAGCGTTTTATGCAAAAAAGCAGTTGGGCATGGATAAAATTAAAACTCGAGTGAAATCAATACTGGACTAATTAGTGTATCTGAAGATTTAAACATCACTTTGTTGACACATGATGACTGTCAGCCACGGACCACCTGACTTATACATGCGGCCCACAAGTGGTCTATAGATCACAGTTTGAGAACCACTGCTGTATTTTAATATAGTACAGTAGAAAGAGATTTTTAAAACATTTAAGTACTGTTTATACTTGCAGAATGACATTACAGGTAAACATAAAAAGGTGAAATGCTAGTAGAATAGTTACAAAATGATAATTCATCATTGGAAATATTCTGTCAATTATTTTTCTTTTAAGACTTAAGTTTAAGAAAGAGAAGATTTTTTAGCTGTTTGAAGTACAATGATAAGCAGCAAAGAAAAAAGTTATCCTTTTCACCAGCTTTATCAGACTGCATCTTTCATCAAGTAATAAGTAAGAGTTTACTTTTTCCAGATACTGGCAATACAGTTGTAAAAGCAGTGAGTGTGCTTCAGGAACATAATGCTAAAGAACAAAATATAATTTTGCTGAATCTCTTCTGCACACCTCAAGGTATTATATTGTATTATTTAAAACAATGCGGGTTTTCATATTACATGTAGAATGTATCCTAAAAGTTATGCTCTTGCTGTGAGAGATGTGTTGTTGAAGGAATCAACAATTTAGAAATAGTTTTATGGTTTAAGGGCTTTGTACATCAACGTCATAGTAAAATTTTAGATGACAAGGTGCAGTGCACAAGGAAAATATGGAATGAAAGTTTCATAGAATTAAAATGATTTAAATAAAACATAAATTTTAGAAGTTTGTTTTTATGCTTGCCTCCTTCACTTACACATGACTTTCCAAACAGCATAGTATTCACTGTTGTGCTGTGTGGCACACATGTTAGAGGTTTGTTTTTATTTTATAGTGTTTTTTATTTTGTTTTATTTTACTTGACAGCTGTAAAACAAATTCTCACCAAGTTTCCTGGCTTAACAATCGTGACGACTGAGGTGCATCCTGTGACACCCAACCACTTTGGACAGAAGTATTTTGGCACAGACTAGAGTATGTGAACTTTGTGCCTTCTGTTTATTGCATTTTATGTCTGTTGTTACAAGAATTTTCTTTCACTCACACAAAAGGAGAAATATTCATAATCAAGGATGGAAGTTGGCAACAGCAAATTTTTCATTTCATTTGTGAGGCATTTTTTTTCAAATAGTATAGTATTATTGTTTGATTGGTACATAAGAATTTTGGTCAGGTTTGAAACTTTTTCCGTTGAAGGGTGTGTAACAGGCTTTTTTAGATTCTTTAACCTGTAGAAATAGTGGGATGTGGGATAAAATTTTTATGTGGTTGTTTTAAGATAAAGAAAATTATTATTTTTGGGGACGAGGTTGGGAAAGCTCATGTTGACCAGTTTTATTCTTGCTTATGTCTTGTAATTGCAGTGATAGTAGCATTGACATTTGTTGTGAGATGGTTAGTGTATTCATGCCTCCAGTTTAAGTTAACATTTTCTTGGCAGTTACTGGTTTTTTCAGTCATGTATACAAATAACATTGGTTGGTACATTAGTTGCAGTAAAATAAAGTAACATCAGCTTAAGTTGCAAAAGATTGTTGATCTCATGAAAAACTGCTTTGCCGTTTGTTCTCTAAGTGTCAGGAAGGGTCTTGGGCTCAAATCTCACTTGTCGCACGTAATTTCTCCTTCTCTGGCACCTGTTTACATGCCTGGTTTTAGCTTGCCATGATGTACATTTGTGGCTGTTTCAACGTACACAATGAGCAGTCACTTTCATTTCCCTTGATGGCATGGGCTCAAAGCCATAAAAATACCATTTTAAAGGTATTACATGTCTTAAGCTCATCATGATACAGTATTTGTAGTAAATATAATGAGGAAAAAAAATGTCTGAATGATGGGTATGGGCATGAGTATAGAAGTAATGCCAGTGTTAAATAATTTTTAGTCAAACTGGTATAAATTGCTTAACCAGGAATGATAAATGCTGATGGTTGCTCTGTCCACCTTACTTTCCAACCACTTTCCCAGTAGTAAATGTTCTGCAGGAACAAAATAATGTCAGTGCATTTGTTAATTTACTGCTTATTATTAGGGCATAAAAGTGTAAGAAATAACATTTTAAACTTGTAGTAGGCCAGTAGTAAATGGACAGTTACAAGGAAACATTTGGTTGTGTGTGCAGATAGCACATGAAAGTTTGTGTATATTCCAGTGTTATAAGTTTGCACCTCACTTTTTCTGTCAGACTGTTCTGCTTTCAAGCAAGCCCTATAATAAAACTATTGATAATCTCTTTTACCTGCTTTTTTTTTTAAAGATTGTAGTAAACTTGTGTGACATTACTTTCTGTTGTCAACTTTTCAGATTTTTTTTCTTTCCTTTCCCCACTTTCTCTGTATAACTTGATTTATGAAGAAATTATGAACAATGTCTTCCCATTTTATGTATCAGCTATTTATGGTTCCATTGGTTTATTCTGGTTGTTATTTTATGTCACAGTAAATTTACAGGCCCAGCTAGTTGAACAGAATACAGTAAGTGTTTAATAACATCTGACTTTTGAGATTACGGGCTAGCGTTGAAAATAAAAGAAACATAGAAACTCTCTAAGCATGGTGCTTTGCATTATAATTTTTGTATGTAAATATATTTTTGCCATGGTCATACTTGTGGGACCTCATGGTATTCCTTCACATATAAATTTTGTTGTTAAAAGTAGCAGTTGTGGGAATTTTAGTTGCATTTATTTTATTACCTGAAAAAATTGAGTCTTATGACATTTTAGGTAGTCATAAATTATATTATCATGATTATGTATTGCTGCATTTTGGATCTTAGCACTTACATGTTTTTAACACAACTGTTCCTGTTGAAGTAGGTGAGGATATTTTTGAGACTTTTTGATCATATTATATTTATTTAAAAATAAAATCATACTTTTTTCGTAATGTTCGTTTTATGAGCTGTTTATTCATTTTGTCTCTTCAGAATTTTTCTGGTGTGAAATACAAGATCATATTGATTGGCCAGTTGCATGCTTATAACCATTCGATAAATTGTTTTTTGACATTTTGCGTAGTGGCTTGGGAACTGACATACAAGCAAAACTCTGTTTTACTTTATGTGGAAAGAAAACATTCTGGTGTCCTCCTGTCACCACAGATGAAGATAAAAGAAATACAAGCCTTTCGATTAATTAGACAGTATGTTTTTGTTTATAAAGTGCTGAGTGGCTCATAAGACTTTGGATTGGCTATTGCGATTCCTCCAGTCTCAAAGTGATACATTATTTTTATGGTCTTTTTTGTTGTTTTCCTGTTAGTAACCCATGTTTTGGTGTTTCGCGTGGTACATTATTTCATCTCTCACATGCTTGTTCATTTTGTGCATGAAATCATTTGTTACTTTGTCAAAACAATCCAAAATGGTGTTTTCGGTAACATACACAGAAATTTCGCACATACCACAGAACTGGGGACTTAAAACACATTCGGCACTCAGGAAATTACAAGATCTTATTAAAATCTCAACCACAACTTTTTCTTATGTGGCATTTGAAACTGAATACTAGTTGCATTTCTGATAGTTTACAGGTGTGCCATTGTTATTAACTGATTCATTGTGCAAAGACATCCATTAACAATCAGTAATAAAAATTCATAAGTTTATTTTTTTCCAAATCACATATTTTTCCTTGCATGTATTAAGCCCTGTTCTTTCAAGTACCTTTTAACTAGGTTCACAGCAGTCAGATGCAAAAGCTATTTCTTAATTACTAAGCTAGCATCATATTTGCTGCCCTTCATCATATAAATGCATGTTAATTGAACATTTGTGTGTTAATTATGAGATAAAATGTATAATAAAAAAGACTTCTAGATATATTAAATAAAATCCATTCATAATTTGAACCATAAAATTTGTATTAATTTATGTTGAATTGTATTCAAGTAATATTTACTGGAGTGTAAAGTGAGTTGTATCCTTCGTCCAGTGTATTGGCAACAGTGAAAATCATGAAACGATGAGAGTATATAATAATTAACTTTTAAGGCTGGCCATGACAATATTGCCGTCATCTCTCAGATGCACAGTATTTAACTAGATTAACATTATTTTCAATGTCTGTTTTATTCATACCATTATGCCCCTAGTGCACATTACATCTTGTTTTTCCGCAGAGAAGTTGGAGAAACTTTCGACTGTAAGTAGACTGCATTTCTGGCAAGAAAGAAATAGAAATCTATCTTCTATTATATCTTTTTCAACAGAAGATTATAGCAGTGTTTAACAAAAGCATGTGGATTTGCAACTCATGAAGGATAATGGCAAGTTGAAAGTATTAGATTTGTGCTGATGCTCCCCATGGCTTGTCAACTCAGACTTGTAGTTTTTAAATAGGCATTCTGCAGATTATCCTATAAGCTTAAGAAAAGACAAAAAAAACATTTACACCTATTTGATCTGTTCTATGGTTGGAACTGTGGTGTGGATAGGAGCATTTGCTGTCTGGATTATAGTTTTTCAGATGAATCAATCAAGCGGGGAGCAACTGTTGGCTTATATCTTTCCTCATCCCATGTCTTCATGTTGTGTGTTTGTCATTCTTTATAAAGTGCCATGAGGTTGCCCATAGGGCCCTGGGATGTGCTTCTATATAAGTTCACTTTATTTCTGCCATGGAGAAATTGGTCGTTTCATCCTGCAACGGAAAGAACCATTTTGTCTCTACAAAAAATGGTCTTTTATTACAAATTGAGATTTGAACAGACTTATTGGGGAGGGGGGGGTCTAAAACCACTGGAAATGTGTTTTATTAGGTTTCTTAGCTTTGATACTTTGTCATTCTGCCTTTTTTTTTTCAAATTCATTGGGGGTTTTATTTTTAAAGTTTTAAAACAAAATTTGACAGAAATAAATGGAATGTGCTTTGGAATACTTTGACCCTGACCTGTAGTTTAGAATATGTTGGTAGTTAAGGCTATTAGCAGATATATCTTCTGTGTTTAGCTTAAATAATTTAAAAACATTAAAGAAGAAACAATTGCCTTGTAAAACAGCAGAGAAAAATTAGTTTTTGAATGTGAGATCTGGCTACAGACAGCTGGTATAACCTAGGTTGCACTTTTTATTGCAGTTGATCGTATACTTGTTTTTTTTGGATGCTGGGACAACTGTCATGTCGTATATCTTAGCATTTTGTTTTTAAAGTGTCTGTGATGAGTGTTATGGCTTTTGTTTCTTCCAACAGTCAGGGACCACTAAAGGAAAAAAAAATTTGCATTTCTATCACTTTTCCCTTTAATGCATTTAAAATGTAAATTCAGAAACGCTTGTCAGTTCTGTTTATTGTTGGTTTCCTGCACGGGCCACACCTTGTGTTCCAGAAATCTTTCTTCTCTCAGGTACTCCATCATTGCCTCACACTTGGTGCATTATAACTCCAATTGTGTAATGATGTTTTGAGCACCCCCAAATAAAATATTTTCTTAGTGATGGATTTGTTCTTCTGTTTAGTGGACTGGTGGTGGATACATGTGTTTACATAAACAAATTTGATAATTAGATGCTTGTAGTTTTGAATGACCAAGACCTGCTGGTCATCCACTACACTAATGCCATAGAAAAGAGCT
Organism: Pomacea maculata; assembly: GCA_004794325.1. Lineage (NCBI taxonomy): Eukaryota > Metazoa > Mollusca > Gastropoda > Architaenioglossa > Ampullariidae > Pomacea > Pomacea maculata. The sequence continues at coordinate 33,256 of SRHC01000098.1, read as the reverse complement.
TCATAAATATGCCTCCGAGAATACACTGCATATTCTAGTTTGTAACTTCATTTCCTGATAAGCCGCAGTGTGCAGGGATACACTGGACAGCCACCCTCATGTACTTAGTGCTCAGGGGGTACTGTGTGTAATAGAAATAGTTGCACTATAATAAACTCACACACATTCAACTGTGGTTACATATGGTGCATGTTAAAATGTATCAATGTTTAAGTGTATACAAGTGAGATGAAGAAAGACTGCAGGAAAATTAAAACAATTAATTAAAGAGTCATGAAGTTTGCTAGAAATTTTGGCTGAATGAGGCTGCATACATTCATGGTTGATAGTTTTCCAAAAATATTGAAATAGGTCAGCAGTGAATACACGTATTTGAGTACAGAAACAACAGGGTGTCAAGTTTACATTTCTAATAATTGAAATAGTAGTGAAATAACTAGTCACCATTGCAAAATACTTTAAATGACCATTTCATGTTATGTAATGTTTCTGTTTGGTTTTTTCTTTTAACTAATAATAATTTTGATCGATTCAAAAGTTCCTTTAGGGGCATGCAACAGTGATGGAGAGGATGAGTAAGGTGTGGGCACATTTAAAAAAAATACAGTATGCATGTTGTATTTACACACTTAAGCACACATCCAGAAACAGAAGGTGCAAGTGATTTGCGGTAAATTTTTACTATCAAAAGGATCAATCTTCCAACAAGATAACATGTATATAGTGAAAGACTAGCATACAAAATGGATTCAAATCACTAGGTTAATTTTAAATAGTCATCACCAAAGTCAAAAGATGTCCAGATTGTTCAAACCAGCACAAAATAAGTACCTTTGCTTATTTCAAGTGTGCTCACAGAAATCTGTTAAAAAAAAAAAAAGACGAAAACTAAAGAAAAGTGTGCTCCTTAAAAAAGCAGACTTTGCATATTTTAGTAGTAGTATTTGAAAATATGACGAAGCTGAACAAGAATTTTGGTGACAAGCATCTGCAGGTTAGGGACAAATTCTTACGGTTGCCATGATCTTTAAAAAAGTCATGTTGCCAGCAAAATAACCATATGCAGCTAAATGTATCTTCTAAGCTGTTTAGAAGATAACTGAAATTTATATTAAAATTTGTAGATAGATTTCGAGCAAAATTGAATTTCATACACAATGCTACCTTGCCTGAGAACAAAAATGCCCAGCTAATTGCGTTGCCATGACTTGTGGTGTTCGGGAAGGAACACCCTATACACATTTCGATGTACACAGTATACATGCACACACTCACACATGCATGTATACACTCGTGTGCATTTTGATTAGTGCTTTTAGACCAAACCACATGGCACATAAGGTACCATTAACATGTTTTGAACTTTTGTAGTTAAGTAATCCCCAAACATAAGTATGTTGGAGAACGACAATGCAACATCCGACCCCTGGAGAGTTCAAATAGTCTGTACTAACAGTAAGGTGTAATGGCTTCACTCGGGCAGCTTTTTAATTACATCTTTTCTTAACTCTGCCAATTTCTGAGCCATTAGGACATCATAGAATTACAAGAAAATGTAACAGATTCCAGTTCAGCTGAATCCTGACTAATGCAAAGAATTTCCAGGAGTTTAAAGTAACAATAGGAGTAAAGTGGTAGAAGTCAGGCAAATATATAGATATACTCTTTTAACCAAGTGCTTGCTTGTTTGTTTGGTTTCTTTTTTGTTTGTTTTTTTAACCATTCTTTGACCTGGAAAAGAACACTAACAATGAAACAGAAAACTAAAGTCAATTACTTTATAAACATTAAAACATACTAAAGATAATGTACGGCAAGGTTAATGATCTCAGTTACAAAATAGACTTTTAAGTTCCATCTCTTTTGGTAAATATGCTTTGAGACAGATGAAAAACATCCACTGAGCATCACTTCATAAGCACCCATTACAGTTTTTCTTTTATGAGCGGCATAAAATTAAGGAAACATAAGTTGACAGTTTCCACAAAGAGTATGCACAATGATGAGCAGCTACTTATATTGCATGCAACTGCAGAACAGGTTAATGAGAAAAAAAAGGGCAATCATATTCAAATGAATCTGTGCAAGACATGTACAAGTATTGCACACAGCATACTAAGATCATTTGGCAAGCACCTGTTACAAAAATAATAAGTTTAACAATGGCATTGGTCGTCTAACTCACTGTGTTGAAGGAAACATTTGTTCTCTGCTCATACAGCATACAGTAAATACATGTGAAAATTTTTTTTACTCATTAATGTTACTCCAAAAGCTGAAAATCATTTGACATTATCATTTTGAATTTATTAATCATCATTGTCAACACAAATGCATGTTTCATTCTTTATAATAAATCATTATTTAATAACAGTTACAGGAAACCTAACTTTTTGTCTTATGTTGCTGAAGGTGGATATAAAATTGCACTGAAGTCTGATGCTAGCAAATGCATCCACCCCATAGATATTGCAGTTAGTTACAGGATAATGCACAAAAGATGCACGATTTATTGCATTTAAAGAAGTGTTATTATTATTATTAGTTTTGCTTTTAACAAAACCATAACGCATCAAAAAACGGTGGAGATGCAGAAGTGATGAAAAGAAAGAGTAGTCTGATCTCCTGAGAAGATAAAACTGAAAGTTGAGGGCATCGTGATTTCAAACGTTAAGACGGAGGATAGGACAAACAGGTCCTTCTGTCAATGATGTGCATATAGCAGATCTGCAAATGTAAACAGAGATCCAATTTGAAGCAGAAACTAAGAAGCATGTTGGCAGTAATAATGACAGTCCCATGTATTTTACTTTTTATTCCCTTGTCTGCATATCCTGAAATATCTTAGCGTTTTATAGTAATAAAAAATAGCTCAACATTAGCGTCAGTTTCTTCTCCTCTCCAACATCCAGATTCTACAGGAGTAAGACTGCAGGCATTTCTATCAAATGACTGGGCTGAGCTCAGTTAACATAGCATTTTACAAAAATGACCCTGCAAAGAGAGGTCATAACCTTGGCATTAGACGAGGATACACTTAGTTTATCAGTAGGAGTGCTGGGACCCACCCATGGGCATTCATAACATCACAGGTTTGACTTGTTTCTGAAAAGTAATATTTGTAGGCCTGTATCTTGGGAAGAAAGGAGGAAGTGTTCACTTGATACTTTGCACTGAACTCACCCCAGTGATCTGAACAAATGTGTTCTTTTCTAGACATCAGAACTTCTCAATATGCACTACTTCATAAAGTGTACATCTTCTTGGAACATGAGGAAGGGTACAATTATCATTATCATGAGTCTTCAATAAGCATCTTCAATATCTTTTCATGTATTAAAAACTGATAGAGTATTGTACAATGTGTGAAATCCTGATAAAAACTGTAGGAAAATTTAGTTATGGCTATCATCAAGCTATATCACCATAAAATGTTCGTTGTATGACTATTTCCAAGAAGCATTTCTTTATTAAGATCATTATTAACACTTTCAACCATAAAATGTTACATGCCGAAAACACTGACAAAGCTGCATGAAATTCATTAATAAATGTATAAAAAAAAAAATACGAAGATAACAGAAACTTCAAAACAAACTGGCAGTTACTGCACTGAAAGTAGAGAATGAAGGAAAACACCTAGTTAACTTCTTATCTGTTCCAGTTCCAATAAATCAATTATATCTTGTGAATGCCCCAGGAACCAAATTCAATCATATCACCAACATTTAGAACACACAAACTCATCAGTAAAATCTTACCAGTCATACTACTGGATTGATTCGTATGGTGAATCTGGAGTCTGAAAAACCACACAAGAATGTATTTGAAATACAAAAACAAGATTAATAATAACCAGATACTACAGGTTAGAACCATGCCCCCAGGAATAAATCTTTGTTATGTAACAGGAGGCGGTAATGATGCTTTAGTTCATAAAACTATAATCAACTGAACAGTCAGTAGTATAATCTATGAGGAAGAAAAGGAATCACTCTTAAATTGCATACCTTAAAAGAATGCCCTACAACACTGGGAGTTACCCAAATTATTATATCAGTGGCATTTTGAATGCTAGTTACAAATGGATTAAAACACACCTAAACACCTAAAGCTTATAAATGTGATAATACCCTATGCAATCATTTAAATACACTGGGCCCTGCATGCAACTACGGTTGTCATCTGGTCATTGGTCACTGCAGCAAGTCAGAATTAGTAAATCACCAGTGTCAACGAATATTCCACAAGCTGTTCTTCTACCTGTTGCAGGTAGCAACATTTCATTTCTGTTTTGAATATGATTTAAATGTAAATCTGTTACTCATTAACGATTTGTGTTACTGGTGGTAGTAATAATAGTACTGATAGAAACATTTCAATTTACACAGTGATGATAGCAATATTGATAACTGTAGAGAAATTTTAAACATAGATTAAAAAATATTGATGATTCACTGACAATCATCCACATAGCTAGCAGTAATTTTTAAGTGTGTATAGCCCTTAAAAAAAAAACAAAAAAAAACTGCTGAAGTGTTTATAACTTTCATGCACATTTAAACACATTTCTGGTTTTAATGTTTGCAAGAAAGCAAGGACACTAATTTTGTGACTGATGTGGAGCTGTTTATCAATGTGGCAAAGTCAAACTGCTAAGCCATTGAAGTGTATAAAAATACTCAAACTTAAAACAGCTGGAAATACCATGGTTAACAAAACTCATGTCAACACTGGTTCTGAAAGCATGAAACATGACATAAAGGTTAACAGAAGAGTGGCATCAAGAAACAATATTAAAATCTAATAATGTAAATTTAAAATGGAATTAAATTCTTATATGTTATAGTTAATTTATTAACTGTTTAAAAAATTTGGGGCACAGTGTTGCAAAAAAAAAAAAAAAAATGGTAGGTTTTATGAACCTCTAAGAAAAGAAAATCAAGCTGTATATGTAAAACAGTATAGTTTTAGGACTTAACATTAGGACTCTATGCTAAAAAAATAAAAACATCTGAAGGCCTTACAGTGCTGAAAATCAAAACTGAGTAACTCAACATTAATAACTGTCTTCTAGCTGCACACATTCAAAAGACATCGCAAATGTAGTGTTATCCTTCTCTCTCAAAATTCATGAAATAAAAAAAAGAGACATGCATGTTATTATACTAGTAAATTAGTACTCAATTTTATCAATGCCTAATAATTATGGTGAAATAATAAGCAAAAGAGCAAAAGAATAGATGTGTGTGTATATATAGAAATATATCAAGTAAGCACAAAACAGACAATAGAAATTTTATCACGTGGTAAAATGGTTAACAAGACATTCTTTGAAGTAGCATTATGTCAAAAATTGCACCTTTCAAGCTGGGAAAATATTTCTCTGATCATGAATATCATTATTACTTGAGTTATGCATCCTGAAGTCACATTTCTACCTACTGTCAGTCTTGGCAACACACCATGCATTTCTTCAAAAGGAAATTCCAGGAGAGAGAGAAATAACACTTACACTGGGGATACTAAACTGGCTAAGCATGCCAAGTGACGACTAATCATTCCTCATGCAGTCTCAGTCTCATATGATGTGCACTGGGTGTAAGGCAGAGCAATTGAAAACTTGTGCTTGGGTGAGTTCTGGCAGTTCATCGTATGGATGTCACTCCATGCAATCTTGTTCTCTAAACCGCTAAGTCACTTCAGGCACAAGCCCAGGGTTGCAGCACTCAAATGTAAGCATTACCTCCCTTCAGTCTTCCTCCCCTGTACGGTTACGCCTGCGCCTGCGCCTAGCCTCTCGTTCCTCCTCTTCGGCAGCTGCTTCAGCTTCCTGCTTCTGCCGTTCCTCTCGACGGCGTCTGCGTCTGGCCTCCCTGTCATCTTCTTCAGCAGGTTCACTGGGCGCAGCAGCGCTTTCCTGTTCCTGTCTGTGGCGCCGCCTTGCTTCTTGGCTGTCTTCTGGTTTATTCTCTTCTGCCACCTTTTCTGCATCCGCTCTGCGTCTCCTGCGGGAAGTGTAGCTCTCCTCTTCTTTTGGTTCTTCCACTTTGGTTTCTTCTGCCTCTCTAGCTGCCCTCCTGCGCCTTAAGCGCTCAGCAGGAGTTTCCTCTTCATTCTTTTCTTGCTCCTTTTTCTCTTCCACTTCTTCTTCTTGGTGTTCGGCCCTTCGACGCCTCAAACGCTCGGAAGGGCTCTCCTCCACCTTTTGTTCTGTTTCTTCTTCTTTCTTATCTTCCAGCTTAGTCTCCTCTTCTGTTCGCAGTCTTCTCAGTCTCTCTGCCATAGTCTCTTGCTTGGGTTCTTCTTTTATTTCCTCTTTCGCTGGTTCTTTTATTTCCTCTTTCGCTGGTTCTTCTTTTATTTCCTCTTTCGCTGGTTCTTCTTTTATTTCCTCTTTCGCTGGCTCTTCTTTTATTTCTTCTTTCGCTGGTTCTTCTTTTATTTCCTCTTTCGCTGGTTCTTCTTTGTTCACTTCTTTCACAGCTGAACTTGCCTCCTCAGCTAAAGTTACAACCTCTGCATTCTCCTCTGTTTCTTTGGGTACTTCAATCATTTCCTCCTTTTTCCCAAGGCTCTCATCTTCTGATTTCACCTTTTCCTTTTCCTCCTTGTGGCTGATGTCAAGATCTTCTTCTTCTCCCCTGCTTTTTTTCATTCTAGCTGCTAATGCAGCTGCAGGATCTTCCTCTTTCTTAGCTGGTTCATCCACTTGTTTTCTCTCTTCTTCCTTTTCTTTTGGAGCATCTTCACTTACCTTTCTTTCCTGTGTGGGTTCCTCCTCTGCAGTATCTTTTGCTGACTGTTCCAACGTAAGTTCTTCTGGTTCATCTTCAAAGTCTCTTAGCTTTTTAAATCTTGCAGCAAAAGAAGAAGCTGTGTCGTCCTCTTCTTCCTTTTTTCTTTCTTCTTCTTTCTTCTCCTCCTCCTTCTTGTCTTCAACTAAAGATTCCTCAAATAAAAGTTCTTCACATTCGTCATCGTAGTCTCTTATCTTCTTGAATCTGGATGCAAAGGCAGCAGTGGTATCCTCCTTTTTTTCCTCTACTTGTTCCTTGTCTTCACTTTTCTTTTCTTCCTTTTCTTCAAACAGTAGCTCTTCTGGCTCTTCTTCATAATCTCTCAGCTTTTTGAAACGTGATGCCAAAGACACAGCAGAATCTTCTTTCTTTTCTTCAGCATCTTCTTTCTTCTCTTCCTTTTGTTCTTCCTTTGGCTTTTCTTCCTCAAAGAGAAGCTCATCTGGCTCGTCTTCTTCATCCCTCATCTTTCTAAACCTTGAGGCAAAAGATGCAGCAGAATCTTCCACCTCCTCTTTTTCTCCTTTCTCCTTCTCCTTTTTCTCTTCATCTTTCTTTTCCACTTCCTGTTTAACATCCTCTTTTTCTTTCTCTGAACTGATCTCCTTATCTGCTTCTAACTTTTCTGTCTCCTCCTTCTCCTCTCCCCTTTCTTCTTTGGTCTGCACACCAAAACTATAGCTAGAGAAAGATAACTTTCACATCACTGTGGGATGTTACAACAATGCTTACAGCCCTTTACAATCATCAAGCTTGAATAGACATTAAGTGTACAGGAGAATAAAAACACTTAAATGGTAATGTGGATACTAAGGAATGCCATTAACTATGCTTTCACCGATACAACAGCATGGAAAATGCTTTAACTTCAGCAAAGCACAAAACTCATTAGGGTTGGAACTTAACCTCATAACAATAACAGTTGTTTATGACAATGAAAATCCATACAAAATTGGTGGTCCCTAGATAAAGAGTTTAGCCCAAGAATTAATAAAAATTCACAACATCTTATACATCACTTTGAAAGTATTAATATAATGTGTGATAAAACACAGATATTTAAATTTTATCTCACAAACTTTGCAATTTCTTTGATCAAATTCCCACACACTCATGCATACACAAATATTAATGCATGCATGCACATACACATACACACTCACTTTCACACAAAACCTGTCAGAGTAATTTAAAATATAATGAACTGAAATAGAAGAAACAAAAGAGAAAAAATTGTTTAAAGCATCTTGTAAGATATCTCATTGGTTATCAAAAGCTCAAATAAAGCAGTTGTTACAACATTTGAAAAAAAAGCAGACAAAAATAATCTGCTAAAATCAACAGCTAAAGCAAACATTTGGTACCTAAAGCCGAAAGAGAAAAAAAAGACTTTTTATATATAAAGCAAAATATTCTGAAATGTTAGTACACACTCCACACCATGGATTACCTCATCCTGTTTTTCTTTTTCCTCTTCCTCCTCCTAGCAATGCAATGAGAAAATTCTTAAAAACATAAGATTTTAAGCAATAATAGTCAGATATGATGGTCAAGAATGGTACTATGTGTAAAAATGGAGCAGAAAAAAAGCAAAAAAAAACCATTTGGCTGGTTGATCCACTCTTCAATATTATTACCAACAGCTCTGCAACATTTTCAAGGCAAGAAAAAAAATATACTCTCTCAGATAGCATTTGAAAAACGTGGTGTGTGAGCATATTTGTATACTTGTATCCTTCCAGCTCCACCAGTGATAATTGTGCTAAAAAAAAAAAAAAATCTCAAAGCAAACAAACTGTTACCCACTCCTGTTATTACCACAGCTGCTCTTGATGTTTTGTTAGGGTTCACCAGTTTCAGAAACTCATAAAAAGTATCTGTCTCCACACTTTCAGCAAAGGAATCAAAATCCTGTGACAAACAAGAAAGTATTTTAAACAGGCAATGGGGGAAAACATTTTGCTAAGCATTCAACAGTTGTGGGTAAGAAAGTTAACAATAGTTAGGGGTGAAAGAGAAAAATCAAAACTGAAACATAGTTTTGCCTCTTGAAACTGCAATAACCATCTTCATTGCAACTTTAACTCATTCTAAACTCAGAATAATGAGCTGTTTAGGTGGTAACAAAGGGGAGGTAGAGAGAAAGGCAAAGGCTATACTAACTGCAAATTCGTTCAAATAGGAAGGGCAACAAATGTTCACAGGAAGCACATATATTAGTGGGAAGCTAAAAGAAGCATGCTTGCAATATTCTATTTGCTGACGATATCAGAACACCACCGTATTTGTTATTTTACTATTGTTTTATTCTCTGCTTTTTATTTGTGCATAAACAAACATGGGACTTCCCTCACCCCTCCCAACAGCTGTCACACATACATATACATGACATTCCATTTACTTTCACCACCATGGTAAAGAAAAAAAAATTATACTAGCATACACCGCAGTAGTCCTCATCGTTAAAAATCTGAGGAGGAAGAGGCCTCTGGTTGTCTTTTCTTGGTTTGCTGTTGGCTCTCATAAATTTCAAGGCTTCATCATTGCATGGATCAGATATATCCACTTGTTCAAATGGAATTTTCATGCTTTCAAGTGTATCAATCACCTGCTGCTGTTGTTTCCGAAGCTGAAATAATAATATTTTGCAATGGTCTTCACTGTTTCATAATGACAAAGTGTATTAATATTCAATCCTTGAGATAAACTAGTAACAAACTGAAGCAATGGATAATTAGGCTACACACAAATGTTTCATTTTTTTTAACAGACCTGAGCAAGCTCACTGAAACTGGGCCGCATATATGCCTTATCTTCTTTCTTTAAGTTTTAAACAGCCACATTTCTGTACAGCAAGATATAAAGTTATATTTGTATATTGCATAATTTTCCAAAATCTTTGTAATGAACTGGATTATTTTTAACCTTTCTTGGATAGGTTGCAGTACCATAAAATTACCCCTGTAACCTACCTCAAGATTTGCAAAATGTCACTAAAACTGTACTTCTAAAATTAGTTTTGAAATTAATAAAAACTCAACAAAATATACCAAAATGGATGACTGATATGCTTCTGAGGTATAAACAAAAATTATACGACCGTTAAATAATAATGACTTTATGGTAGGATGTATGCTTGGAATTCTACTTGTATGCTCGCTCTTTCTGTGCGGTTTGACATTTTGCTCTCTGTCGCTTAAAATATTAATTAAAAAAAATAACCTTTTAGTACAGTTACCTTCTAAAATGTATTATCAAACTAAGTTAGGGTCTTGTTGACATCTCACAGTCGTTCCTAACCTTGCTTTTTTCCTTTTAAGGAACTAGCGTCTGCTACTAGCCGACTGGTACACCGTCGTCATCACAACTTACCTTCGTATTGGTGGTAACACTTGTACAATAAACTTTAATCACCCCTTTAGTCATTTTTGCTTGCCTATTTTTAATATGTTCGTCAAATACACACAGAAAATGCCTGCTGAACTGAGCAGGACGAAACAAGATCAGTTCACGGCCAACAGACTTCGCAAGTATGGAAAGAAAGAGAAGATGCTGTAAACGTCACGGCAGGAATCAATGACGTAGTAGGCTTCAGCGCGCACACGCGGTAACCAACAGGTCACAGGAAGTTGTTGCTTGTTGCTGGGGCAGGTAAACAAATTGACATACCGGTGGATCACGCATTAGACTCATTCTTCATTCCTTACACGCACATCTGTCGGATATAAGACGGGATGATGAAATGCTACACTTCATTCTGGTTTGAAAGCCGCCAATCTTATGAGAAACTGTTTGATTTTACTCAATAGGTATAGGCATATTTTAGTAATAAAAGATAGAGCATTTACTAAATTAACTTCAGAACTTGATCACTTTAACCAAGACTTTATATTTTTTTGGACGCATCACTGATACTGTTAATGAATGCAACACTTTCTGTGTTCCTAATTTTCCACGGAAAGGTTATTTTCATACTGGACTGGCTATGATTATACATCTTCGGTCATATTTGAAGAGAGGACAGCATTAAAACTGTATCAGAGGGCTCCAGCTATTCATTCTACGGTTGATAAAATTATTGTTTTAAATTATTGGTTTTGTCTAGCTCCTTGTAGTGGCTAAATATTTGCAGTTACATACTGAGCCACAGCTATACGTGTACAGTGTGTAACTGCAAACATATATCATAACTGCAGAAAATGGCCAGAAAAAGTTCCACCTTAATTTTTCACTCACATTATTTTATACTCTTTGAATGCTCAACCGTATTCAATAATATTTGAATACAACAAGAAGTTATAAAAGAAATAAGTGAATTAGAACCATTTCTTATTTGTTTTAAAACTTCTTCTTGTTAAGTTCAACTATCAACACCTTTTTTTCATGTCAGGTCCTATGTGGTACATACTACGGACCAAAACTGCTTTCAGGCAAAATCTGACATGCCTAAGATCATCAGGGGAAATGGACTCAAGAATAAAAAGATGGGTTTGATAAAGTGGAGTCAGTAGATTTTTCCCCCAAATAAACCAATGATTAATGTACAGCACTAATAGCACATATCCCGGTCAAAGAGCAACAACCATGGCCACCAAGAACCATTACAACAGTGTAAACCACTCTGAGGAAGATGATAATTACAGTGAGGATTTTGTTGTGGATGAGGAACATAATCAGCCAGCAAAGCCAAAACAGTTTCCAGCCACAAGAACCAGAGGTGAGTAGACTTACATTCTAATGATTTCTCATTGTTTTTATCTCCCACATTATTGCCTATATCCTCTACATGTGTTGAGACCTATGCATGAAGGCATACATATATGTATACATATTTTCTTCTAGTAATCACTGATTGATTTCACAGTACTTGTGGATCTTTCTGATAAGCTTCAGTGGTTGAACAAGAAAGTGTAAAGAGTTACAGATTTTTCTGTTGTAGCCTGAGTTATTGGGGTGTAAGAGAGTGCACAAAATGGGGCCACAATTTATGAGGGCAGTTTCCTCTTACTTGGTGCTCTTCCCCAACCATCTAAGGTATAAGGTAACTAACAACAGTTTGGTCAACTGTAAAAAATGCGCTGAGCCACATTGGTATTGAACTGATCAGCCTGTGTCTTTCTGGCCTCATATAACCATTTCTCCAATATGTCTAATCAACTGAAAAATTTGAAAAAATGTGAAATATTATGGGAGCTTCAGCAATTTGTCAGAATTTTAATCATATATTTATAATGCAGTTGTAACAGAGTAGATGTGGTTGCTCTCCCAATCTCACAAGAACCAAGCACAACGCTTTCATGGGTTCTAAGTTCTTTTTACTCTGACGCCAGTCGATGGTTCTGGGTAAGGGGAAACCTCCACACCACACACTCATGCTGTTGATGAAACTGAAGTGTGCTCCCACCTCTGCACTGTCCCCTCACATTCTGACCACTCCCCTCTTCACCCAACCTTCACGCCCAACTTCCCTCCAAACATATCCCCGCACCTACATCCTGTCAATAGTCGGCCCGCCCAGCTCTCCTTCAGTCACGGGGTTGTTACCCGGTAAGTAATTAAGCCCCACCGCCAGCCTGTACCTGTCCTCTGTGTGTGTGCCATGTTCCATACTACTATACATTACTAAATTACCAATAAATTGTCTGGATTGAGCTGAAATTCAGTTAAAAGGTCAGCACATCTCTGTTTTGACTGGCCAGGATCTCTGTTTTATTGTTTCAGTTGTGAGTTAGATTTAAATGATGGAGCTTCTTACTCTCAGAATACAACAGGATAGCCTTTAACTCTTAACACTTTCTTGCTCATTGCTGAGTAATTGTAGCTTTTTTGACTTGCATGTTTGACCAAACAGTAAAATGTTAGCCATGTGTTTGAATTCTCTTGCTGTGTCCTTTAGCATTTATCTTTCAGGGCTTCTGCTAAGGCTAAATTCTTTGGGGTCCCAGGGACCCCTTCTTCAGATTTTTAAGGGGTCCCTGTTCTTCGCCCAACTTTGAATGGGACCCCATCGATGAAAATTGAAGGGGTCCTCAGAACTTTTAATGCGTACTGTACGCAATTTTTTGCGTAAGCAGAAGCCCTGTCTTTGCACTTGTTTTGGTCCTATGTGTGTGTGCATGCACATACATGCAGAGGTTCTTTTGGTCTTTCTCTCATTCTTCCCCATGCACTCACAAATGCACATCCATCTTCCCTCTCACACACACATACACACACAAATGTTAGTTTTTATCATATTTGTTGTATGCCATGGCTGCCAGCATGTTTTCCATCCATAAAGTACAAGGGATTTTTAGACTCCCTAGTTACAATTATTGGTTGTTTTCAGACACCATATAAATGTTTTGCGGTTTCAGTTATTATTTGCAGAAAAAGGTACTCTGGTCACATGTATTAATGTTTCATGTTTCTATCCCTATTTTCTTCTAATGTCAGGGTTCTTGGCATGTGACTATGTCTTGGGTCTTGCTTCTGATGCCAAACATTATCAAAAAAAGCAAGTCTCTTTAACAAAAGGAAAATTTGTTAAAAAAATACATTTAAACCATGTACTGCTTAAAGAGGAGCAGAAAAACGTTTGTTCAGAACCTAATTTATGCTGGGGCTAATCAGTTTTGACTTTGTTGAATATCAATGTGCAAAATCTTCCACTCCTAAATAAGTTTTGTTAAAATCTCTTGGGCAGCTTGTCTTCCTCCACATTATTTCACAGGGGTTAATGATTATTAGGCTTCTTACAAACTTAAGCACTTGCCTTTCACTAATATTTAAATGTTTAAGAATTGATCCAAAACTAATTTGAGCAATTTAAAGAATGATTTAGTTCTTGTAGCTCGATCGTGTTTGCTGTGGTCATAGATTGTGCAGAATGGTATCGCTATTTAACTCTGTTGAACTGATACTTATCTAAGCTTAAGTGAAGTGCTACACTTTAGTTCAAATGTTATAATGTATGCATGGGACTTCAAGTATGCACAGTTACTGGCTTAATTCATTCACACATGCTGAAGTGGCAACACTCCAAGTGCCAAGGTAGAATACTCAGCACAGTTCCTCAATTACAACTTTAAGCATTGCATGATTACTTTAAGTATGATGTTTGCGCCCTCCTGGAAAGGATTTGGCAGAACAATTTACCTGTATGGAGAGAAATACAGCATACACTCTGGTAAACACTCTGGTGAATTTAACTCATGAACAAATGAGGAATAATTAAAATAGCGAAGCCATGCAGGTTTTTATGAATAAATTTATTGTTTACACATTTTTTTATCTGATGTTCATTGTTGCTTACATTTGATTTAATATTTGTTATTTTCATGATTTCGGGCTCTCCATGCACTTCTCTTGTTTCTGCTACACAGTTAGCCTTTGTTCAAAAGTGAAACATGAAAGACATGACAAGAATATTTCCCTTTATTTATGAGATTTTCTGAATTTTCCTTCATTTTTATTACTATTTTTTTTTTTTTGGTCAGGTTATGGCAAAGGAAAAAGTCATGGTAGGGGAGGGAGGAGAGTTGGAGGTGGCAATCAAAGTCGAGCAGCATCAGACTCTGGTAAGGATGTGGTGACCAAGCGCCTGTTATCAGCAAGCCATCAAAAAATCAAGGATCTGCAAAATGAGGTAGAAGACCTGCGCAGGCAGATGAAGATTATCATTGAGGAAAACAAGCTGTACAAGCGTCTTCAGCACAAGCAGGTGGATCCTCTAAGTATTTGAAGTATTCATGTAGGAGAAAATTTAGATAAGAATGTGATAATAACTGTAGCAGCAGTTATGATTCTTGCCTGAACACTTAAAACTTTTATTGTTTAACTTTGGAGGAGACTTTTGTGTGAAAATAATTAGTATTAACATAGGAGTAATATTACACAGTTCTTCCTAATATTCCAGTTTAGTATTCTATACCATGTCTTGCATTATGACACTGCACAGATTTTAAGGGTAAAGATGGTAAGAATACTTTAAAAGTTCCAACAACTGCTGTTTTCCACACATGCACAATTACATGAAATTCTGATTGCAGGAGAAAGCTTTAGAAAAGTTTGAAGATCGAGAGAATGAGCTCCCTCAGTTGATTCAAGCTCACAACAATGAAGTGAGAACAATCAGAGAACAGCTTCGCCGAACTCGTGAGAAGTATGAAAAGACAGATCGCTACCTCAGAGATGCAGAAGATGAACTAGAGAAAGCAAAAGCACGCATGAAAAAATACAAAGATCTAGCTGACCAGCAGGAACTGGCTGAGCGAAGTGAGCTCAGAAATAATCTGAATGATGCAGAACTGAAAATTGAAGAAAAAGATGTCAAAATTAAAGTGAGTTATAATGGAGTTTCCGCTTGTTGTGTTAGTTGTTTTTATGCACTACACATCACAGAAGAGATGCTGGAAAATATGGAATACTCAACTCTGTTTCATCAAATGTATAGCAATACATGTGAAGTCATTCTTGTCAACAACTATTTGTATCTAGCTAAGATATATGGGATTGCAGCCCTATGCTCCTCAAAGGAGCAACAAGGAATAAACTAACTAAACTAAGATATGGGAATATATGGAAAATCTCTCAAAGTAGATATATATTACTGAGAATGAATTAAATTTCAAGAGAAATTGATGCTGAATTGGATGTTGGCCTGTTATGCTGTTATATTTATTTTATAAGAAACTTCCCACCAATAAACCTGCACCTAACTCTTGTGCCAATGATTGTAACAAGGAATGGAAAACCATTTTTTTTTAATGTTATGTTGTGCTTATCACATGTACTTTAACTTTATTCTCTCATTTTCTATTTCTTTGATTCTTTCATCTTCGGGTGTATATTTAGAAGAATTTATGCAATTCATATGTTTAAGGAACTGGAACGATATATTGAGAACTTGAAGAAAAATCACCGCCATGAACTGGGAATAGAGAGAGCCCGATCTAAAGAAACTCAGCACCAGCTGGAGAATGCACAAGCTTTTAACAAAAAATTAGAGGAACAAGTTAAGGTAAATTTATTAGATAATTTTAACATCTTTGATATTAATTTTAGAAATGAATTCTAGCACACAAGCTTCTAGAAATCCTTACTTCATAAATGATCCCTTTAAAACAAACTGTGGAGGCCTATTACAGCTTGCAACATTTTGATTATCTCCTTTTCTTGTCAGAAATCCTTCCCCTCCCATCTACATGAACATATAATTATTATTACAACTTTTCTGCTTTCTACTCATCTTCATTCATTTTTTGGCTGTCTATCTCACTGCTTTACTCACTCCCCAACCTACCAACCCATTCAATTACTCAGAATAAAAGAAGAAGAAAAACTGACCTTTTAGTCCAACTTCAGAAAGTGTGTTTTTGGTTCTGTTGTATTCTTCAGGAAAAAGAGAAGGTGTTAGAACTGAGAAACATCTACAGTAATCGTCTTCTTCATCCATCATCATACAGTGGTACTCCTCAAGACTCACCCCCACTCTGGAAGCAAGCTTTGAAGAAAAGAGCACCATCTTTAACAGATGTGACCCCTAGAGAAAAAGCTAAAGCATATGAAGAGAAAAGAAAGGTTGAAGAAAAAAAGAAAAAGGTAATGTATTCCCAGACTTAAATAATATGCTCTATTCACATCATTTTTTTCAAACAAGATATTAATATAAGAGTTGGTATGCATTCAAACTGGCCTTTAGAATGTGTGTCCAAATTTGTCTTCTTCCTTACATTCTTACAAAACTAGGAATTTCAGCAAAAAGTACATTAAGGTACATTTCTTATATGATGTTGACAGCTAGCTTCATTAATTTTTAAAATGAATTCAACACCCAAGCTTTGTGAACTCATTACTCCATATATGAAGAAGCAAGGTCCTTTACTGCTCTTTGCAAGAGAGTCTGGGAATGCAAAAGAATGATCCAAGGAATGGGCAGACTCACTAACTGCACCCCTTCCCCCTAAAAAAAAACTTTAAAAAGTTCCAAAACTACAGAACCATAAGCTAATCAGCTACTCATGCAAAGTCATGCTGAAAGTAATCCAGAATTGCATAAACACCACCTCCAACTGCTGGCAGAAGAACAGACTAGTTTCATACTAGGCATGAGCTTAGTTAAACAGATCTTCAACAGTTGCATCTTGATAGAAGAACATCTACAACACCAACAGAGCCTCTTCCACAACTTCATTGACTTTATTAAAGCATTTGAGTCTGGCATGAGAGGCAGTGGCATGTGATGCAAAAATGAGACCGAGTTCCTGAGGAGGCTGCTCTGAATCTCATACAGGGTATGCAAAACCCATGACTTTGTACGGAGCACAGTGGCTGCCCTTGTGAATTGTGAAGAGTGAAAGTTGATCTGGTCTGGCCATGTGACCCACTGTGATACTCTGTCTAAAACATCTTTTTTCATGCATAGGGATATTTTAATAATAGAGATAGAAATTCTTTGTAGTTCTGTGCTGTGCAGTTGCTTATTGATATTGATGTAGTTGTCCATTATATTCAGCTACACTAGTTATGTATTGTCTCATATTCAGACACTATAGTTGTGAAAAAAAATTATAAAGCCTAGGCTTTCTTGCAATTAGAAAAGTTAAAAAGCATGAATCTGCATTCTCAAAATAGCTTTGCTTTATACTTGATACATATAGTATTATTTCCCAACAAGCTCAGTCTATGTTGCAGGTCAAGAACGTGAAAATGCACAAATGGGAAGACAGTGCATTAAAAAAAGGAACAGAAATCAAAGAAAGTCAGGCCTCCTTCAACAGCCTCCCTCACCAGGATAGCGAAGATGACTTCTGGAAGCGCCAGGAAGAAGAATACAAGCAGCAAAGGGATCAAGAGAGCGGTGAAAAAGAGAGAGAACGGGAGGAAGCGAAAAGAAAAAATGAAGAAAAAGAACGAGAGCAATTTCTCCGTAACAGAGAAAAGATGAAGCGAGACTTAGAGGACAGAGAGAAGGCAGAAAGAATAAGGCGGGAAGAAGATGAGAAAGAAAGGAGGGAGCGTGAAAGGGCTAGGATGGAACGAGAAGAGCGGGAACAGAGAGAGAGGGAGAGAAGAGAAAATGAACAAGAACGAGAAAGGAGGGCCAGAGAAGATAAAGAGAAAAGGGCAAAGGAAGAAAGAGAGTGGCTTGATAACGATCCCAGGCTTGCAGAGGAAAGGCGAAAGAAAGATGAACTTCTCCGTCGGCTGAAACAGCTCGATGCTAGCAAAGAGAACTCGCAGCCTCAAGATCCTTTTGCTCCTGTCCACACTGACAAGGCTACCACAGTACATGGTGGAGGGGACACAGCTGTCAATACATTATTTGCCACATCCTCAAGTAGCTCTTTGGGAAAGAAACAGCAAAGAGATCCATTCTTGAACACCATGGCAGACAACAGCGAGTATAATCTTAACAACAAAAAGGACTATGCCTTTACACGTCCCATTGAGAACCTACACAAAGGTAGGCCCTCACACGGTGATGTGTCTGTGCCATACCTGGAAAAGCAGCGCAGGTCCAAGGCCGAAAAGGAGGACTTAGAAATTGGAGGCTATCAACCATCATATTCTACAACCAAAAGCGGTAAGATGCACAAAAAACCCATGTCTCTGTTTGAAGATGACAGCAGCAGCAAAACGTCATCAACCCCAGTAGACAAAAAGTCCAAGCTCATGGCCGACTTGTTTGGACCTCAGGCAGCTGCAACTCACTCCAAAAGAAATGACAGTGATGATATGTTCCTCACCAGTAAGCTCCCCTTGCAACCAACACACTCAAAGCAAAGTTCAGGATTCCCATGGGATGATGACAAAAGTTCTTCTAAAGCCAATGGCAGCACAGCTGTCAACCACCGGGAGTCCAGTGTTCTCTTTGGAGGAGGGGCTGCTCTTGTTGATGATGATTCTGCTGCAAATAATTCCTCAGCAGTCTTATTGCCAAGACGACAGAGGCAACAGTCAACTGCTTTCAGTTCCAAACCAGCAGTCACAGCAATTGATAATATAGATGATGATATCGAAGAAGTTATTCTTTGATTACAGCTGTGATTTCTGTAATAGGTATAAACTGGGATGTGTGCAGGTGAATACTTCAGAAAGGATCTGCTTTGTGGTCGAAAGTAATCAGGGTACATTCTGTTTGGGCGTAATTTCTTTTGCTGTGATGTCACAAATTGGACAGTGCATGTCCACAACATCGTTTTTTTCTTTTTTGTCATAATCAGAACCTCTTCCAGCCAACTTCACTTACTAGGTTTTGTGAGGGAGAGGATAATTCTGTGGAGTGGCTTATCATCCTGCTCTGCAGCTAACTCAGATGAAGCAAAAGCTTACATGATCACTGTTACTTGAAGGAGCTAGTCTACCCATATCCCACAGACAGGTCTTTGAAGATAGATTGTGTTCATCACAGCTGTGCCTCATGATTGTGGAGTAAAACCCTAGTGCTTCTTTAAACAACTGGCAAGTGTCAAGTATGTATTTAGGAATACTGTACAGGATAAATTGACTCCATAGTGACTTAATAGTTCTCACATTGAGAGGGAAACAGTGTACTTTACCAGCTAAATAGTACTTGTTTTTGTTAAGTCTGGCTGAAAACTTTGGGAAACGCATGCTTCTCATCTATATCAGTCCGTAACTTTAGCTGCATTTCAAGTGTCGTGATAACAGCACTTTGAACGTTTGTGTGCATCATGATCTGAGCTTAAGAAGTTTATTCCTCACTGTGATGCAGAGCCTTTATGTTGGAATTTCCTTTAGCAAGTTTAAGGTGTGTCTTACAGTTGTGTTGCTGCAGTCATGTGGTCAGACAGGACAATAAGAATATCACAAACATAATATACGCTAATGTTAGGAAGTAAAAGCAGATAGTTGGATACTTCAAAGGATTTAGTTTAACAAGGGTCAGGTTGCGTTAGAAAACTTCTTACCTCTGCAATACATCATACAGTAATGTAAAAGTGCACATAGGCTCACCATATGTGTAATAATAGTGAGGACAGAAACTATACCACAGATAGAAATAGCTGATCATCAAAATCACTAAATAGCAGGACATATATCAAAAGACCTCTTGTCTTGTTTAAATTTCATAGTTTTTAACTGCTATCAATGCACTCAAGTAATTGTCTGATAAAGAAAAATTAATTCATTGAATGTTGGTTATAAATGTTATCAGTGTTTGACAAACAAACATTTCTGATACTCAGTTGTGCACAGCATGTAAAATGACATGTCCTAGTTAAAATGTCTTACTGAGCTAGTTTCAAGGACAGTGATACAGATCCTTTGTTAGCTCCTAGATCTTAAAAACCCTGATAATTTACAATGAGTGATAGGAACTCTTCTTTAATATATGACTGATGGTATTTAAACAGACACGTTTCTTCTAATCTGTTAATATTAGTTCAGATGCTGAGACAAGTCTGCAGAGAAAGAAATAATTCATTCTATTGTCACTTAAGTTTTTGTATTAAATATTCCTGCATAACCTATTTTGTTGGTGATGTGCTGTGGTCATGATAAAACTTCAATAATGTAATTATAACTCAATTGCAATATCATTGAACACGAACATTTTTAGAAATTGATCACCTTTTTCTCAGATTTATTCTGTCCAATAAAACAAAACTTTGCAAAATTGTAATGCCGACAGACATAAGAAGAATGATGACATTCATTAGTGTTATTATACAATAGATGAGTTTTTTTGTTTTTTTTTTGTGGGGAAAGCCTAAAGTTGTTTTAAACTATAGAAAGGTGGTAGGAATACTAAAGGAAATGTTTATCTTGGTAAATAAAGTAGATAAATTTATGCAATCTTGTCTTCTGTTCTTTTCTATGTTTTAAAATGTTTTCATAAGTCTACAAGTTCATGCAACACAAGGTGTGAATTTACAGTCCATGGGAACCCTATAACTGTTCCCTTGTTAAATTTGCTTACAAGAAGGTATTTTTCCATGCTGCACTACAGTTTAATTATTGGTGGTGGTTAACAGAACAAGTCCATTTTGTCCATCCAGTATTGTGAGGAATTCCATCATTCAGTGACTAATAACAAGATGTCAGATTTCTCTGTAATCATGATGCTTTTTATTTCATATAGTTGCAACGTTTGTAAATAATAAAAATTTTTATTTTAGAAAATCCATGAACATTTTGATAAACTTTACATTGATGTTATTGCATCAGCAGTTTTCTTTCTTTGTAGGTTTCAGGAATCTCAAATTTCCACAATCTTTAATGTCTCTTCATGACACACACAAAACCATCTACATGGTCTTCCATTAACAAATAAATTTTGCCAGCTATTTATGTTTGATGATGCTTGGTCAAAAACAAGTAAAATGAGTTAGTATGCTTAAGTTTTTTGCCTTTTTACCTTTCTCTTTAGTTCTTAAAATTGATTTAGATTAAATTTTTCAATCTGACATTGTTGATACAATTATGAATCTAGGTATACATATATTCTTTTGTGCTTATTGAATGTGTTACAGGTGTGCGAGATATTAAAATACATGCATAAACAGTAGAGGTGCAAGATAAAGCAGATAATTCTAATATTCACTTTCTAAATTTTTAACGTGAATAATACTGCCTTTAGAGCATGGTTAAGTCAATAAAAAAACTGGAAATAAGATGGAAAAATTTAATGTTTTATGCATAGTTTTCCTTTCGAAATTAGATCTCTTTGCTGTCCTGAGATCCTTTCTTATTTACTGTATAGATGTGGTTTTCGACCCTAACCCTGCATGAGCCATGCAGTGGGGTGAGGAGTGCACACAGTGCCATCTACTCTGGAGGTCATTCTATGTTGTTTTCATCTGAGCAACAAGTACCCTCTCCCAGGTCAAATTATGCTTTCCTGCTCAACAGTGAAAGTTTGACTTTTAAAGCACATTATCAAATGTTTAGGTACTCAAACACAGCCAACAGTCTTCCTGCATGTGCATGTGTAATAGATTGTAAGGGTGTACAGATATTAGATTATGAGGGTGTGTGAATGCACATGCATATGCATGCTTTGGTGTGTGTGTGCATGAGAGAGATTAGTGCAGTTGCAGACATCTTTGTGTGTGAATGACGAGTTATAAATGAGAACAGCAATATAGCAATCTGTCTTAAAGGAGGACATGATCTCTTTTTTCCTGAGTTTTTGGGAAAGCATGTTTTATTGAAGTTTCTATCTTATCCAATAATAGGAAATATTACAAATAAAAGCAAAAATCACAACCTCTAAAAAAAATGAACATGAGTATTTGTCGCAGCTGAACTTGCTCTCTCATTCGTGCTTGGACTTTTATCTGTAAAGCTGGCAAAACAACGACTATGACAGTGGATATTTCCTCACATGCAGAATTATGTTCACGGTCATACATGTTCTCTTTCTCTAACACACACACAGACACTCATGCATGCAATATTATACATTATTATTCACATTTTCTGAACAGTTTACAACTGTTTTGGATGAGAAGCTACTCAAACCTAAGGCACAGACTTATTTCAATATCAAATTGTATTTTACATTGACTTGCTTGATGAAATAGCCAGTAACCGTTTTGCACGCATCACCACTGAGTTGCAAACCACAATCCAGCATACTATTCCAACCCCACCTGGTTTAAAAAAAAAAAAACAAACAGAATAAATTCAAATACAGCAAATATACATTTAATTCACACAGAATTCTCTCAAATATCTTAATTAAAAATACTATCCAAATAACACAGAGGGTGATCACCAAACTGACCCCAATTATATTTTCTTCAGCTAATTATACACATAAAATTATTTTCACAAAATATAAGCTGCAGCTAACCGGGGGACTAAACTGGGTGGAAGGTTACAAAGGACATGACATGCAATCTTTCTTTTTTTCCTTAAGCTGGCAGACTTACCAATGAAGTTGTTTGATTCTTATTTTAGTGGAAGAGTGGCTTGTAATGGTGAACAATAATTTTTTTTATCTATACCATGCTTTTAAGATTTTGTGGCATGCATGGATTGGACTGTCTTTAGTTAAGCCTATATGTCTCTCTCCACCAAGCATTTAGTTGTTCAAAAACAATTCTTCACCTATTAGTATCCTGTAATGTATTCAGGCCTGGTGTTTCTTTGAGCTTATTTTTTTCTGATTATTTCATATCTCTGGTATAAAATTCTAAGATGTATTTTTATGCAGTTTGAACCAAACATTATGAAGACAAGTATGTTCTTTTCAAACTCAGCAAGTACACAAAGAAGTTTAGTTTCTTTATCTCACAAAGATCTATAACCTTTCCATGTAAAATGAAAGAAGTCTTTGCCACTTGAGCGAAGTTCATCTCTATTTCACGTCTTTGTTGTCTCAATACATGCTAAAAAAATGCTCCAGGTGTATTACATTAGCTATTTTTAAAGTCTCTCATAAATGAGTCATAAATTGGCAGACTATTTAAAAAGTCTTTTACCTGAAACACCCGAAGGAAAAGATACAAAACGTTGCACCGGGAAGAACCACCTTTCTGGCAGCAGCATCAGAGGTTGACTTCGGTATAGTAGCACCAAAACCAGCATTATGAAGCCCTGGCCAATATGTAATGATCATCATTATACCAGAATTTGTTTCTTACAAGAAACATTCTAAGTCTTGTTGCTGTCAATACAAACCAGTTCAGTGATTATGTCATTGGACCTGCCAGCTTTTATTAATGCAATTAAACCCATAACATAATGCAATTGTGTCAGCAGTCTTCTATAACACATCTCAAACCTGACAGTCAAAAAAGCTATGATTACACAATTATCTGTACAACCTCAGTACTAAATCTAAATTCTTCCTCAACCTCTCTCTAAACTGATAAAGGCATCCACTAATTACCTTATAGCATCTGTATATCTGCCGTTTTCACTAAATGTGACTTTACATAATAGTCAGTTGTACACAAATCTTATAAATAAAGCAGAATGTGCTATATGCGTGGTGACCACATCTGCAAATTAATGTTTTTGCTTTCCTAATCAAATTTTTTGTTTTGTATTTGTATATATAAATATATACAAAATTAATATATTGCTCCAGAGCAATGTTTACTTTGCAATTTTTCCATTTTTAAGATGTTAGGGATGGGTCCAAATAAAAGGAAAAAGATCTATAATGCAGATCAAACTGTAACATACCTCTACTATACAGAGCAAACTTGGACAACGCCATAATTTAAGAGGAAACCTTATGCTAGAAATAAAAAAAACTGAGCCAGAGGAGGAGAGAAAGAGTTGGGGGAGAAAGCTGGCACAGCCATAATTTTAATCTCTTCCTTCACTACAAATGGCTACTGGTGCCTCTTGCCTCCCACTCTTTATCTGCTCCCATGAATACACTCTGTACCCACAGTCAGTCAAAAGGGACATCACGTCGTTGATGCCAAGAATTGGGAATATCTTTGACTGATTAACAGATTTATAGATAGACTGACCAAATGATTAAATATATAGCAGCTTTCACTCTGAACAAAGTCAGTAATGCAAAAGCTGGTCTAGTGAAAGTAACTAAATTGATGGCTACAGTGTCTGACTATTATTTTTGTCAAGTTCTGATCTATTTGTTAACATAAAGATGGGAACTTTATGCAAAGAAGTCCTGTGCAACTGTCCAAAACATTTAGATATTATAAACTTTACTAAAAGCTAAAATTTACTAGCATAATATATATGACTGTACTTGTTGTCTGATGACTGGATGAGTAATTTGTTATTATCATGATAGAAGACTAACTGTGATATTTATATGGCTTTTATAATTGACAAGCTTTAATGATGTACAATTTTCACAATGATCAATGAAATAGTGTAATTGTTATACAATGTTTTCAAAACATCTCCAAGATTGCATATCTTTTTATGAGCAGTATAGATTTCTACTCCTCTTTATACTTACATACAGAACATGTATTCCAATTTTCACACCAGTATCCAGCATAGTAAGTTTCTTTCTCCTTAAACCACCTGTAAAAATGGAAAGAAGTCCCACATGATCCAATACAATCAACAAACAACATGGGTTGGTTTTTTTCCTCAAGGTAGTCAATTTTCTACTGTAAATTGTTAACTAGTTTTCACAAATTACTTACTACTTTCTTTGACCTGAGAAAGGAACTTGTCGATTTGTCGTTGAAGCTTCATGTAACGAGCAAATTCATCAACCATGCTGATTTGAGCCTGCTGGTCTTTCAGGTCTCGAATTTGCGCTCTGAGGTCAAGTTCAGCATCATCAGGTGAGAAGATATAGTTGCCAACCTAAGAAAGAAAAATATTATAAGGTCTAAAAGCTGATGATGGATAATTCAAAACTGACTATAATTAAACTACTGAAATGTAAATTTTATATATTTCAAAATACTTCTTGAATGAATAAATATTGGGCATTAGAATGGGCTCATTCAACGTCCCACATCAAGTCATCAGTGACTTTAAACAATTAAAAAGAACCAAAAAATATTATTTCAAAAAGTAAATTCAATAGAAATCAAAAGAATTGCAAGTGCTTTGTTTTAATAGAAATGGCAAATTTCAAACAACAAACATTACTTTGTGGTTACATATTGTATTAAACATGTCATATATCTAGCATTTTACAAACTCTTCATGTAATATTAGTGCAATGGAGCAGAATTGATTATATTTGACCAAACACACCATATTTGCTGACAAAAGTATTCCAAATTTCGAATTCGGGAAATTGTTTTAATAGGGAGAGCCTAAAGAAGAAAAAAAAACTATGGGTCCAACATAAATGAATGCCAATTTAAAAAATGTCAAATTTACATAAAATGCACTAAAAATCGGGACTCCCACTTGAAGTGACAGCTTGGTATTTCAGCTGCTTCGTCTCTAGAAGTGGGTTAACGTGGGTGAGCAACTAAACTAATATAATCCTACTGTATAATACTCTGGATATCTTGACTCCACGACGAGCAAGCCGGTTACTCATAAAGTTTGACAGTGATATCCGTGCATAGATTTTAGTAAGCGAGATATTGCTGTAACTATGTGCTTAACAATGCTAGATATTATGAAATTCTTCCTTCCAGTAATAAAAATAATGACAAATCAATACTCACTTTTACAGTTATTTCTTTAGCAAATTTTTGCAAAACTGCAAACATTACCACGATGAGGAAAACGATGATCATGAGCAACATCTTTGTTGTCTGCAGAGAGTGATCGAGTGTTTTCCCTTTACACTTTCCTGCACAACAGAGTTAGCATCGCCTCAAGCTCGTCAGGATCACAGAAGTTCGCGTGAGGACGAAAGCTGTGAGGCAGATGTCTACAGCCGTGTGCGAAGGAGCTTCACAAGATGTATTCTCTGCAACAAATTAATAATCGCAGTTGTAAAGGCGCAGCCTACGTGTTTACCGGTCCCATTTACAAAACCCGGGGATATTTTTGCATGCAAGTTTCTTGACGACAGCCTGCCAGGAAAGACTAGTATTAGCCACTGGAAATATACAAGTTGTAATGAATAAGTAACGTGCATTATAGTTACAAACGTGAGAAAAGAGCTGTGATCGCGAATATTCAAGCGTGGATGACCACAAAGTCCTACGAAGTCGACATGTAAATTTTCGCTACAAACGAACGTTTCGCGCAGGTTTTGTCAACGTGTGTTACACTCTCTACAAATAAAATCCTACAGGATAACGTGTGTCTAAGAACTGGTATTATTTTTCTGTATGGAGTCTGAAACGTGGCTCACATCAGACTGGAGGATTTTTCGTGCACCACTCTGTATTAGCTCTTCATGGGAGACAATCGACAAGCATAGCAACCTGTGCAGCAGGGATTGCCTACCTTCTTTTGGGGCCCTATTCAGGTTTCGGTTGCGATGGACTATAGGAGGAGGGAGAGGTCCGAGTCTGCGAAGTGGATCCAAGTCGACTTATCACTACTGCAACGAAGATCATGCACTCAGATCTCGCTGGGTGAACCTGTTGGATAGGACTGGTCGTCAGGGTGTTCTTCTCCCTCTCCACCACCTTCCCTTACCAAAGGTCATCGGTCCGGTCGATCGATCACTCCTGTCAGGGCCGCCGAGAGCCAGCCCGGGCCCCGGGACAGATGACCTCTCCGGGCCCCTTGTACTTGTAATCGTAAATTATTTTCCCAGTATATAATGTATGTTTACAATTCGAATCTCAATATCTACACTCAAACTCAAATTCTGCATGTGTAATGCTTGGGTGTTCTGTCCTTAGACCTTTCTTTAAAAGAAAAAGAAAAGGAGAAGAAGAAAAAAAAAAATCCACTGACCAAGGCCGGACCCCCTTGACAGCCGCGGGCCCGGGTACACCAGACCCCCTGTCCCCCCCTCTCGTCAGGCCTGATGATGACCTACAGATAAAAGGTTAAACCTCACGTGGAGGCTGAAGGTGACGGCAAACACATGACGTCACGTGGCGCGTGCGACCTCGTCTGCCACGTGGTCATCCGTGTGGGAGGGGGTGCTGGTCATGCGCAGTGACTGATTTGTCAACTGACTCAAAACACTTGACCCCAGTCTTCACAGGTCACGAGCATTGTCCGGGATGAGTCTGTAGTTGTGTTGGGTAACCGATTGCTATTCCAATCTCTACGTAACTCTACACCTCGGTGATAGCTACAAACCGGAAATGACGCGTTCATAACAATCATAAGGTGCAGAGGTCGGAGGTCGGCAGAACGATCATCCTAACAAGAGCTTCCCGTCTTACATTAACCTCTTCACCATTCACTTCACATCGAATATTGTCGCTCCTGTCGACTAGCGAGGGATTTGTACATAACGGACGGTCCTGAGATGACAGGCCCTGAAGGACATCGTCAGCATCATCAACCATGATCACTTCCGGTGTCTGAGAGGTAATTAAGTCCTTTGGTCTCTTCACAGCGAGTACCTGAATCCTGGGGCTGGCACTGGATCGTCTTTGAAAGGATGGAGTGAAAGTTACAGAGAACAGAAACTTCTAAGTTCAACCACAGAGACATTTGTACATACACAGGTGGATGGGTCGGAGGACAGGGGGCTGGATTTTCTGGCGGGTGGGTTAGCACGTGACGACTGCTCGTGTACAAGTCCAGAATATCCTCCGTGGATCAAAAAATGCGCATGAACCGTTATTTTTTAATACTTTTCTGTCCAAAAATGATACACAAAAAACAGTAGAAAAATGGTTAAACTGAAATATTATGAAAATTGGGGATTTACTTGATAATAATGGAATACCTATGAAATTTGAAGTATTCCAACAAATACATGGCAAAAATATAAACTTTCTAGATTATTACAGTAGAATCATGGCCATTGTCAAATATAAAAGAAAGATTGGTCACTTATGGAAACAATCAGACAGAAATACTACATGCTATGCACCACTGTTAGCCATAATCAAGCATAAAAAAGGCACAAAAGGTATATATAATAAACTGTTATGTTCACAGACGCCTCCTACATGCATTAGAAAATGGGAAAAAGTTTTTCCAGACCTTCAGTGGGGACAAATATTTGCTCACCCTTTTATTGTTACGATGGATACAAAACTTCAGTGGTTTCAATATCATATTCTGCATCGTGTTCTAGCTACAAACACACTATTATATCAAATAAAACTTAGAGACTCAGATCTTTGCACCTACTGCACTCAGTCAAGGGAATCTATAGAACACTTGTTTTTTGATTGTATTATTGTAAAAAAATTTGGGAAGGATCTTTTTACTAAGTTAAAAGAAAAATGTGCTCATTGTGAGCAGATAGAAGTAAAGAAACAGCTAATAATATTTGGAGTCCAAAATGAGCTTATGACAGATAAGATATTCAGCCTTATTCTAATTATGGCAAAGTTTTATATTTACCGGTGCAAATGTTTCAATATTCATCTAAGTGTGAACTCATTTGTATTGGAAATAAAAAAAAAGATATCATGTAGAAAAATATTATTACACAATAAATAGTAAGCCAGAACGTTTTTCTAAAAAATGGATACCATATAAGCATCTTCTCTTTGAATGTTTTTGTCTGTGTGCATGTTTTTTTTTTTTTTTTTTTTTTTTTTAATAATATATAAAGTGAGAATGCATTTACATTGTAGTCTAATGAGGAGCCTGCGAATCATGTTCTTTTCACATTTCTCTTCCTCCTCTTTTTCTCTCTTTTGTGTTTGTGTTGTTTGTGTTTTTTTGTTTTGTTTTTTGGTTTTTTTTGTGTGCATAATGTGTAATACTATTTAATGTCTATTAATTTAGTATTTGTTATTTAATCTTCTAAACACATGTACATTATAATAAGTCAAGATCATTACCTTTTATATAAATCTTCATAGTATCATTTTCATCATTTTCATTGCTTTATTTGTAAACATATTTCAAGCATGACGGTGCAAGTGATTATTCGTATGATGAGGATCATGTGTAAGTTTTGTATTAAAATTTCAGAATATTTGTCTACTTTCATTTCTTGTCCTTATATTTGTCAAGACAAAGCATTGCTATTTCAAAACTTGTGTTACTAGGTGCTATTGATGTTTTTTATCAAATTATGCAATTACTCCCCTTTTTAGCAGATTACACTTATGGTATAGATTATGCATGATGCCAAATTGACATGTTTTAAACACACACATATATACACTCACACCGTCACTTTCATAATTTCTTATTTGTGAAATACAGGTAGGTGTGACATCATAGATTCAGTCAATGACGGAACAACATATATATCACTGTAATAATAATTTTT
Source organism: Pomacea maculata (assembly GCA_004794325.1). Classification (NCBI taxonomy): domain Eukaryota; kingdom Metazoa; phylum Mollusca; class Gastropoda; order Architaenioglossa; family Ampullariidae; genus Pomacea; species Pomacea maculata. The sequence continues at coordinate 3,718 of SRHC01000098.1, read as the reverse complement.
TTCCTCTAAAAAGGTATATAAATTTAAGAATTGTGTAAAACTGATGTGTAGTCACTAGGGAATGTCAGTGGTAGCTGACATTGAAATAGTTGTATGCTCAATGGCATGGGAAATGTTTTATGTCTTGTTTAAGATCCACTTTCATTGTTATGTTTATTTTTGTTGGTGTAAATCATAATAAAAAAAAAAAAATAAATTTTGTCGTTTTGCATGTCTCTTTGTACATGTAGTCCTATTTAGTAGACACTATACCTAAACTTTCATAAATTTAATGATTTTATTTGAACTGTATTCCATATTAATATTATATAATGGAAATCCCGTGGGATGGGATGGGATGGGACAGGCATAAATTGCCATGGGATGGGATGGGATAGAAAAATATGTCCCATGGACAACCCTGAGCATATAGTTCTGCTGTAAAGATAGAACTTCCGTCTGCCAATCAGACTGAAGCAGCCCGTTAAGGTTGGCAGGATGGAACTGCTGCCGCAGCGACTGGGCCACCACTTGGGACTTTGGAGCCATCTGTAAAGATTGAACAGAATTTAGGATACTCAGAAATAAGTTTATGAAAGTGTTGAAGGTAAATGGGGTCACTAGTGTCCCCTTTTTTGAAAGTTGTAAGATCAAAGCGGATCTCTGGAACAGGAAGGGTCCAAGGAGGAGTTGTTTGCAGAGGTAAAGGCTCTACCTGCTTGATATCTACTCCAGCAGCTTGAAGGTGAGGTGCTACTCGGAGTGATAGAGGCTTTTGCTCCTTGGTACGAATGGCATACAAGGCAGCACGCTGAGGTCTGAAGACAGCACGATACGCAGGATTCCCAGGATGAGCTTTTAAGCGACAGGCATAGGATATAGCATGAGCTTCAAACGACGGAGAGAAAGTGGAGGCTCACCAGCTTCTGCGTACAAACTTTGTACAGATGTAGTGGTTTTTTTTCTGGTGATTTTTGTTTTGTTTTGGTATTCTTGTCTGTCTGTGGTGTGGTGTTCTTGTTTTTGGGTGGTCTTGAATTGCGCGTTTGCTGTCGGGCAGTTTTTCTAGTTGGTGAGGTGTGTCGCGTACCACCCCCCCCAGCGTCCACGGAGCACGCTCAAGGCCACTCACACAGCAGGCCACACGCTCAGTCACTCAGCCGGAGGCAGGATGCAACTTACTTCTCGAACCCGTGCCCAAGCGAAGACCAAGACAAAGACGAAAAGAACGACACAAATACGAAGTTTAATCAAAAAAAAAAAATATATATATACCCAAACACCCAAATACCTAATACAACCAAGAAAAAGAAAATACCGATGCGAGTACTCACAACAACAAAAAAAAAAAACCAACCAACAACCAGGTACTGCACCCCCGCAAAGAAAATAAAAACAAAGCGCAAACGCGCACAAATTATATCACAGCAGTTAAAAAAAAAAACACCGCGCACCGCGGCCCAGTACAGTCAGTTAAACGTAGTTTCCCCTGAGTCTTTAATTCTTAACACAGAACATGGGCTTGAGGCGCTTAGTACACAGTCTCAGGAGCTGGTTCACAGTACAGTTCCCTTTCTGAATGCAGGCGTAGAACCCGTAGACGTAGACGTCACAAATGAAGAAGTGCAGAATGGTTGATTATATCTCAGACGAATGCTCGTCGAACAAAACTGCGCGGAGCCAGGACACAAGGCACGCACGCATAGCACGTATACACAGGAAGTACACAGTAAATACACACCAAGGGCGTGCACCCCGGACATACACAAAAAGCCTGAAATAAATAAAAGAACAACGGTCACTAAAAGGCTACAGGAGAAAATAACAAAACATCCCCCTCCAAGACCCCCTTAAACCAAGACATTAAATAGCCCTAACTTACACACATACAAAAATAAACTCATAAGGAGTAAACACATACTCGCGTATCCTAATGCTCAGGCGTGTGCAGCCCTTCATCCAAAAACAAACATTTTAAAAAAAATGGGGAAAACCTGCACTCACCCACACGGCTTAAGCTAATGACCGACGGTCACCCCGAGAAGAAACGGAAGCACACTCCCGTAGACACTGGATGTCACAGCCGAATGCTGTCATTCCGCCACCCTCCGCACTTTCCACAAGTCCCGGTGGTCACTGCTGGCATCAACTCGCTAGTAGAACCAGCCTCTCAGTGTCCACAAGCTTGGGTCAGTCGTGGCAGAGCATACTACCGGCACCTTGCCTCACAGCACAGACTCCAGCCGTCTTCTCAAAAACAAAAAACTCTCCGCTCTACTCAGCGCCTCGTTAAGAAATCTCTCCCCAGCAGCGACCCGCTAGCAAACCTCACGTGACGTCCCAAGCCTGTGACGTCAGGTGCTGCTACAGACAACGGGCGAAGGCCTTGACCTTTTCCCGCGAATCGGACAAAAATAGCCTGAAAACAAACGTTAACTGTCGTCTGCTGTGAGCTACCTCTCCAATACAGGAGCGTCCCCACGCGCTGAGAGAGATGCAAACCCAGACGAAACCATGACACGCGACATGGTGGAAGGCTTTGACTGTGATGCTTGTGTAGCTTGAGATGCTTGAGATTTCTGTGTTGACTGGGTGCCACCACAACTTGTAGGCGGAGGAGGAGGAGGAGGAGGCATAGATTGAGATATAGGGACAGGGCCTGCTGAGGAGACCCATGTCATGTCAGTCTGTATGGACACAGAGCCCCTCCGAAGAGGGACCTTCCCGTCCAGACTCCAGATCTACAGTTATCGTGCTTGCGGTTTCTGTAACAGTAACTTTTTTACATGGTCGGGTTGTTAGCCCAACCACAACCACAACCACAACAGGAGGAGGCGCGTCACATATGATATAAAATGAGGTAAAAATAATGTGACGTCAGAATAAAATGGTGTTGGATATACAAAGTTCAAGAGTCTTTCGGTCTCTGCTCCGTCATGCGATGATGTCATCAGTGACGACATTGTCCAATGACGTATAAATCCAGCTGGCATGCTGAGTGAAACAACTCTTTAGAGTGAAACGTCTTGATAAATCGTTCAAATTTAAGGAAATAACATCACGGGATTATATAAGGTCAGTGTATGGTTATTTATGATTGAAGTTTTTCATGATAATAATTATATGGACTTCCTAAACTGAAGTGATCTCGTGTTTGTTTTATTTGAAAGAAAACGCAGTCCGACTGCCGGTCTTGACATACCGACCCTTTTTTTAACGTTTCAGAAAATGAATTTTGTAATAAGAGGAGGTGCATTCGTACTGAGCTACGGCAGGGACTTCTTTATCCGCAGGGTTGCTGCTGTTTTCCAACCTCCACCTGCACAAATTCTTCGAGCTATACCCGGTGAGTACTTTAACACGCTGCGGTCGTATTTTTATTGCCAGTGTTATTTTAGCTGTACGTGTCATTAACAAAGGTTATACTAGAGTGATGTCCCTTCGCTTAACTGGCTGGAGGGGACCAGCTCTGACGTTTTTGTATCTTCTGTGGATCTACGATGAGTTTTGGTTTCTCCCGTTCATCTGTAATGTTTGTTGCACCTTTCGTCTCTGTTGTGGATTGTTATTCTGTGCTTGTGCTGCGTCATTACTTACAATAGACATCTTCGTCCACTAACGGCTTCAGTCTCATGTTCTTTCATCTTGCTTTGGATTTTTGACTGTAGTGGATTTTGTGCCTTTTTTAACTGACACTTTTAAGCAGTATGGACCAGTGTGGACCATGCCGCTTTCCATT
>SRHC01000097.1:103324-194272 GCA_004794325.1 Pomacea maculata | reverse complement strand
TTTTTCTGAAAGCTCCTCTTATTAAAGCCGCTAATCACAGGAAATGTCTTAAGCAGAAAACTTAAAAGCTGAAGATTTATATCACTGCGATATTTAAGGCTTTTAAGACAAAGCCATCTGGCATCAGACCCATGTGAAACCAACCAAAGCTACCTCATCCAAAGAAAAGCATTGTTCTGCAAAAGAAAGAAAACTCACTTTCGAAAAATGCATTTTTTAATTTCTGTTATAAACGTTTATCCTTCTCTGTATTATTTTTCGAAGATATATGTCTGTCGATTTCTCATTTACAATAAACTCATTGACCATGTTTCACTACACCAGAAACCACACGCTACTGGAAGTAAGTTATAATTACTTATTCCGAACTTTTTTTCCCCCACATCTTGTGAATGAGATTATTTATGGTCTTTACCCAGAGAACACTGATGTGACCAATACCCGGTTAGTACCTAACTGGATGTCTAGATGTCTGTTCTTTCTTTAGACTGCTCAGACTGCTAGGAAGAAGTAGGTGGCGTGTCGGGGGTCGTTCACCAGTTATAAACCTTTATTTATGTTTCCATCTTGTTGCTTTTGCGTACCTTCTGTAGTTTGAGGCGATGATCTTCGATTTCTTGTAAGGAAACCTTGAAACAACCGCCTGTTCATTTAAAACCCACATTTCTGTCAAACCCCTGTGTTCTTTGTCAAGAAAATCCTAGTCATATTCCACAGAGAAGCCCAGACGATTTAGTCTAATTTATAGAGCCTCGGTGTTTTATAACTTTTTCAACCTTTGTTGTCCGTGTAGGTATATAAAGCATATCATTTGTCACCCCTCATCAGACACTCACATTACCAGAAATATTTCACAGGCTTCATTATGTATGGTCCTCGCATGAGTCAGACATTTTATATTTATGATGCTGCTTTGGATCCGTAACCACGATCCCTCGCCCGCTCCCAGAATATCTGCAAGTCTCTCCAGACAGACGCAGCACGACCAACAGTCCTGCTTTTCCGAGGATGTCGACCCCAGCTCTTTCACAGTAAATCACTCGGTGCAGTCACTCGAAGCAGCAATGGTCATGGAGGACACATCTCCATGGTATGGCATGAGGTGCAGTGTACAGCCCAGTCTCTTCAAACCCGGAATCCGCAAGACCTGGAAGAGGATGCATTATTGCTGACATTGGCAGTGACCATGACTTCATCTTCACGAGCCTCAAGTTGAAACTGAAGGCGATGCTACGATCAAACATCCATTGAATTTTGAAAACATCAGCATCATTGAAAGCATCGTCAACTATCTCATCCTGAGAAGGATCATCATCAGAGGGATTTCTGTCACAACTTCATCGGCTTTTGACAGAGTCTGGCACCAGGGGCTGTGGCATGTGAACAAAAGTTCAGCAACGAAGAGGGTCGAGTCCAAGTCATCGAAGCGCAGCATAAAGAACTGCAAGACCTTACCAGCACACAGATCTTTTAAAAATTAGTTTTCTCAACAAGGAAGCAGACGAATTTTTGAATCCTGATGATGATAGTGTTTGTGATACGCCAATGGACGAAACTTAGTCCTGTCTCAATAGTTTGCGGTCGGATTGGTCTTTAAGACCATCGCTAATCTCCGTAACTACCCAGCCGGTAACATAAACAACGTTTGCTTGAAAAGATGTCTGAAAATTCGATCATCCATGGAAAGAGAAAAGAAAACCGAAACCATTCAGCTGGATGAAATATCATTGACTAACGTAGATAAAGCGAGATGTTCCCTGGATGTGATGAAATGGAAGCACGACTTACCACAGGACTTAGCCCCCGGTCTGGCGGCCATCACGACATAGACACCACCTAATGCCTCTCGTCTGAAATGAAGCGTCTTGTCCTCAATGCCGCGAGAAGGCGAGACAATCTCGAAGTGAGGTTGCGGTTGAGTGATTTTAGCCGTTTCCTGTCGATCTCATTATCTATCAGACTGTCAGACAATTAAACCTGAAAGCAGACCACAATCCTCCTCCTCCTCCTCCTCCTCCTCCTCCTCCTCATCATCATCATCATCATCATCATCATCATCATCATCATCATCATCATCATCATTCATGTCCAGCTGTGTGATGCTGATTCTACACAGCGGGATTTAACAATAAGACATCTCCACTGTCATCAGTCTGGACGAGAGGGCTGCAGTGCCCGTCATCTTGCTGCCGCCCATCCAGCATCTGATGGCGATGCTTCCAGACAGACTCACTAAACACATCTTCGTCGACGGAGGAAAGTGCAACATAGTGACCCTCCCCAGCTAATATTGAATGTTGTCGTTCGCTTGCTCAACTCTCGACAATATTTGTATTTGACAACGGCGCGAGAAATGTGGATGACCAATGCACTTTGGAACGAACTCTTATTTCTTATTTTTATTTCTAACTTTTACTTTTGTGACTAGAGCACCTTCCCATGTTCATATTGCTCACTGTGATAAATAAACTTAGTCATTGTCATCGTATGTTAACACTTTCCGACATGTTGTTTCATGATCAATGATTGGTTTCTTTCTCATAAAGTCCAATTTTAGAAAAATGCTTTTTAAACTAAGTTATGACACTTGCAGAGAAATATTGCCAGTCACTGAAGTGACTTGATTTTTTTTTAATAGTTTAGTAATGAGACCACGGTTTTGAAAAGATTGGCTCACAGGTGTTAATTTTAGGAGTTTCCTTGTAGTGTGGTAAAATTTTCCAAAATATACTAGAAGTGTTTTTAATACAAATATAAAATATATCTATATATGAAGCACAAACATAACGCGGAAAATAATGGGAGATGGTGGTATATAATACTACTGTAACAACAATTACAAATAAAATGTAGGAAATAAAATGAAATTTTACCCAAAATAGAATGGAAAACATGAAATAGGAAAAGCTATGTTGCGCCGAGGAAATATTTTGGGAAATGTCTGGGAAAGATATTAGGAAAAGTAGAGTGATGACAGCGGGAGGTGCATGGTAAAGATAATGGGAAATGTGAGATGCAGGATAAATATAACGGGAGATGCTTATTAAAGGTCACGGGAAGTGCATGGCAAAAATAACGGTACAATAACGGTACAAAAATAACGGTACATGAATAGAAGACGTGATGGGGGAATGATCAAGGGGAGGACGATGAAAATTTCTGACATGTTTCCCTCGCCAGATCGCACGCATGACCTTCAGTGACCCCACGACCGTCACGCTGACCCTGAGCCTGAACCTCAGTGACCCCTTACGAGCGCTGCCCGACTACCACGTGATCCCTGCCGACGCCAGCTTCGCGGACCGTTGGGGCAACGACACGGACATGTTTGCTGACATGCAGCATGTGAAGGTCCACTTCGACAAACAGTGCAGTGAGCGTTCACACCCGTTGAACCCTTCTGAACTTTTTTATTTTCTTTTGGTGAATGTGGATCGGATGGGTGGAGGAGGGAGTGTGGGGAGAAAGAACTCAAATCCGACTGTGGCGCAGAGGATCGATGGTCTTTGGCGATTCCTCCCCTCCCTACTCACCTTTCCCCCTCTTCCCATCATGCCTATCTGCTCAGCAGAAAATGATTCAGAGAGTTATCAGCGACGATGACTGGGATGGATGGATAGAAATGTGCTTCATATTGCTTTATATTTGATCATGTCGACGTGTCATGATGACACTTATTATTTCTTGTGATATGACTTCATGTAATGTCATGTCTTTCAGTCACAGCACACTTCGTGTCGACGTCACAATTCCCCTCCCATTCCCCAAGCAGTTGTCTCCATTTTCCGGTTTTTATTTATTTTTGTCTACATTGTTCCTCATCTGGTCCGCTTCCTCCTGTGCATTCACCTGCTGCAGGTGGACACGTATCCTGGCGGACCTCAGGTCAGTGCACCTGCAACCATGACGTCACTCGGTCCGACTGCGCGTGCTGCGTGGCAGGGGCATGCCAGTGCGGAGAGGTCAACCCCAATCAGTGCGTGCCCTGCCAGCATCCACATTACTGCCAACCCTTCCTGCCAGGCAAGTGAAGGCAAACATGGATGTGTATAGATGGATTGCTGTCTGTCTGCCAAGACCAACGCTTAGCCTCTTGCAAAGTTGTTAGTCTCGGCGAGCCTAAACAATAAATGTTACTAAACCGGAAGCTTTGTAGTATCATGTCTCGTTTTAGTAGTTACTTTTTGCATCCTTATTGTTTCATTCTCTCGTTCTCTCTGTAAAACACACACACACACGAACCCATGCACGCACACACACAATGACCATCATTTGTCATCAATCACCATCAATTGTGATGAATTGTTAATTTTTATTTCCAGGTTTCGACACTATCTCAGAACTGACACTCACTGACGGGGTCTCCTCCATCGTTTGCGATCCCTTCCACCGTTACAGGTATTTTGTGTGTCGTCGGACAGGTGTTTACCTTCAACAACAAGGACTACTCACGTTAACTTTTCAGGATAAACACTGTTACCTTTATTTTAAACCGTGGAAAAATATAGGCGGCGGATGTTGATGGGATATTGTTTATTTATGACTCACTTCAAAAGCAAGCGTCGTCAACAAACTATGAAATATTAGAAGATTCTATGATATCAAAAGAAACTTAAGCTTGTAAAATGGCAATATTCCCTTGTCGCACACACACACACACACTTAGGGTGTCGGATACTGAGTCAAAGTGTTAAGTATTCAAGAGTTCCTGCTTCACATACTTCACAGACTTCTAAATCTCACCCATAAAGTTTTACGAGGCCTAAATGTTGGTGACCTTTTCCATTTTTTAAACATTTTCTCACATCGTCAATAACTGTATCTCATACATGTTTCTAAAAATAACTTTCAGCTTCCTTGTCTGTTGATGCACAAAAACAAGTTTGATACTTTGATCTCTGTTTAAATTAAGTTTTGCATTTCCTAGCTCAGATTCTTTTGGTGCAAATTCTAGAACTATCAACAAGTTTCATTGTTCACCTGAGGAAGAATAAGTTTGTAAGTATTGTTATACGGTCAATAATGATAGAAATGTATGAAAAAAGAAATTTTGTCTCAAATTTCTTTTAATCATGATTTACTCATGCTTGTATTTATAACATTTGCTTATTTCTAGACCATGGACGTCTGGGATCTCATGTTACGAGAAAGGCCATCTTTCTGACAACACCTGGAACTGGACAGGTATTGGTTTCCGCAAAAAATGTGTAATATGATGTTTGTATGGGTGAGGAGGTAAATTAGTCCAGTACTCGTGGGGTCGATTGGTCCAGGACTAATAATGGCCATTGGTTCTAGGAACTTGCGGTAGATATTGGTCCATCGCTTGTTGGGACAATTGGTCCAGGGCTCATATGTGTGGCGGGAAGATTGGTCCAGGGCTCTCGGGAGAGGTGTAATTGGTCCAGGGTTAGTGGAGAGTTAGTCCAGGGTTTGTGGCAGACACAAAATGTAGCTCTAGTGTGTCCACCACTAAAGTCACCATGTAGACCCCACCTGTGTCCCAGACACAGAGTAACTCTCAAGGGTACACTACCAGGGGTCGTGTGTCCTTGCTGATGTTGTCAAGTGTTGCCTAATAATGAAGTGAAGCAAACTTCTACTGCAAACGCTCGTAATAACGTAATAATGTCGTAAGATCGATCTGTTTTCCACATCATAAACCCTCGTTTACTAGATTTTTCTCTGGATAACTTTCTTTTCTTGCCGTACACAATGTAAAATAAACAGCCTTTACTTCTGGAATAAAGTGTAATCATGTCGAAATCCCCGCGGTTTATTTAATATCTAGCTCATAGTCTACAACTGATGGCTGTTGGCCCACCTCATGCACTAGGCCCCAGGTTTTTTATTGAAATGATATGTAAGTTTTGTGCTTTTATGGTCTTTATTTATATTTTTATTTATTTATTTTTTGGTCTTTCTTGATAACTATACGACCTAACTTTGTTCTCTTCGTGAATCCCTCAAAATTTTGCTGGAGTACAGTGTCGACTGTTGGCTTGCCTTAAGAATTTTCTGATGAATGTGTGTGATCGGTTGTTAGCTCGAGGGAAATATTGATTGCGGAAAAGAAGAGAAGAAAGAAAAATCAGCGGAAGATGAGCAGCCTACAGTAAAATGAATCTAACTTCAGCTTCTTTTTTTTTTGGTGAAGGATGATATCTCTTCTAATCCCTTTTTAAGATGGAAGTATTTGGGAGGAAGGAGTTAAGAAAAAAAAAGAGGACAAGCGAGAGGAGAGAGAGAGAGGAGAGCAGTGACGGAGTGGAAAGCGCGAGAGGAAGAGACTGAGACAAAGTAATAGTGAGAGAGACAGCAAAAGAAGAAATGTTAATAACTGCAATTAAAAGAAATCTTGTTAGGAATGAAAGACTATAGTAGAAGGAAGATTGATTCAATATGTTTGCTTGGATTTAAAAATAATCTGCTTCAAGATTAAAATCGTTAACTCGTGTACTGCCTTAGTTCGCTCCCTTGCTATCACTTCTATTTGTTCTGGAAACCCAGTCTTTATTTTGATTTTTTTCCTTAAACTCTCTCTTCCTCTGTTTAACTCTATCTGTCAAAAAGCAATCATCATCATCATCATCATCATCATCATCATCGTCGTCGTCGTCGTCGCCCCTTTTTTTTTTCATTGAACGTAGCCATTGGTCAATGGATTCCTTGAGTTATCAGCCCAACGTACGTCACTTCCGTTCCGCTTCTTTGCTTGCAGCGCTCACCCCGGTGGTCGGAGCCATTCTCTATCGCGATGTCAACACCGGAACTTTGTACGGCGTCTCCAACAACGGCCTGGCGCGCATGCGCAGTGTAGACGGAGGGGTCACGTGGTACACACTGTCACTGAGGGATTATCAGAAGGCGACCTCCACCGCTGACCTCGTCAACTCCTCGCAGATTGCAACCGGAATTGAGTTCTGAGCAGGAGACTCCGCTCCTCTCCATAGTTCATCCTCCATTTCTTGAAGCCGAAGTTCTGAAGCACGAGACTTTGCACTTATTTAAAAAAATAAGACGGTTCTGTCTGCTCGATCATTGTAACGATCTTTGGAAAAAATATAAAGGATGCTTCTATAATTCCATCGACTCAATGTATTTGAAAAAAACCAGTTTCGTTCAGTATGTGGTGAAACCCTTACAAAGTTGTGTAAGCGAAGCCTTAGAATATTATAATCTCAACTTTTAATGTATAGCTAGTGTTTCTTGAGTCTGAGTGAAAGAGACAAAAACCTTAAAATGTCGTGCCACGGCCATCTTACCGAGGACTAAGCAAAGAAAAGAAAAGGAAGGAGAGGAGTCGATGAGACAATCATGCAAGAAGAAGTCACAATTCTTATCGTGAATCTGATTGTAAATTTTCTTTAAACCTTTTGATGGTAGTGAAGATACAGATCATAAAAGTGCATCTCAAGATTTATGTAGTCGTTGTCTTTTCTCTGAATATTGCTAGGGAATTAGTGAAGCTATCTAAAAACATTAAAGCTGATTTTTTTCACCTCAGGTTTAATCAAAATGCTTGACCTAGAGAGGGGGACTGTCAATGTGAATGAGTTCAAGTACTTGCGTGCGCGCGCGCATGTATGTTTGTTTTGTGTAGGAATCCATGATATAAATACACCAAACCAGGGCAATGACAACAACTGGTAGTGATCTTCTGATTACATAGTCAGACTAGCATCATTATGTAGCAAGGATAACNATTTACTCACAAACACACGCGCGCGCACACTCACCCACTCACACATGCACTCGCTCACACACAAAGAGTTACTCTTTCTGTTCGCAGATAAATTGCTAAAACAAAACTGCAAAACATCATACGTAATGTGCTATTGGCAGTTAATTACATATTAAAAAAATTAAGTGAAAAAATCTTATAATAATGAGATTTGTTCTTCGCGACATCTAAGCACGAACTCTCAAAAGTCAAGGCTTAGAGGAAAGCGCCGGTGATGTCCCCTTGTCACGGACAACTGTAAATCAACAACCGCCTCATTCCACAGAAACCACGGCTGGTGAGCAGTGTTCGCATCAGCAGCTCATTGAGTCGTGCTGGAGCGGAGGTAGACGACCGGCTCTCGAATGAACAGAGAGGAAGAGAAAGGGAGAGAAAGGGAGGGCGTGAAGCCGATACCTCCACCCTGATAAGCTTTGTGTAAGCACAGGAGGGAAAAATCGATGCATCGATTCAAGAACTTTTGCACAAAAAAAAAAAAGATTAAAAAGCTTGAGGTGAATGAGTGAATGTAAGAGAGAGAGAGTGTGTGTGTGTCCTCATATATGTGCGCGTGTGCATGCATCATTTTACAAGATCACTAATTACATTCCAAGATCGTAATCACACTTTCATTTGTGACCAGATCACTACAAAGTCACACTTCTAAGATCATTAATATCCAAGATCACTAATTACAATCCCAGATCACTAACCCCAATCACCAGATTACTAACCATCCTTTCACTCACTAGTCCCACTGCCAAGTTCACTAACCGCACTTCCAAGATGGCCTCCGGCGTCTGGTACTTGTTGCCGGTGATGTGCAAGAGCCATGCAGCTAACATGCTTTCGCCGCAATGTTCAAGTCCTTCGCTCCACGAAGGCAATTGCTAGCCTGATGATGGCGGCTTAATTTTTCTTCGGAATTTTTCATCGATTTAGCCTTCTGGCAAATCCAGAACCTATCAGCGCTCTTAAAGCGTCTTAAAATGTGAGTAGGGAAGAGGGGGTTATTTTTATCGTCGTTCATCTAAAAAGTAAGCAAGTAATATTTTAAAAACCCCGACAACTAACGAGGCAGCATGATTGAGTGACTCAAAAAATCGAACTCAGTGAGTGAATGAGTAGAGAGTGTGGAGTCCCCATTTCGTACAAGACAATCCGATGTTTAATCAAATTAAAGAAACCATAGATGACATAAGCCCATGATTACACAATCAAGCAATATGGTTTAACTAAATATCTAAATTAGTAATGTAATGTTTTGTTTCTTTCTGTCTTCATCGTAATTTTTTGTCTCGATACTCTTCTCTACTGAGTATAAATAAAATAAAGTGTTAATTACCAGTGCAAATCTTCCTCTCGAGGTCCTTTCAAAGGAAGATAACTTGCTGTGTGTTGGTAGGTGTATGTTTGCGTCTATGCATGTGTTAATCTGTATGTACGTCCGCATTACCGTGAGTACCTGTATGAGCGAATTCAAACAGCTTCACTTTACACAATAAATTCGGCAAGTGAAGGCCATTGTGTGCTTATTTGTTGTCTATTCCATTATCACTAGGTTTGTGTGTAGTCACCGGGGGTGGGGTTAGGGTAGGGAGGAAAGTTACTGCCACGGGGAAGTGGGGAAACTCGGACAACTGTAACCAAAGCAGCTGACACCTGACAGTCCGTGCCTCCCGTGTTTTTCAGAATATTTAACCATTTTGCGGCTCACGGACTAAAAGTGTTTGTTGAATGTATGGCTGAATGAATGAAAACAGTAGATAGGGAAGGGTTATTAACTGTGACAGAAGGTGTTTTGTGAACACAGTTCACCTGTAGGTTTTGGCGGGAACGAGTTAAGGAAATGTACTAGGCGCGGGATACCGAGAGAAGAAGACGTGCCTGTCACGAGATGTAAATCTCCCGAGTTGAGATTTGTGTAGAGGGCGGTGTCCATCGACGCTGGATGCGGCGCGGTACTCACCTGTTGTTGGTTTAACCTGGCCAAGACGAGGTATGACATCTTTTTCTGTTATTAGTTCTGGAATTTTATTAATGACATCTTTTTCTGTTATTTGTTATGAAATGGTAATAGTACTTACGTAGGTTCCGAAGTTGGAAACATGTGAGAGAAAGATGTGTGAATAGGGAACATTGTTTAGAATGTTAGTATAGTGTAACCCCGTGTTACAGGTTTTAATTGTATGGGCTGAAGAATTGGAGCCATTCTGGAGAAGGAAGAATCGCCTCCCAGGACCATTCCGTGATGCACGTGATTTTGGTTCAGCACGTGCTAGGAGCCCTGTGACGTCACCGCTGATTACCTCCCCTGTGACCTCGGAAGCCGCCTGACGACACGGCCAGTGTGTACGGCCTTCGTGTGTGTGTATATATATTCGTGTTAATGGATTCTAGATTGCTGGACATGTGGAGAGCGACAACCCTAAGAGGGACAATGAACTGTGAGTAACGTACTCAACGATTGGTAGAGCGGTCATAAGATAGGTAATCGAACTGAAACCTCGTTGCTAAAAGTGCGAGGAGTGTAATCTTCATACAAGGGTTGTATGATTGGACTTTGTTGTGATTGATGTACACCAGCGATGTACCAGCGGCACCGTGCAATAAGATATCGGCCGGCAGGTCACGGGTCAAACACCGGAGTCCGCGAAGCGACGAAAAAGAAATAGGGATCAACAAGAAAACGTAAAAAGGCAACAGCCAAAACCCAGGGCACGGATGTGAATCGGTGTACGATAATCAGATTTTTAAAGACAAGCGGGACATTGATGGACTTGCCAGAAAGCGGGACACCGGTCGTCTCGCACGGACATTGATGAGCAGGCGGGACACGATGTCAAAAGCGGGACTGTCCTGACGAAATCGGAACGCGTGGTCATCTTTTGAAGTTGCTATCAGAGTCCAAAAAATAATCCCAATCATTAACAACTCGGTCAAAACAAAACACCGACTTACGCTCATTTGAACATTTTTATTTAATGGCTATAAGCCTGAGGGCATTTTTAGCCATGACATCCCAGTTATAAAAAGCACAATGACAATTTTATCTCAGTAACAAGCTCACAGGTGGTGACAATATGGCAAATTGAAGTGGAGAAGGGTCTCTAACCTGGCATGTTGAAGCTGGTGGGATTTACTCATCACACCATGTCACAGGCATCGCACCTGCACCGCTCAGCAGGCTTCGGACGTCCACAGTACGAACATCTGTGTACGACAGACGATACACACTGCTGCTAGTACCCGGCACAGACAATGGAGTTGTGGTTCTGAGCTTGCAGCTTATGTGTGCGTCTGTACGCTCGCGTATGTATAAAGGTCAGCTTGATGAGGTCACAATATGTGTAAGAGCTGTGCTGCGCGTGCGTGCGTACTAATGTTAACATGTTTTCTGAATAATACAAATGTTTACGTAAAACAGTGCTCGTGAACATCAGGGAATATCAATGCCTCATGCATGCTGCATATATATATTTTACCTGTTGTTCCTCTTGTGGCGGCTGTTGTGCAGGCTGTCCTTGCGGCTGCTGCTGCTGTTGCTCTATTTGTAGCTGTTGTGGCATGTCAACATGCACAATTGTATAGAGACGAAAAAAAAGTGAAATTACGATTATAAAAATTAAACATCGATATACACAGAAAACAAATCAATTTGCAGAAACTAAAAATCAATATATAAAGAAATATCATTTAGTCCTCTTGTTGCCTTGTTTCTCTATATGTGTGCATAGTTTGAATATTTGTATGTGTGTGTGGTTGAGGTCAAGGACTACCTGTAAGAAGATGTGTCGTGGTGGCGCTGCCATTTTAATTTAAGCAAGTATATTTTAAAACGTGCTACTCAATTGCGTATTTGTCTTCCATTGTGCATGCGTGCGTGTGTGTGCGTGCGCCTGTGGGACGAGTGGCTTGGCTTGTGACAAGTCAGTTTTTGTTTATTAATGCTGCGCTGGCGTTTTTAATATTTGTTTGCATATGTATGCATGCGTTTGTGCATACTTTCGTGCGCTTTTGCATGTTTTCAATGATTACCTGTGGGAAGAGTGGTGGCCGTTGTGCTGTGGCAAGTGGGCGAACAGGCATCATTGGCTTATAACAACACAGAAATAAAACAGAAGAGAAAATTAAAAAAAGATTATCAGGCTAACAAATAGCTGTAGGAAGAAATCCTACATTAACCCCTTCTTTCTTAAACTCTTACATCCCTTGTTAGCTTACACTGTTGTGAGCTGCGAACAGGTCTACAGCAAGATGTATTTTGAAATACGTAGAAATCGATAATGATTCTTTAATATCTATACATTAAAACGTGATTTGAAATCAGTTATGTTCGCAAAACTACATAAACTAAATTTAAAAAGTGCAGAATTTAACTAGGGCAGAACAAAAACTACAATGGAAGATTCAGATTAAGAAAGTAGGCATCTCAGTATGTATCAGATTGATTCTTTATTACTTGAAAAGCATTGCTTCAGCAAGGGTGTGAGTATTTCAGAAAATTTCTGCACATTTTAAACAGCTGTACATGCAATCCTGTAATAAGTAATGTGAAAACCAGTTATTCTCAAATTCTTTAGTAACACACATAGACATGCACTTCAAAAAGCAGCATTTGTGAATGTACTCACACACATACACTAGTCATACACCATTATCCTATAGACACCAAATATGGAAAATCATTACATCACGAAGGAGAAAACCTCCTCACAGCCTTTGGCTACCAAAACAAAACTTAGAGAATGGAGGTAAACAATGATCATGTGAAGCATATACATTATGCTCCATGACCTTCCTGAATGCAATGGACTTATGCCACAACTTTTCTTATCTCCAATGCATTGTAAACAAAAGAAGCACCAGGTAATGTAATTAGCATTCTGTTATCTGACATCAAGAGTTTCAAATGGAAAAGTGGAGGGGGCTTAGAGCATTTTTTGAGGGATGAACAGTTTATAAAGGTTCATACATTCAGGGCATACAAAGATAAAGTGCTGTTGAGTTTGGTTTTTTTTTAGCTCAAATAGGAAAAGGGAGGTAACAAGAGCTAACGTTGATGAGACAAGGGATGGCTTGTCTCCCTTGTATCATGAACAACTTATTTCATGACTGATTGAAAATAATTTTGAAAATAAAAGAAAATAAATAAATACACTCACGCGCTCACACAGAGATAATATTTGTGTGTGTTAGAGAAACAGAAGTATCCACAGCGAGATGATGAAGCTAGCGCGTTTGTTCTGACAGACATGCGAGCCGTTGCCTGCGGTATGATGCCAGTCGTGTCCGCCCTCTCCAAGTCTTTGAAAGATTGATCCAGAGCGAGGTTCTTTACATTCTGAGACATGAAGTCGTAGCAGAGTTCAAAAACACTTTCAGGAACAGCAACACACCATCAGTGTCATTGTCATCTTTATTTTGTGTGTCAGTCCGTATTTCCTTCCTTCCTTTACTTTTTTTTTTTAATTTTCATTTTCTTTCGTTTTTGTTGTTTTTTGTTTGTTTGTTGTTGTTGTTTTTGTTGTTGTTGTTTTTTGTTTTGTTATGACCACACTAACCCTGAAGAAGACTTTTATTCTAGTGATGTTTTGTTTTCAAAAAGGGGGAAAAAGTAATACTCGAATGAGGCCTTTATCGGCTATGGTTAGTGCATTAGTGTGTCACCAATAAGAAAGAACGAATGAAGGAAGTTTTTAAAGAACTGAATAGCTTTGTGGTGGACAAGGAAGTTAACTATTGTTATTTTTTTCCTGATCATTTTCAGTCCATAAAGGCGGTCAGTAGAGTACCTGATGACAACAGCAAACAAACATCAATGTGCTTTTTTCATCGCTTTTATTTCGTTGTCGAGTGTTTGTTTTAGTCGGGCACCTGCTTTAAAAAATGTTTTAACATACCAAAACCTACACAGCATCATTCTAAACTCGGAAAATTTTCTTATTTTTGCACTAAGACAATGATTCGTATCATGTTTCTCATCTGACTTTGCTACCAACATGTCTTCTTGCACACACTGTACACGAGTTAGTATGTAACAATCTTTTGTCTTAGTGTGCTGAAGGGTTTTATGCCAAAGACAAATTAAGACAAGACTGATTAAGATTTCGAGCTAAACTGTTCTATGCACTTGATACCTTTCTTTATTTCATCACACACTGCTTATTATTTCTTCTTTAAATCAACATTTGAAGGAAACTTGTAGACTGACATCAGCAGACATTTTAATTATCATTAACTTATGCTTATGCATTTTTGATATATCAAGGTCTGTCCCCATGGATGTTACTGTTTCATTAATTTAACATCAGCATCTTGGAAGACTGGTTCAGTATAATAAAGAATATGTTCATCAGCTTCTTAACGATACATCATAACCGGTAACAAAAACATCACAACCTTGACAAAATATTTGTCTGGAGTCTCAGTATAAGCATAAACTCATTTTTTTTACATATTCTTTCACGTTCACAATCATCATTTTAAGGGTGCATCCGCAACATAAAAATAAAACAATTCGATGAATAAGAAACATGATCTGCTTGAATGTCATACGGATGTCTGCCATTTCAATCCGAGGTCTTTCCCTACAAAAAGAATTTTGTTTTACTGCATTCTGACCACAGCTCCTATCAAGCTGGTGTTGGTGTGTTTGTGTGTGTGCGAGTGATAGACCAAGCAGAGTAAGAAAGGGAAACACTTTTGAGGGAGAGTGTATGAAATAGAGAGAAAGAAAAAAGAGAGTTCTTTCGTGATTCCATGTCAATAGGAATACCAGTGTCAGAAAATTCAAAACAGTGTTTGATTCAAATTCTTCTTTATGTACATCCCGTGACAAATAATAATAATAAATGCACGACGTGCAACCGATATAAGATCGAATACATCGTCTGATCCTTCCTCAGTCACACACTCATCCGACCATTCCTTAGTCACATTGTCATCTGACCATACCTCAGTCATCTGACCTTTCCTCAATTACATGCAATTGTTTTAAGGTTTCGGGGATTATCCCAAATTTCACTGTGATATGCTTGCCAGATCCCATATATATATAGAAGGAAAACAATACATAACAAATACTTTCATAGTTTTGACGAAAGACACCCCACCTCCACGACTGGCTGTTGCCACAGGACACTGATCTAAACAAAAGACCCTCATTACACAGCGGAAAACAACAAAACAAAGTTCAAAAGAAATAAAAAAGACAAGTTAGAAAGTTAAAAGAGAAAGAAAGAAAAAAGAGGAATAAAAATTAACTACTTACATAAGCGTTGTCCACGATAATCAACACACTATCCTTCTCATTGTTTCTCAGCGTAGAAAGAAATACTAAACAAAATTCTCTTTTTACGTAGGAAACAAGTTTACAACATACACCAACATACATTCTATATGCAAATGTTTTGTCGTCCTTTTATTATTCATAAAAAATATTTTTACTTGGGATCATGTATTCATGTTGACATTTTTTTTTTTACATTTTTTGCAATTTTGGAGTAATTTTTTTTTACAATCCTGTTGAAATATTTTAAATATCTTTTTTTTAAATCCTAATCAAAACTGTTTTCTGTTCTCGCAGTTCAAAGAAAATATTTAACAGTTTCTTGCAGTTATGCTATCAGATTCGTTAAAATATAAACTCTTGAACGAGTTTTTAGTCGAGATTAAAGTACTCGAAGTTGCAATTTTTCACAGTGGGACGAAAGATTTGGAAACTGAAGAAACATCCAGGCAGACTTCGTAGCTTTCCTAATGTTGGCAAGAATCCGCAGAATTTAGTCTTGTTCCAGGTTTTTTCCTCGGATCAGATTGTCTGTCTTCTTGTTTGAGTGAAGTCTGAAATCATTTCTAAGAACTTTCCCGTTTTCTCAGCTTTCTCCCTCAGATTTTGAACCATTTCAGCTGACATCGTTGAATGAGACAAAGTATGCATCCGACATACATCTCATTCTCACTTACCTCTCCATCTCGTTTTAAGTCTGATTAAATTTTACACAGAAACCGAGGATACTACGGTGTGTGTAGTATCGGTGCTTTTTTTCGTTTTGGGTAAAATTTTCATGAAAAACCTGTAAATCTTTCTTTAATTGGCTCTCATCGTGACAAGACCTGTTCTAACAGACTCAAAAGTAAACATATCAAACACGGTCGGATTGCATTTTCACAAAAAAATCCGTTATCAACTTGAGAAAAAAAAATTCCGCCGAAAATATAAAAATGTCTAGACATCTACAAACCATTTTTCAATATTCTCAATGTTTCGGTCATTCACACTATCAACAATTGCTGGCTAATTAGCCTGTCATTGCGAGCTGGTTTAAACGGGAAAGTGCTTCTACCTCGTCGTGATTTCACACCTGGTCCTAGCATGCGATTCCTTGTGGTCCCGTTGGTTCCTGAGCAGGTAGAAAGTATTTACATACTCTACTGGCGACGGTGCGCGTCAAGATTTTCAAGTTTCAGTTTGTCCTCGGCGCAATTATAATCTACTAATTCTACTTCTCTTTCAAATATTTTACCTAAACATGATAATTTCTAATAAAAAATATACTGCATTAAAAGCAGATGGTAAATGCATCATTGTAAAAAAAAAGTATATTCTTTTGCTTGTTAAGTGTAATAGAACCCATTAAGACTCGGACAGTTCACCGGAACGTATACACGGTTCTGTGAGCTATGAACCACAAGTCTATCTTTTTCAACAATTTTTGCTTAAAAACCAGTCTTTTCAGTGGCACAGCAGTCTGATCGTATTTCGACTTTCTTGGTCGAGCCTTTGTCGAAATGTCCTAACATAAACATTTCTGCACAGTCGAAAACGAAAAGACGTCAGGAACAAATAATAATAACAACAACAACAGCCGACGTTTAACGCTCCTTTCCATTGTACACTTTCATTCGAACAAAATAAGCGACTTCGTTCAGTTCTATTCGATAATTGTACAAAATTTTCGGGCCTTGCACGAGGATGTTGTTTTTCAACCGGTCTCCCCAGACCCCAGGAGGCACGTATATGTCCCGCACTGTCACCCCTTCGCACAGAATGGGTGCGACAAGTAGTTCGTCTCCCACTAGAAACTCGTCATTCAAACCCATGGCGTGGACAGTCTGGTTTGCTGGGTCCAACCACCAGGCAGGCCGCAGGATGGGCAGGCCGGCCCCCACGTCCTTTGTGACTTTCTCAGACTGAATGTTGCTCATCACGAGGGTGGAGTGCAGGAGACTGAGGTTCTTGGCCTGGTTCAGAGCGTCCTCTGACTGCGACCAGGGAGCCCAGGAAAACTTAAATGCTGGGAAGAAAGCCGCCATCTGCATCCAGCGGATGAAAAGATCGGGGGAGAGTCGGTCGGGGTGCTCGGCCAGTCCATCCGCCAGGACATATGGATATCCCAGCAGGCCAAGCGTCAGGGCTTTTTGGATGGCGTTGTCCAGACACAGGCGGTTGTCTTTCCGCACCACGTCGGTCATGACCGCCACCAGCCCCGGGCTGCGCTTGGATAGGACCGCATGGTCTTGGATCAGAACCCTCTTGGGGTCAAACAGCGAGTCTCCCACCAGCTGCTTGAACCCTTGCAGCGACAGGCTCGGGTCGGCGAAGGTTGGGCGGTAAGGCAGCCATCCATCCTGACCGTAGGCCAGCCTCAAGCTCCGAGGCTTGACGAAGTCCAGCACCGGTTTCATGGCGTTGCCGAACCACGTGCGTGCTTCCGGTCGCGTGACGTCCACCATGGCGCCGGCCTTGTCTGGGCGGTAGCGGGTCAGGCCCGGCACCCGTCCACCGTCGTCCCGCACGAAGAAGTTCTCCACCACACCGCGGTGGAAGTTTTCCACGGAGCGGTAGTCAAAGTAAGGGGTGACCTCCAGAGAGAGGCTGCACGCAGTCTGAAGTAACTCCGTCAGGTTGGCCAAGTTTGCGAAGCGAGCGGGGTCAAAGGTCAAGTCGCCGTGCTTATCTTGCCAGTCTCCGTCCATCACCAGCAAGCTGCAGTTCATCCCATTCGTCTGCAACAATAAAAAGTTACAGGTACTCTCGTGATCTTAGGTCGAATGGAAGTCAGTCTTGGAGTTGGGTAATCAGCTTTGGGTGAAGACCAACTCTTGCCCTTGATACCGCATTAATAAAAGGGTTACCTCCCCTCGTACAATATCAATCACTTAAAACCGAAACAATGAAATTCGTAATTGATGATGTTAAGTGGAAACATTAACGATAATGTTCACCTTGTCAAAAGCCCCTACGTGCAACTAATTTTTCGACTCTTATTGACCTGATTGTAAACACAGTAAAGGACGAAAATGTCCTGCTGACACAAATGTCTGACAGACGATGTTTTACCTTCAGTTTGGTGACGAAGTCTTGAATGTGGGTCTCGTTGTAACGATCCGTGCCAGCTAACTCTTTAGCTGACCATATGGGGTTCATTATAACCTCCCTCGGAATGAGGTCGACAGGTGTCGCTCCACGTACGAGCGTTTTCATTACTCGGTGAGTCTGAAACATTCAGCAGGTCGTCTGCTCTTTATTTTCACGTTGCACCCCTCACAAAACTATCTCTGTATGTCATTATTTCTCTGTGTCGGTTTGTCTTTCTCTCTGAAGGCTCTTAACAAATATCTCACTCACACACTCACTCTCACACACACAAACGGACGAGCCACTAACCAGTTTAACACCTACCCGTTTCGTCTTTTCTTACCCTGACTAGGCTGTCGATGGATTACGAGACAACAAGGTACCTGGCTTACCTGGTTAATATCTTGACCGTTACAGATGGTGTAGTTAAGGAAGGGAAGCCTGCTTTGATATGTTTGTCCGTAGAGAGGTCCCGTGTAGTTAGACACAACACACAGGTAACCGGGCCGCGAAGTATTCCATTGTAAGGTGATTGGCTCGTCAGCATTGAGCAGCAGACCCACCTAGAAAACCCAAACGGGTACTTCAATATGCGCACAACCACGTACCTAATGTATTCAACGATACGAATCGCTTTTACAGCAAGACAGACAGAAGACAGAAGAGAGACGAACAAAGTAATTCGCATCCAGCCCTTGTCACGAGTTCATCCACGTCCATCACTGTCACAGCCAGCTACCCGTATGCAGAACAAGTCACCACCAGCAGCAATCGTCGCCATATTGGTCTGTGACGTCACGTACTCACCCCTGTGGAAGACAGCCAGTACGGTTGAAAGACGTTGCTGAAGACGCCGTTGTTGCCCATTCGGTACGGGGTGGGCACGTAGGAGAAGTTTCCTTGTACGGGCCACGTGCCGTCTGACTGGTTGGACGGCCCGTACCACTCCGCGGTGCCCAGGTTGAAGCAGTCGTAAGGAACACTGTTGGGCAGAGACGGATGTCTTTGACTGGGACATGACTGGTCAGTCGGTATAAGAGTTAGTCGGGTGGTCAGTAGACGGGTTAGTAGGTGAGTGTGAGATAGTGAGTGAGCGAGTGTGACAGACATGGAATCGTTGGAGAGTTTTTAATGGAGGAAGAACAGAACAATCTGAGAGGAAATCTGCAAGACTTAAGAACAGCGGCGACAACGACATCAACAATCAACAGCAGCAGCTACTTCTACTGCGACTACTCCACTTCCACCACTGTTGTATCTGAAGCTAAGTTTAGAAGAACAACAACCACAACAACTGGCCACCTACACGGAGGATCTCAGGGTTTCCCAGGATACATTGTAGCATCCCACTGTGTCCGTCCCTCCATCGACTCGCTCCTGGAAGAAGTTGACCCGCACCACGGCGTTGTTTTTCCACAAACATTCTTTGGAGTTGGGGTTGTCTTCCTCCACCAGCTGACAGTGCATGGGCAGCTGCCACTGCGGGATGTCCTGACCCAGCAAGACACTGACCTGCACACCGAGCGAGACAACGGCAGCTGCCATTACACCTGGAAGCTGTGATTACATAGTTACACCCACAGCTGTGAGACATATACAAATAAAAATTCACACAAACATACACACAGCAGAAGCATTCATACATAGATAATTCAAAGTGTGAGGTGTCCAGTCAGACACCAAGGATGTACCTCATCATGACCATCAGACAGGGTCAGTATCCGCTTCCTGGGGTCAAGGAATATCTTCTGGCGGGCCGAGTCCTCCTGCTCGGTCTTGTCTCGGTAGAACCAGCCCAGGGAGATGAACAGCACGCTGATGATGAAGATGGCGACCACGAAGATGTGAACCCGATACTTGGCCAAAATCTCTTTCTTGCTCATCTGATTCTGCAATTACAGTCAGACGGTCAACACCACCATTGCTTCAACAAGCGCCACCCTCTTCCCTGTTATCGCAATAATCATCGCTTTGTCATCATCGATAATGATGATGATGATGTGTGTGTGTGTGTGTCACACCAAAGATTATCACGTGTAATGATTGCTAACGCTCAAGTTTTAAGCTGAGACCAAGAAATAAATTCAGGATTGTAAGTGAAGAATAAACTCAGGCTACTACCCACTCCAGTAAAATATCTTGTCACGGAAGGTATGTCGTTGCGCTAAGAAATTCAAATCACAGGTGAAAGAGACAAAAGTAAACAAAGAGATCCACTCATGTGAGTATTTACTGCTGGCAATGGAACCATAATTATATTCGTAAAGTGATCAGTCAGGTCAATCAATCAGTCAATCAATCGCCTTGGTCACAAATTGTCAGCCAAGGAGGAGCCAAGGTTTGTGTCCACACCCACAGCCTCTGCTTCATTGAGTGACGATAAAACAGATGACATCGACGACAAAAACAACGATCGTACACGAACTCACACGTCACCTGCCTCTGGTTGTCAACATGCAGCAAGCAGTTTGTAAACATTACTAACTCGGAGCTTATGTTACAGTTAACCACACATCTCGGAACAGGTAACAACAAACGCAATAAACAGCATCCTCCACTTTAACCCTCCTTCTCCCGTCAAAGAAAGGTTGGGACAATAACTATACAATCGGAAGACTGAACATGTTTTCATATAAAACTTCCTTAACTAGAAATGGAGAGGTTCATTAAAATAAAGACACACCTGTCACAGCTCGGAAAGGTAAGACAATAGTCAATCAAGTAAGTCGGGAGACTAAAGACGTTAAAAATATCAATTGTCACAAGTCTCCGTCTCCATTTTTCTTCTCGTTTATTTATATTTTATCTATGACCAGTAACTACACTTAGATATAAAAATAAAGGCCTCGCTACAAGACTGTAAACATTTTCACCTGCCTATCGAGATCAACAACTAACCTCTCCAAAAATGAAGGGGGGGTTGAGGTGAAAGAAAGATAACAGCTGCTGAACCACAGACATGTGACGGGTAGGGGCTTCGGACGAAGGCGGAGATGTGGACACAGAGAAACATTTCGTCTCTTCCGTCGTCGTGACGACCGAAACTGAGGACTGGCGAGTTGAGTGGTGGCCTCCTGCTACAGGTGATGAGGATTCTGCACTCAGCGACCTGGACAGCAGGATCCTGGGTGTGGACAGCGGTCGTTCAACGTGCGGTTCCGAAGCCCTCCGAGGCCACGAGGGAGATGCTGGGAAGGATCCCTCCTGTTCGTTTCCGGAGTTTGTCGGGTCTTCCCGGGATGACGTCACCAGGGGTGCCGATGCAGGCGGCGATGACGTCGACGTGGCAGCAGCCTGGCCGCGCCGGAATCTCGCCGGGTGGCTGTAGGCTGTGATGGAACCCAAGTTCGGGGAAGGTGATCGAGATACGACGACGACGACCCGTGGAGAGGAAGCTGACACGTGCGATGCGGAGCGACGCACAGACGGCGCGTGCGGGGGTTTGGAGGACAAGTTGGACGGCGGAGGATAAGGAGCGAGGGACAGGGCTGCTGGCGATAAAAGCATCGTCTCGCCGTTTCTCGCGGACAACGTGAGCTCCGAGGACCGGCGGAGCGGGGGAGGAGTTGGCGACCTAGGGACCACGACCACTCGCGGGGAAGACGCCGCTGCATGAGACGTGGACCTGTGAAGGACGGGAGGGGAGCGAGGAAAGGGAAGAGACGATAACTGACTAAGTTCTGGCAGCGGCGGCAGCGATGGAGACCTCCGGAGGATAGAGTGGTTGTTGTGGTGATGGTGGTGGTGGTGAGCGCCTGACGGCGATGTCCTGTTGTTTATCGCCGCGTCATCCATTGTCACTGGAGACGTTGGCGACAAGGCGAACGTCATCGACAGCGCCAATGTTGGGGCTGTAGACATGACCCCTGGTCTTGACCTCACTCCTGGCGAGAAATGATGCTGACGGGATTTGGTTCACAGGAAGATTCTCAAACTCCCCGTGGGAGGACTTGAAAACTCAGAACTCTCCCCAGAAAAGTCTTTATGTTTGATTTCTGTTGCATACATGTTGTCGGCAACCACACAGAGGCATCCACTATTTTCCTATTCACATTTTGACAAAAGATAGTTGTTTTGGATATCCACCTCGTGATCTATCGAGCTTATTTCCACCTGAGATGACCTTTTTTTTTTCTTCTTGATACTCGGTCGCGCGCAGACTTTCTTCTTCTACCATCACGTGCAGGTCTCTCATACAAGCTGCATCCGTATCACTTCCACGTTCGAATCCACAAGTAACACTGAACCACTTTTTGGTCGCACGGACTGACCCTGCCTCAATGCTCAAAACTTTCTTCTTCAGTACCTCCAGGACTAACCGAGGGAACGATGAAAAGTACTTCTATTCTCCATGCACCCGTTCTTGGCAAATCCCAGTGCCATCCATTTTCCTCTCGGATTGAAGACCAGACTCTCCGTCGTCTTTGCTTATCAAACTCGATTTGTTAAAGAAAATCTCGAAAGTCACCACCAAACGTTCTCAAGCAGACAAAACCGAACTTGTTTGCCACTTCGGGTCACACACCAGGCGCCGAATGAGAAACAAGGGGACGGAGACGGTAGAGACAGTAGCAGACCCTGTGAATGGCGGCCTGACAAACAACAATGGAAGGAAGGGGAAGACGAAACCTGTCAAAATTTCCCGACGAATCAAAATCACTTTGAGGCCCGGTGAGGAAACGAGCAGCGATAGCTGCATCCCCTGTCACCTTCCCCAACTTCGCCCTCGTTAGAGACTCTGTCCAGAAAACGGAGTTCGCAAAGTTCCCCACATGCAGACCCTCCCCAACAGGGAGGCTTGGGAAGAGGGAGGAAGAGAAGGAGGGAGGGAGAAGGAAGAAAAGAGCGGTTCGCACATAAACGTAGCATGAAAGAGATTTATTATGTTTTGTGGATTATGCAGTTTTCTTATAACTGGACAAATAATTGTTTATAGGAGTCGCTTATTTCGCGAACACTAGGATGCTTGTCAGCATTGTATTCTTCATGTTGGTTTGTATCTTCTTGAGTTTTGCTGATTTTGTTGTTTTGTCGATTTTGTTGTTGTGGTGGTGGTGGTTTGTAAACCGCCTAGGAACTGGTAGAGATGCTTTAAAATCACATTAACATTGTTGGAATTAACCAAACATTTTTCACGAAGACCTAAAAGATAAATATTTGAAAATTCAGAATAAGGTCATTATGTCTTCATCTTTTGAAAAGTTAAAACAAAAACATATCCAAGCGGCTTAATTTCTGCTTGGTTGAAAGGGGTAGAGGGTAGGGAGGTGTTAAAGACGCACCCACCCTTTTCTGGGGAGACACTCATTTCCCTTCCTACTACTCAGTTTGTAACTACGGGGTCAGGAACTCGTTGAACACGTGGGTGGAGTGGATACACGGGTATAGAACTGATGGTGAGTACAACTCCGATTGTAGATGTTGTAATGAGTCAAACTTGTCCGAGGTATGCCAGTACAGACATGCAATATTATAAAGGCATACAGTCTTATTTAACTACATTTACTTGACATGTCATTGTATCAAAAGAGAATAATTTTGCAAACAATGTTGAGTAAGGGTCAGAAGCAATTAACCAATATAATACTTCTTTCAAGTCTTTGTCCCTTATGGTGGCGACTAAAAATCTTCTCATTAAGCACTACAAATCGTATAAACGTCTCATTTTCACAACTGCCATCTAGATTATCTTATATCCTTCAACAGAAAATCTAACGATGGAGACAGTGCCACAAGCAGAGGTGACATTGTCGGACCTTTGAGGATCTGCGTCACTTGCAGGGGAACGTAACACCAAGTGACATAAACCTCTCTACACCCCTAACCCCAGCCTCTCTCATTTTCAGCAAATTATCTTTCGAGGCAGCCGCGCCCACCCAGGTTTCGAACCCCCTTGTCACTGCGTAATAACACCTCAAGTCCCTGCCTGCCGTGATCACGTGAGCCCGGGAAACAGGGGACGCAACTGGGGAAACTTGATCGGGAAGGGGACGTCAGGCAGGATGAGGAGGAAAATGAAGAAGAAAAACTGTTGGAAGATATTCTTGTGCAGTTTACACAGGAATCTCTTTCACGTGCCAAGCCGCGGTCGCGAGTCTCCCTTCAGCCCCGGATTGACACATGGGGCTCGGGGGTAAGAGGTCATAGGACAAAGAGGTCAATGTGTCTTGTCAAAGGAGTGCGACTGTTGCCGATTCTCTCTGTCTCACACCTGTGATTGACAGTGACAGCGATGTGAACCCATCAAGATGAAATCATCGTGAATGGACACTAACTTGTAACTAACCAGGGACCACAAACGGACTCATTAAACTGCAACTTATTGCAGATACCAATGAAAAATCAGAGTAATATAGAGGGAAAAAAATGCATGGCTTGTCCTGTAACCACCAACTTTAGTTTTTAAAGTTATGACCTGATGGTTTTCCCATACGACTTGCCATGGAGGACTAAATAGGACGAACTGTTTCAGTCGAGGTCACGCCTGAGGTTCTGAGCGGCTCCCCCAGTGTAAACACCCCGCGATCCCCCAACATTTCGCTGCTCGGTGGTATGTAAATAACAAAGAGGCAACTGCAGGCTGGTTAGCAGTGCTCGTGGTATATTTATTCAGAGGCAGCTATACTTGTATCAAGATGGACCCCGGGTGCATCTTGTAACCAAACTTGCTTGAAACCAATATGGAACATGAACCGATTGACACCTACCTTCTCAGTTTGAAAATCAAAGGAGTTCGAGAAAAACAAAAAAGCATGCAAAGTTAGGAGTGTATAGAAAAGTTAATTTAAAAAAGCAAACGAAAACTCGGAGACAAGGCTTTCAAAATACTGAGACAGTAACACACTGGGAGTTCTAAGATGGCGGCTTGTCACCTTCAAGCAGTCAGCCAGGGTCTGTCCACTTGTTTCATATCCGTAAACTAGTCATACACGTGCTTGTTTGTTTGTTCACAGGTCTGATGGTCGTTTTGTGCCAGAAGTTTGTAGTCTGCATTCTAACCGGTGTAATGGCACACGTGACACAGTCCAACGAGTACAACAACGGCCAACACTCCCCACTACTTAGTCATGCATCCCTTCACAAACTTTTATTTTTTTCAGTCACACCCTGGGTTGACCCCCGCTGTCAGCAGACATGCTCCCGGCAAAGATCGGTGGAAGGAAACGAAAAGGAAAAAGGATAAGGCGTGTAGTTTCCATGGTTACTCGTGTCTGTCGGAGGTTAGCGGGTCACGAGGCACGTTATGTGCAGTCATGCACTTCATGACCTGCGAGTACGCGGCGGGGCGAGAAAAATATTGAAGTGCAAAACTACATTCATGGCCAACAGATTTCACAAGTTGTACATTTTCATGATATATGTATATCGTGTGTGTGTGTTTGTTTGCGTGTGCGCGATCATCAACACAGATGTACAGACAACAGGAGACAGATAAACAATACAGATAAACAAGCGTAAAACATTCAATTACTCATCTGTAGATGCCTAACTAAGTAACTAACAATAACACCGGACAGGATAATGCTATCTTCATGTTAATTCAATCTCGGAGTTAACTTTTACTAGCCACAAAACAATGCCTCTACAAATACTCCCCTCCCTCCAACACACACACTCCCCTCCCTCCAACACACACACACCCCTCCTCCAAGTCTGTTGTCAGAGCAACAGTTTCACTCATCAAAGGGAGCTTCATCTTCACTGAAAGTATCACCATATATCATTAAACAGTATATCATCGGCTGTAAGTGTATGGCCTTATATCACGATAGACGGGACTTTGTTTACTACTCGCAGTAGCTCAGATTTATGAAACATCTCGAGACTGAAAGAGGTTATAATTTTATGGCTGAGGAGGAGAGAATAAAAGTAAATACCTCTCTAAATCATAGACAAGCATGCAAAGGCACGAACAGACCGTGACACTTACCTGCTTTTCCCGGGGAGGCGCATATTTGACTCCAGTGTTCTTCTTGCTTTTCAGAAATAATCTGAGAAACCCTGATCGTCGTTCGAAGCACATTTTCCCAGTTGTCTTTCTCTGCCTTTCTCGCGAGATGATGTGCTTCGATGGCAGAAGTAGCGAATTAAACTGATGGCAACTCTGTCCTTAAAACACTGGTTGATGACAATGTCACCAAATACGTCACTCCTTCCGTGTATACGTCACTCTGCGTCTGACGATTCGGTGTCAAAGATCACGTGATACTTCCGGGAAGCCCGACACACGTCGCTAACCTTGAAATGATGAAAATTCCATTTTTTGGTGTGAAACGATCCTTCTACCTGTGAACGAACGTTAAAGAACCATCCCTGAGATGTCAGCTTGTCCTGAACCTGTCATCAACGACTCGAGCAGAGGTTTGCGCCTACACATGCTCACAGCTCTTACCCTCTCACCCTCCCCCCCCTACTTCCGGAAATACTGAGTTGTCTCCGCCCAAGCGTGCAAAGGGGATGTTGGGCGTATCAATCCCAAACTTGCACAGCTGTGATCGTGAACTGGTTTCAAGCTTCACGCGCGATCAGTGAGACGGTAAACGAGAGAAAAAGGAGAGAAATGCGAGTATAAACTCGTTTCACGTGCCGTGACGTCAGTACTCGGCGGGGTACAGCCAACAGTTCTGTCTTACCCAAGCACCCGCGGGGTGTTACTTCTCAAACCTGACCCTTGACCCGATTCAGCGTGACCCAAGTGAAGGTCGGTGACGCAATTACTGACGACTGTGAGTTGTGAATGTCACGGAGTCAACTCGACCTCCCTCTTGTCTCCCTCGCCCCTCTCTCCCCCTCCCTCTCCATCGAACACCCCCATCCCAACCTGTGATTACCGAGTCATTACCAAGTTACGGGCTTAGAAATGTAAGAAAATTTTGTTACGACTTCTTGTACAACTATCGGGTTCGAGTCTCAACAATTTTAAGAAATTATCTGTCGTACTATCCATTGTCACCGAGAATATGAAGACTGCGCGAGATAGCTGATTCCAAAGTGAACGGCCCATTAATTAACATTAAATTATTGCCTTTTATCCTCCGCACAGTGAATGCCCTAAGGGAAAAAATTTTGGCAAAATTTCAACAAAACTCGACTGTCATGATCATCATATGATTTAGTCAGCTGGGTGGTCAAGCGGAGTACAGAGAAGCACAGACTCTTAAAAAAAAAACCAACAACAACAGAGCCAAGCATGTTCGGAATTGCACCAGGTTGATTACATGGAACGAAGAGGTAAACAAGACGCTAAAGGCCACCTCCAGCGTGACCTATGAACCCAAGCAAACAATGTTAGCGGTCATTGGCGATGGCTTCGTTCGTTATATCTTTAACCAGTGAAACATCTTGACAGGATGGTTTAGCCGAGTGGTTAAAATCCCTAGAGTATTTTTTGTAACCATTTCGATTACTTTAATAATATGCTCCACGGATGTATTTATAAATAAATCACCGTAAATCATAATTCCAGAACACCTGTGATAAATTCCGATCTGTGTAAAGGAAACCACCAATACCAACTGAAGTAGCGGTTGCCGATGAAGCATAATTAACTGCTGTAACAAGTAAATATATAAAATTAGGTTTACAATGTTTAACACGATTTTAGCCTCGATCTGATCAATTCCGTTCTTTCATTTTAATCTTACGCGCGAACATACTTATTTTTAAAGATCGTACTGTTCAACAATGTTTGTACATTATCTGTTAAAGAAAAAAATAGTCCCAGGTTCGAATCTCGTCTCGGGACACTGTCCATGACACCTACTTGTAGGTCTGACCGTCGTGTATTTCTCATGGTACCCCAGTTTTCTCCGATCTTCACGGTATGAAATCGCCTCAAGATGGAAAAACTTTTCTTCTGCCTAACCAACCAAAACTTCGGTATGTTTTTTACAGACTCTTTTTTTTTTTTACTCTATCAAGCAAAACAAAAGTCAGCTAATAAAGATTATAACTTCTGAAAGACACGGGATTAGTAAAGGTTAGAGAACAATTACAACTCTAACCTACAACTAGCGGACCTGTTTGTTGTCAACAAAACTCCAGGTCAAAACAAGGATATAAACCTGTTTGGTAATGCAAACCTACAAGAGCCTATATTTGTAAAAGTAGTTTTGAGACCTCATAACAACAACAACAACTTAAAAAAACACGACTTTATAGTACATCTTTGTTTAAGCACAGAAAAGAAATGAATTAATTTTTAATTAACGTTTTTCTTAATTCAAAACTGCTCGACATTTTGAGAAAAAAAAATTATTTTAGTTTGTTTTCAGGGTTAGTCTAACAGATACAACTGCATAACAGACCGGTAACTGACAGAAATACACGAAGTGGTTAGGGTTAACTGCACATACAGCCGTTATTAATTGTCATTAGGATTTTAAAGCAGGTTGACTAAAACAAACAAAATATTTACAACTTGTATTTATTTATCTTACAATATCCCATCCTGCACAGCGAAACCCTCTGACCTTGCTAGTTGTCTTCCCTCCGAGCTCCCCCCAAACCGATCACCTGCGCAAAACCGTCGTCGCCGCTCCTCCGAACGCCGTCGTTGCCGCTAGAGGTCGCCACGTCAGCGCTAGCGACAACTAAGAACACAGTCCCTGCTCGACAGTGCAGCGACCCCTGATGTCCTCAGCAGCCCCCTGGTGGGGAATAATGAGGCATCATCTCGGAACGCAATGAGCAGCGTGTGGACGGTTGTCTCCCCCTGTACTTCAGATGGCGCCCCTACGCAGTTAGGTGACGGAGTAGATGACATNTCCTTTCTCTTCTAAACCTGTGGGTGACTTTGGTTCTCGTCTTTCAGCTGTCTTACTGAGGTAAATCCCAGCTTCGTCCCCTACCAGCCTCTACCTCTTCTCACCTGTAAGAATTATCGTCACACAGGTGAGACATCGTACTTACCTGGACTTAACCAGGATCATTCCCTTGTGAGGGGATAAAAACAAGTTTATCTTTGCATCAGGCTAATGCATTTCTGTCCCTACACCCACCAACCCCACCAACCGGACCAATCAGGACAAAAATAGAAACTGTACGTTTAATGTTTACTTAAATCTTTCTTTCCATCTTTTCGCAGTTTCTGGGACAGATAAAGCAACAGACACAACTGCGGTTTATAGTTTATGTGTGTGTTTATGTGTGTATAGTTTATGACATACACGTTTGCCGCCAGCAGCCTGTACAGGATGTGGCTGTGGATCTTCGGTCATGTGAAGTTGTCCCCCCCTTGTAATCAGGTCGGCGACCGCTAGATGACCAGTGACGTCACGAAACTCACCAGCCTATCGCCTCACAGAGTTTTGCCTTACAGGCTTTTCTCATTGATGATTAAAACTTAATAGATAAAACATAAATATATTATAAACACACGTTACAAACAAGTAGCCAGGTATCTGACAGTTCATTTGTAGCACTGGTGAGCAGCGCCTCTACCTGGCGAAAATGAGCTTTACAAATTCCGTTATTATTATTAAACCAAGACTTTATTCATTTTTGTTACTTTTGACTTCTCCTGTTTGCAGAAATAGACTATCAGATGATATATATATCCTGTGTAATCCTGTGCAAAAAAGACTTTTATCTCAAAATTCTACCGGATGTACCTT
Source organism: Pomacea maculata (assembly GCA_004794325.1). Classification (NCBI taxonomy): domain Eukaryota; kingdom Metazoa; phylum Mollusca; class Gastropoda; order Architaenioglossa; family Ampullariidae; genus Pomacea; species Pomacea maculata. The sequence goes on along the minus strand of SRHC01000097.1, from coordinate 164,571 downwards.
TTTCTATTTTTAGATTCGTAAAGTAGTAGGAACAGTTGATTCCTGCTTATTTCACATACTTCTCATACACTTGTTTTCTCCATCTTTCCCTTATAGTTCTTTACGGTTGTTAACAGGGTTATTCCGTGCATTCCATGGCAACACTCGGCCTCTACCCTGTGTCTCGTGCCCTCACGCACTGACGTCTAACGCACACGGGTGCTTGAAGTGTATGACTAGACGGTGATTCATCGAACACAGTCTCGACTTTCCCACAAGTTTATGTAAGTCAGGTTTATGTAAGCGCACGTCCCGCAAGCTGTCCCCAGGCTACTGTATTTTGGGATGTGGTGTGTCAGCCAGGTATGTACAGACCTGTCACGTGTTCAAACATGACCTGACCGACAACCAAGGTTCACTGACAGAACCCTCCCACCCATGCTCAGTCATTAACATGCAGTACAGTCAGGTGTTTGAAAAGGCCTTTGATTAGCTGTTTGCCCTCCTTCCCACCTCCACCTCCCTTGGAGGAGCTTGGGAGGTAACGGAACTCGTCATAGTGTGTGTCCACGATGGCGCAGTGGTTACAGACCTGGCGACGATACCAAACATTAAAAGCTATAACACTCATTTCTTATGTGTTTTTACTCAAAATAAACGAAGTGTCGAGGTTACTCTTAACTGGACTTTAAATACATGGTGTGAAAAACGTATACATACTTCGACTTCAGCGTAATTGGCAAGACAACACACACACTAACCTCCCCGACCTTATCCCACACGTGTACCTGACTTTTAAATGTTTTTTTTAATTAATTTTAATACAGTTAGATGGGTTCAGCCAGTGGATCACTCGTAACTTTTAGTCTGCATTCTCTGGAATTCGGAGTTGCGTGCCATCAGGGGATGGAGAGATGTGAGGAAGAGGGAGTTTTTGTGCATTTAATTCTACATTTGTACGAGTAGGGGTTTGTGGACAGGGGTTGTCACATGCAGTGCCATCTCCCTCCTTGATGTGGGAGAGAGAGAGAGAGCTCACAAAAAAAAAAATTGGCCCCGAGAAAAGGTGTGGTTTTCAACATTTCCCTCCCTAGCAAAGTAATAAACCAAACAGGTTGGAGGAAAGGGGTGAGATTTTTACCTTTAACCACCTCTACCCTGTTTTTTTTTTTTCCTCCGCCCCTCCACCTAACTCTGTCTGTGGGTGTTCGACGAAACACAATACAAACGCACTAAGAACTGTAAATCCTAAACTACGCCAAAAAATATTCATCGAAAGCAATAACATGGACTCTCCACTGTTTGTGGTTCTTCTTTCATCTGGCTTTTCTTGCTGTTTATGACGAAGCTGTCTCGTGATGTTTAACCCTCTGCCTCCTCACTCACCCCTTCACCGCCAATAAACTTTCTCGATTCCATGCATTTTTCATCTCGCAAGGGTGTGTTGTCTGCACCTCCAGGACACTCTGACCACTTGTTAACCCTCTGAAGTGGAGATACACAGCAAACCAACACCTACCTGCTAAAATGTGGTCTACATCTCTTGTCCATGCACCTTGTAATTCACTTTAGGAGCAGGAGACAAATACTGATTATATAATCGAGATTCCTTTTTATTACCTCTCCACACAGCTCTTCACAAGTTATATGATTTCAATATTCTGTTTAAACTTGTTCAAACTCTTCTTTAAAACAATCGTCCCCATGTCATAATGTACACATGTTGGTTCGTTAGATGTCCACGTGGGTTTCCAACATCTTATTTCTTGTTTTTATTGTTGTCATAAGAATGGACAGCTGTGACAAGATTAGAAGGGATTTTTTCCTCTGTCTGGATAATGATAAAAAAGAGACGAACAAAAGACTGGAAAAGAAAAAAGGACAACGACGATGATGGCGAGGAACTGAAGGAACAAAACAGTAGGAAGATGTAAGAGAGGGTCACATGTGGGAGGGAGAATGATAGTGGAGGAGGGATGAGAAATATAGGAACCGCCCCTAAAAAAAAAAAGCAACAACAACAACAAACGGTGGCATCTTTGAAGTCGCCTTTGAAGTAAGAATGACTTGAGGTAAGTGTTTACATAGAAACTTGAATTCTCTAAAAAAGATGAAAGGAAGCTCGGTCGTTCCATCACTGTGCCATGAGCAACACACACCCACACCCCACTAACACGGTCAGATGTGTAAATCACCGGGTACTTCACGATGAAATAGAGAGGGGTGAGGGAGAGTAAGGGTAAGGAACATCCTGCCATCACAATGATGTTTTTCAAGTATGTCACAAATTCATCGTATTATTTGAGGGCGCACGTGCTGAAGTTCTTCTTTGTATCAAATACATTGTTCTCTTATTTCCTCCCACCCCACCCTCTCTAGGAATCCATGAGTTATAACCATCACATGAGGACTCAGGTGTGAATGTTACGCTGATTGGCCCACCATATCGAGGCACTGCTGACCGTAAAGATGATTGGTTCGTTTACTTACTTACGAGGTCTCGGAGTTATCTCCAGTGCACGAGATCACTACTGTGTTTCTTTGTGTTCAGTTAACTGTCACTCGTGTTTAAAGTTTACAGATGACAGTTCGTATTACACCAGACTGCTTGAAGCGGTAAATTATTAAAATAGGTCGTCAAAATAAACGATACACACAACGATACACACCTTGTGTCCCTGTAAACAAATACATCCTCCAACCGTCCCCCAGAAAAAGAAGAGAGAGCAGATGTCAGCATTAGGAAAGAGGACCAGTGAATGTCGAGGAAAGCCATATACTTTTACAGCTCATTACACACTTGATCCTTCTTCACACCACAAATGTAACACGATCTCGAACACACGATACAAACTCCACCACAACTAGTGCTATAAATAGACCTTGCTGCACACGTCGTCGCAGAGCGACTATATCCCAACACACGCTTTCGTGTTGGGGTTAAAATAGTAGTCAAGCAATAACCAGGATGATGATGGTGGATTAATGTTTTATGCCGAGCCAAAACTAAGTTTATATCACAGCAAGGCAGCCAGCCCTGTAAACAGACGCCACACACAGAGAAAAAAAAACCAGCATGCCCAAGACGAGATCGGAATCCATGACCCCCAACCTTCACTGTTGCGCCAGCGGACCGCCCTGGCAATTAGCAGTCGGCTCTTTTAAAGATGATTGCAGATACCAGCGAGTCACTGAGTATAGTGGGGTATCGTAATCAGGATGTGAGCTGGTTGCACCCCGTCAAACGTCCTGCTTCGTTTTTCTTTTCTTTTCTTGGAAGCACGAAGTTTGAGTCTGTGCCAGGACGAGGCATGAAGCTTGTTGAAAGGTAGACAAGCGAGCACGTTGTCAGTAACAACACTAGCCGGATGTTTGATGGTAAAATGCTTGCATCTTGTGGTGAGTCGATGACGATAATGATATGATGACGATGATTATGATGAAACGGAAATACAAGAAGACCTCCCCCCCCCCACTTCTCACCTTTTTACCGCTTCCCCTTCACCGGGCTATCCTTCTTTATCGAAATATAAAACACGTGACTGCAGAACCGTCATTTTTCATGTAATTCATATTTAGTGAGGTGAGGTATATTTTCAGCCTTCTAGTTGAAATTTCCATAAAGAGTTAAATGTTTGCCTTAAAAGACAAAGAATAAATATATTTCGACTGCCACGTTATTCAACAAGTCTACCAAAATGGCGGCTTTGTAAACCTTGCAAAATATATCATGCGGAAATCCCTCTACATAGGTCTGACCCCGGGTGCGTGCTATACACCACATGACAAGTACTTGACGAGTGCCACGTGAAAAGTATTCAGTGCGACTAATGACCCGTGGACGGAGCCAGGTGTTCAACAACGCGTGACAAAGCCAGGGTAAAACCAGGGTAAAGCCAAGGTGTTAATGTGGCTTCTCGGAACCTCCTGACGATGACTGACAAAATCAGTCGTCGAGAGGCAGACAAGTGAACACACAGCAAGTGCTGCACGACAAAGTCGCGTGCAGCAAGCGGATGTACAACCTGTGTACAGCAAAACTGAGCGAGTCAGGACTCAACTTCGTCTAGAGCAGGCCTCGGAGTGGCGGGAGGGAAATGAATCACCTCTCGTCGCCTTCAATAAGAAACCGGATCAGCTACGTTTATCAAGCAACACACTTCCTGCTTTTTGTTCGATTGTCGTGTGACAGGAACCAGATGCACGAAGTAGGTCAATGGTGTACTAAGACGGACTTAACACAAACTTCAAGTTTTCTTAGTCACTACACACTGAAACGTTTGACACGGCGTCTGAGAAGTCTGAAACTTTGAAGTCCTGTCTGGGAAAACCTGAGAGTGTTCTGCTTCATGCATCCGACCCCACAATGAACTACATGTCTAATTCTGGGGGTTAAAAAGGAGAAAAATCAAAATGGTGTAATTTATCAATTAATGAATAATGTTATGTACTGGAGATGAAATACATTTATTTAAGTATTTATACCCAGCCAGCTAGCTGGGTGTGTTCAGACATTATCTGGCCTGCAGCATACAGGACAATAACATTCAGAGTGGATTACGCCCAAACAGCACGTGATGCGACATAGAACACAACACCGCGCACTTCTCTATTGAACGTATTGATCGAACCTGTTCAACCAACGATCGAACATGTGACACGTGCGTACAGAACATACAACACCCACGCAAACCATGTTGTTACCGTCCCCTCCAACTTTCAACAAGATGAGATTCTGTAGATGTTTAACTCCGTGACGACACCGTTGGGAGTATAACGACAAGCAATTATCAAACCTTACAAATTTGATTAAGGATGTATATAACAAATAATTTTTTAACTCATATAGACCAGTAATTATTTATAATATAAGAACGAAACAGGGAGTATGTTCAGTAAGAACAGCCTGAGACTAGAGACTGATTCCTCATCGCGACAACTCGCTTCCCTCCCCTTGAGTCGGTGCAGACACAATGACCTCGTTTGTCGCCCCTACCAGGGGTCACGCACCGCGCCTTCCGCTTCGTCATCCCGCGACAAAGTGGAAATAATTCAGCCTCCTTCCTCGTTTCTTGTACGCCAGAACGAGGCGACCCCCACACCCATCCCACATCTTTTTTAAAGGATGTTAGAAAACTAAAAGCTGTATCGTTGAACGACAGGCAGTCAAGCGTAACGGCAACCCTACCTGCTTTCAGCCGCTCCCACTCCCCCCAAGCGCAAACCTCAAGTCGCTGATGACAGTAGAGTGTGCATCAGATCCACGTCTGTCACGTGTGTGTATATCCGATAGCCATGGATGCATCGTCTCACAAGATCATAATCCTCGAACACAGCGCCAGGGCGACGTCATCTTTCCCGCTCCAACACACACGAACTCTGTGGGACACACGACAGGGCCTCGTCAGCGAAGCTGTGCCACGAAGAGAAGGGGTTCAGGGGGGGACTAGGGTCGGGTGGGAGGAAGAACTGAGAGAGGTCCGAGCTGCTGAGGCCGTGACGAGAGCCCATGTACTCGTGTCGAAGCAGAAAGATCGCGTGTGTACTTTCGGGAGAGTTTTATGACAGCCCGATCGAGTCAAAACGTTGAACTACGAGAACCGGTCTGACTGATCGAGGCCTGAGGGAGTAGACAAAGCGTTGTGCACTATAATTACAGCAATGTCAGCAGTGGGTGGATTTTGCTACCCCTTTTCACGATGAGTCAACATCATCGTCGTCATCTTCTTCTTTCCATTGGTCTATCGACCGTTAACATATTTGAGGATCATCGTTTTATTTAGTCAGCAAAGGCGCCAGTCGATGAAGCTTATTTTGACATCTATCTTTTGCTGATAAACGAGGTTTTGTTTTCACGGAGATAAAACTAATCCTTACAGGAGAGATAGAATACACAGAATGTGACAGTATGAAAACTGTAGATGGAAAACACTGTGGCTCGGTAGGATTTTATTCTTTAGTGAGAGAGTGAGTGTAAATAAACTCGGATACCAACTGCAGAGACCCAAAATGTTTTTCATAATAACAAATAGTGGGAGTTATTTTCCAGGAGCGCGCGCGCACACATACACAAACGCATGGGAGCAAACAGGATATTTTCTAGATTTATTCTATGTGTAAAGCTGCTTGTCTTACACTTTGTGTCGGTGTGGACACACCCATCTGTCGATCTTTGATTGTTGTGGCCGAGGGTGATGAAACGTGTTTTGACCTGTAGGTTGTATAGCGCAGATGTTAGCAGAGGAGCCACGTCCTGCCCGCTTTTCTCGGGGGATAGAAGGGGAACACGCGATGATGTGAGTCAGTGAGTACTTCTTGGCCGCTTGGCCTGCAGGGAACGAGGGTTGAACCTTGATGTGAGTGGGTCATGACCCTTCACACACAGAGTCACTCACGTGGGGCTCTCTCTCTCACACACACAATCTCTTTCACACACATGCACACTCACGGACACTGGCAGTAGGCCTTTCTGTTTCTCTCTCAAACGCACCCATTCAGTCTCTTTCTTTCACAGACATGCACACACACAAATAAACCTCCAGTCTTCTTTCTCTCTCTAACACACACACTCACACACATGCACACATTGTCGACCTCTCTCATACACAGTCTCGTTCTTTCACACATTCACACACGTACAAACAGTTACTTTCCCTCTCTCTCACACACACAACAGAATCGTCCTCTCTCATTCAGTCTCAAAATTTGTTTTTTCACTCACACACACTCACAATATTCCCCCTTTTCTCTCTTTCACTCTCACATACACACTTGCACACATAAGCGCTCTCTCTTAGACACAGTCTCGATCTTTCACACACATACACATTAATACACAACACACATAGAGTCACTCACACCTCTCTCTCTCTCACACCCTCCCCCCTTTGTCACCTTCTCTACAATTCCTTTTCTTGGACTCAAAACATTGATTGCTTGATTTTATGTTTTGTTTTAATTGAGGATTTTTTCCTGAAAGAGATTAATAAAGTGTAATATCTGTTGCGTCACATACATCACAGTAAAAATTGCTATAACACGTAGAGTGACAAACTCATTTATTTCTGACTGTGAGGCGGAAGGAGATAACTCCTGGCAGTCACAACACACGAAGGACGAAGTGATTTGAACTAGGCTTGCGTCCCTTTATAGCACATCAGCGTCAACGATAGATGAAACAAGAAACGAGGAAAGCGTCAAAGCGAGCCTGCTTAGAATATATAATTAACTTGCACGTGAAAAAAAATCAACGGAACAAATAAATAAAAAAATTGTTTGTGAAGAAGATGCTGTGATTACGAGAGAAGAGGGTAACATACAGATAAATAAACAAAACGCAAGATGAAGTTAGTACTACAACATTATGTCCATGAAATGGGCTGTCGACATTGACAGTTTGCAAGTGCAGCCTGTACAATGCACATATCTATTTATCTAACCGTCCATAACAATAATTATTAATGTGCTCCATCTCACCACACGCACACGAGCGCAGAAAAAAAGAGAGGTCAACGAGTGAGAGGTCGCATCTGTAACCAAGGAGATTTGTTTCACATGAAGTATATTTTTGCTCCCTACAGAGGAGTCACACGTTTAATGCAAGCAATAAAAGAAAGTGATATATCTCACTTGAAACAGTAAATGTGTGTTCAAAAGGAAGTTTGCCCAGGTACTGGCTAAACTGAAACCAAAGGAAGCACATGAAGAGAGAGAGAGAGAGGAAAAAGCGACTTTTATCTTCGCACCATCTCTGTCCGTTCTCAGCTCTTTTGACAACTTTTTCGGATAGCAGACATATATATATAAATGTATATATGATTGTTATAGAATTTTAATTTGTACTTATTTACCTAAAGCGCTAGCAGCCAAGGAATGGTTGATGGGAAGAGTAGGATGGTATAGTTGCAGTGAACGGTAAGTGGTTCACAGAGTTCAGGGTGCAGCAAACAGAAGAATGTGTTCCATCATCCTTATCCTGCCACCGCCATTTATTATATTACATGATAAATCCGGTACCTTTTCTTGGTGCGGGGGATGGGGACATGTTAACGGAGGGAGGAGAGTTTTTCAACCGCAGTCGTCAGGTTTGGTTCAAACCCAAGACATTCTACAGTTGAGTTCTTTAACCTAACTGGGGGTCGTTTGAACAATCGGAAAATTTATGTCTACAAGCAGCCTACTAAAATGACTTATTAACATTGAATTACTGTTAATATCCAGCAAACACAACTGTGCACTCTCCCCTCAACCTATGCAAACTTCTCGAGAAATGTGTTTGATAAACAACTCCACGTTCGGTCTTGTTGTCGTAGCGCTTAAGATGGAATTTTCTAAGGGATAATATTTTATATACATGTCAGTGCTGGGAATTGAAGAGTCAGATCATGGAAAGATATATCATGGAAGGGAGGAAGATAGGGTGGAGAGAGAGGAGGATTGCAAGGGGGAAAGGGGAAGAAACCGACAGTGGTAGTGTCGTGGGTTATCGCCGCTTTTTTAACAGTTTCATCTTGACCAATCTACAAGTTAGTTCAGATATATTACCAATAATTTATGGCAATCTATAAACCAGAAGACTAGTTCAAAAGAAGCAGTGTGGGTCAAACAGAGCACTTGAGTGACCCTTGTGACCCTCGGTGCCAGTCCTGCGGCAATCAAGGATGTGCAGTTGACAGGACAACAACTCTTCACCTCACTGACTGTAGCTCATAATAGTTTCTTCTCTGGCTTATCAGACAGCTACCATTCTCTATAATCCACCCTACCTACCCCCTACTTTATGAGCAATACTACTCCAAGTATAGGAGAGCTACACTTTCCCGCTTTACGAACCACGCCCCGCTTTACGAGCTACATTACTCCGCTTTACGAGCCACACCCCTTTCCTGCTTTGTGAAGTACACTTCCCCGTTTTACGAGCACCACTGCTTTATGTTATAATCTGTTTTACGAGCTACACACTCCTCATTTATGTTTCTTCCGGAAATGAAATATTAAATATAGAGGCTCACTAACGGCCGAGTAAGAATTTCGAAGCAAGCAAACACACAAAGAAACGAAAATTTCCGATTCAAATAATCGAGATACAAGAGATAAAGTAAAGAAATAAGAAAGAACATTATACAGACGTTTCATTAAATAATTCCACATGCTGTTTTCCTGATTTATTTGAATCCGAATTGGTATGCGGGGATGGTGGTAGGGGAGGGTGTGATGTCAAATACTGGAGACTGATGGGGGAACAGGATACAGTGGTTCATACAGAGCTATGATTGTGTGGTGGATGCAGGATACAAGATACTGGGATGTATACAGTAAGCTTGCCTACGGGTTAGATTATTGCCCATTATAAAGTATTTATAATTCAGGGCTTCTGCTTACGCAAAAAATTGCGTACAGAACGCATTAAAAGTTCGGAGAACCCCTTCAATTTTCGTCAATGGGGTCCCCTTCAAATTTGGGCAAAGAACAGGGACCCCTTAAAAATCTGAAGAAGGGGTCCCTGGGACCCCAAAGAATTTAGCCTTAGCAGAAACCCTGAATAATTATTATTTTTATTTCCCTTCCTTAATTTTGCTTCCTTCGTTCTGTCTGCCTGTCCCATATCAGCGTAAATTTACTCTTACTAATTCAAGCAGAAGATGGGGGATATTGTGAGAAAAAGAATGCGACACAAAAACAAGAAATAGGTGAAATAGACAAAGAGAAAAAAAAATAACTGCATCAAATAAATTCCAGAAACACATAAACGCCTCGGACAAAACCAGTTAAAGAGGGCAAGGCTTTGCTAGATATGCAACAAGATTCCTAGCAATATGACTGACTGCGTTGTTTTACGAGCTGCGCGTGCTGCAAAGGCCACAAGGTAGGGATGGGTAAGGGGATGGGTAAGGTTGCGGGTGTGTGGGCTGTACAGCCAACGTGCGTGATGTCAATAAAATATATACACATATAAAACAGGTGTGTACCTAAATATATGAAAGTGTATGTTTCATACATTGTGTTTGTTTGTTTGTTTTCGTGTGTGTGAGAGAGAGATTTCCGAGATAGTTTCGCATTGTGTCGTGTGTGAGTGCGAGGGTTCTCTCCTGTGTACCTCACAAACACAATAGGAGAGGACTTGGCTGACTGTTCTACTGACTGGGACTCGGCCAAAGCTCGAGAGGTGTGCCAAAACGCGGGTGGCACCCACACTGTCTCCCTCACCCCGATATTCGAGTAAATAGAGGAGTTGCATTCAGGACGACCTGTAAATAGACTCTGGTGTAGAGACCGGCAAGAGCACACTGGATGAACACTTATGGGACTGTCCAGAAAACCTTGTGTGTGAGAGAGAGAGAAATAGAGAGCGAAAAAACACTCAGTTTGTGTGTCTGTTGGTGTGTTTGAAGGTCTGTGTCGTCTGGAGGTGTGTGCGTCTGTCAGACACTGAATATACGGCTCCTGCTTCAGTAACAAAGGAGTTTTCTGGGCCAACAGTCAGGCTTGGCGGTTGCCGGTGACCGGTTCATGCGAAAGAACGTAATATTTTATAACTTACATACAGTCGACAAAAATATATCTCCTGAAAAAAAGTCAAGGAGAGGCGGACGAGAGACGAAAAATAGTTGACAGACACATAGACAATGAGAGAGACAAGCAGGCAGGCGAGAAGACGATAACATTATAATTATATAATTTAAATTAACGACATCAGCGGAATTAAATTCACAATCATACATATACTCCATATACAGAAGTCTCCACTTGCTCCGTTTGAGAGAGGGAAGGGGTACACGCTTTGCTGATAGTGAACGACGTTCACATTCTAAAACGTATTTGTCATTCCTTAGTACATCTCTCCCAAAATAAATAAATAAAGCGTGTGAAAAGTCATTTTTTAAAAATGCCATCAACACATCAGCACATGTCAACCGAAACAGAAAATTGAAAGCACACGCACCACCTCAGAAATAATCACGTAATGCGGAAACAATATGACGCTTATCACTCCATTGTCATTAAATTACCACGTCATTGTTTCATGATTGCGTCATTTTAAATCGATTTATGACGTTGGCGTCATTTACCCATCACGTCATTTTTCTCAAAATTAATACATCATTGTCATTAAATTATTATGTCATTATTGTATCATTATTACACCATTTTTAGCAAAATTATTGTGTCGTTGATATTGAAACTTATTTCGCTCAATACTTGTAGCACGAACAACGCAGAGAATGACAGAAATAATAGACAATCACTGAAATAACAAAGTAGACCAGTGTGGCGACACCTACGTCTGTAAGTGTATAAACACACACCAACATCATATTGACAATATTTGCCGAGAGATTTAGTCATGGCAAATTTTGCTTCGGTCAAAGTGATGTCAAAATTTGAGTAGCAGGTGAACTCGGCGGGTGTTATCTGCTGTTGATGTTTAACTCATCAACGAGAAATTTCACAACGAAAACAACGGTTGGTAATCAAAAGTTGAAAAGATCAAAACCTATCAGTACTCGTGTTGCTCATCAATAAATAAATAAAACATGCTACAAACAGGCGAGTAACAAACACCGCCGTTACCTACCTTGGGAGTTTGATTCTCCAAAAACTGAACCTTGGTTCCCATTGTGTCTGTGACTTCTACTGTAAGAGAAGCCGACCCGGGGTGGTCACATTGCGGGTACATATGTAAATTTCTGTCCCGCCTCTCCTCTTCAGGCTCTGTATTTGCCTCGCTGTCTTTCGTCTTGTCGCTCTCCATTGGGTCACAAAGGTCACTCAGCGACAATGTATCAAGATAGGGATCTTTCCTAACGACATCTGCCGCACGTTCTCAGAAGACGACTGATGACGTCTATCTATGTGTGTGGATATATATTTCCCCCACCGCCAGCTCGACAATCATAATGTGTAATCCGCCAGCGACACCCTCCGACCAGCCGGGGGGTAGAATCGAAGAGTAGCGATCAGTTACCCGATTGGGCAATGAACCGTTCACTAAGAGACCAGCAGGTAACCTGTCCTACCTTCACAAACACCCAACGCCCATCCGCAAAAGTCTTGCCTCTTTTATTTTGAGCTTCAGTCGAGTGGGTTGAAGACAGGGGTACACCTTAATCAGAGCCGTAAGTTTGAAAAAAAGCGTGGGTGTGGTTACAGGTGCAGCAGTTTGTGCAGACGATTGATGTCAGTTTTGTGACGGATGTCCTCTTTTGAGTTCCTTGACAGGAGAAGGAACCTACTGGGTAATATTGCTCTCCTTCTGTCGTCCAACCTCGAGCTCACACCATAATTTCTTCCGGTAAAAATAACCAGACTTTACTGCCGTGAAGAAAATCACAAACTCCCAGCAACCAAACCTGACGGTTGTGCCAAAGTGTCACACGAACTGGGGCTGGGTGCGGCGGTCAACATTTCCTGATGAGTGTGTAGACAAGGGTGAGGTTGTTGAGACGGTCAAACATCCCTGTTACAAAACATTCTTGATATGAGGAGGTCGAACCTATCTGCGATAAGACGAGGACGATATCCGAAGGCCAAACATCTCTGCTGCAAACCGGTGATGTCATTGGAAGGTCAAGCTTTATTTATAGGAAATCATCAAGTTTACAGGCCGTTAATTTTTACTGCCATGAAACAAAAATGTTTGCAACTTGCCTGACTTTACATGGTATGGTTTTCAGGAATATGTTTCTATTGTTGTTATTTCCAGGACGTGTTCTTTAAAGTTTTGAGGAAACATTAAATAGGAAGTGGTGGTGGTGCCGCAGTGGACATATCGTTGAAGTTTTATGAAAGTGTTTTATAAAGTGTTATACAAGAAAAGTTTGACTGTGTGTTGGCAGGGGAATATTACGGCAAAGCAGCTGGACCTATAAAACAGATATCACATGGAAAGAAAGAATAGTGTGCCCGAGACGAGATTTGAACCCAGAATGGACAGTCCTCAATGTATTGGTGACAGGACCTAACCTTCGCGCCACCGGATCACATCCCTCCTCCCGAGAAATAGTGGACTTGTCCTGAGATTTGTAAAGAGGATAGAGTGAATGATTCGGGCAATCTTGAACAGATAACGGCTATCTTAAATTGTAGTGGACTGTGGTTAAAATGAATCTGAACAAAGTGCTTCAACAATACCTGTTCTTGTCAAGTGAGTACACTGCCCTTACTTATAAGTTACATCCGGGCAACTTTGTCAAGGTTGAGCGTGGACACGAAACTAAGCAGAAACGTGAAAACAGATTATCTCTGTCTCACAAGTAGAAGCTGACGATAAATAACATTCAGACAAAAATTCTTAATTACATTAAAGTACAATGAGAAGAACACAAGATGTTTTGTCACAGTGAACACCACACTGACCGACATCCAAACGAGTCCTGGCAGCTGCAGTGGAAGGATGGATATATTTCTGCACTGTGTGTATGTAGGAGTGCATGTGTGCATGTGTGTGTGCGTGCGTGCGTGCGTGTATGTGCTTGTGATTGAAATGTTTAGGGCTATTATCCATGTGTACATGTGGCTGACATGTGTGGGGGCTTCCCATGAAACTGTGCTAAGTAGGTTTTTACGTGTGTATAACAACTTATGATAAAATGCGGTTTCCACACTTGCGCAAAAGAGAAAAAAGAAAGAGAGACAGAGGAAGAGAAAGTGTCAAGGGAGAACAGTGACACGGTCATGAATCAGTGGCTTTAAACAGAGTGGTGACGTACACGTGTATTAAAACACTCCACCCATGTCCATAAACCCGCCCTTGCATCCTCCATTCTCTCTAATCAATTAGACAATATCAGACTGTGACCTCACTGTCATTGTCTCGCTATAGAGACAGCAACACACACAGACAGAGATATAACAGAAGGGAAACAAAGAGATAAAGGAAGACAGATGGTAAAGAGAGGGAGTGCGTACGTGAGTATATATAAGAGAGAGAGACGGATGGCAAGAAATGTCGGATGTCGTCCGACGCAGTAAGTTTTTACCGCCACTTAGTTCACTACAACAATCTAGAGCGACAGAAAAAAAAGGAAAATACAATTGAGAGAAAGAGTAGAACGCTATTAAGGAAGGGAGGGCAAACAGAGAGAGAGAGGTTATCAACTTAGAAAGTACTGAATCATGATTTTCGCTACAGACTTCAAAGAGAAATAGAAAAACTGATAAAAGACGAATAAAGGTTAAAATACGAATAAAAGACCGAAAAAGACAAAAAGAGAGAGAGGATAGAGAGGAGATGGACGAGGTGATAGACAGCTAGCAAGACAATGTTTTTTACAATGGTGGGGGGAAAAAAAAAGAAACAACGAGAAATGAGGAGGTGATTGTGAGGAATGAGAGAAAGAGAAAACAAAGAGCGAAAATTTGTTGAAGCCATCTGAATTAAGAAAGAAGGGAGAAAGTGTTGCCTCAAAAAAAAAAAAAATTAAAACAACAGAAAGAGAGAAAAAAAAGATATAAAGATAGGTACAACGGGGATGTGACAGAACTCCACCCAACCCAATAAAAAATAAGAAGAAAAAGAAGAAGAACAACAACAGAAGGAAAGAAGGATAAATAAGAGCTATGAGAGAATGAAGGAAAGTGGTTGACCGACCAAATGCTGGAAGCAGACGAGGAGTCTGGGCGCCCAGTTCGGCGCCTGGCATGGCGCTTTCCCCATGTGTGCGCAGCGTGCAAAGCTAACGGCCACTCACGTGCTCTTGGCGCAGCTGCTCCAGGTCGGCGGCCAGTTTGTACAGCGACAGACGCCGCAGCGGGCTGCTGTGCAGCTTGTCGCTGAAGAGCGCGATGGAGTCGCGTCGTACGTGGGCCGCCACCGTGCGGGAGAAGCTGACGTCACTGCCGGTGGAGCCGCGGTGAGAGTCGAGCGTGTCCGTGGAGTCTCTGGATGATGTCAAGCGTAGCGAGCCGTGCGCAGAACGTCACAGAGAAACAGATTTTACAACCGTCAGGTGTGTGAGTGAGAGAGAGAGAGATAGTGAATGCGTGTGTGTTTGGATGGCTGTTTGTGTGTGTGTATGAAAGAGTGTGTCAGACAGACAGACAGACAGACAGACAGACAGGCAGGCAGGCAGGCAGGCAGGCAGGCAGGCAGGCAGACAGACAGGCAGGCAGGCAGGCAGGCAGGCAGGCAGACAGATGAAGAATATAAAAGGAAAAAAGCAAGAAGACCTGGAGGGTTTCCTTTCAAGCTGTGCAGGATCGAGGTGAGTGCCGAAACCGTTGGCCTTTTGCAGGTCACCAGACTCGTCTGGTACGAAACCCGGGTTGGCGAATTCAAATGAGATTCGCTTTCCTCCCTCACTCTCACGCCGAGGTTTTCTGGACGTAACAGACACGTGACAAAGCCGCCATTACACACGTGACTCACACTGTCATTATCCGCAGCAAAACGTCAAGTGTAGCCACTGTAGATGACGTCACAGTTTTAACGTCTATCTGTCGAAGTGAGTCAGTCGATGTGTCAAGGCATCTTAATCTGAGATTCCGACATAACAGCTTTTTGTACTGACTTCTTCAATAACATGTAGTAAGGGGTGAGTACTCTGCGTTCAACAATAAAACAGAAACAATTACAAAAAAAAAAAAAAAAAAGCTATGGTTCAGTACTGATTTTTTTTTTTTTTCAGTAACGTGTGGTGAGTGCTGAGTGCGTCCATTTAAACAAACAAACAAACAAACAAATGAATAAATACAAAACAAAGAAGAAAAAAAAGGAAAGAAAAGGATAGTGTGATGGTGATTAATTTTAATGATGATGGCTTTTTTAATATATTTTAGGAATGGCCATGCTGCAGACCTGGGAGAAGCTGTGGGGGAGAGAAATGACCCGTAGCAGCTGTCGGAGTCTGGGGAGGGCCCTCTGTTGTTAGCAGCCGAAGGCAAGAACAAGCTTTTGCCCCGCTTGTGGGCAGGGATGTTGCCCAGGTACAGCTCCTGAAATTCCTCGTCGGACATCATCACCTCCGGTGCCTGACCGATCGAAAGATCATCATCTGTGACATCGTCTTCGACTTTTCCCGTCGAGTGTCTCGGACTTCTTGGACAATGGTCAGCGAACTCGCTCCCGTCAGGTGCAAGGGACGGGGTCGCCTCGTCGTCTGTCAGTGGGAGGCTCCAAGAAAGTTTCTTCTGGGGGGGACGGTCGTTTCCACTGCTCGTCCTCTCGCTGCTGACGTCCAGAAAGAACTTTGGACCAGCTGTCGGCGTCGATGGCTTGGGAGACGACCTTTCCTCCCCGCTACCCGGGGTGTCCGATGTGCTGCGCTGGCGAGAAGTGCGTCTGCGGGAAGACGCTTTGTTGGGGAACTCTTCTGATGAGTAAGACTTTGCAGAGGCCTCCGAAGCGATGGAAATTTTCTGCCCTTCCCTGTCTTCCTCCTGTGAAGACAACGTCGTTAAGCCTGGCACTTCCGGTGTTACGTCAGCGTTGGCCAGATCACTCGTCTGCTCTTGCTCTTCGGGATCCGTCAAGTGATGCCCCATGGTCCAGGAAGGCACTTCCAGAAAACGACTGGACTGTCTCTTGTTGCGGACAGTCTCATCTTCTTCCACGTAAACGGCGCCAGCATCAGGACCAGTCGACTGCGGAGGGGAAGAGGCCTCCGCTCCGGAAGTGACGTCAGCCGGACTAGCAGAAGGGATGCGGGTCGAGGGTTGTCTTTCCTGCTTCCGCTTCCGGTTCCGAGACACCCAAGTGCTGTCTTCGTCGCTGTCCGTGTCTCCACGATTGTCTACGGGGGCAGTGGGAGCTGGAGAGGGGTGAGTTTCCGGCGCTGGCGGCGACGATGACATCGCCAGTGTTGCTGACGGCGAGTGGCTGTTGACGTCGTTGTAATTCCCCGCGTTGTCTGTGGCGGTGCCATCAGGAGCGAGGTTAGAGTCAGGTGTCGAGTGGAGGGGATCGGCAGTCGGGGGAGGCACGGAGGGGGAAGGGCGGCGGGGTGGAGAGCCGAAGTCAGCCGGCTCATCAATGTCGGAATCGGGACTGCCGATGTGAAACTGCATGCCGCGGTCTCTGGTCATCCTGCACAAAGGAAAATCGTGACGTCAGTAATCTCACACAAAACACACAAGCACACACACAAACACGCACACAAACACATGTGCGCGCACGCACAAGCAATCGAACCAGCCAGACCTGCTGAATAACTGAAAACAAATGGAGAGACAGGCTAAAATTCATGACTTAAATTCGTTCAGTTTAAGAAACATTAGTCAGAAATATGGGCTAGGGAAAATTTTCATATGTACACATATCTGCAAACCATTTCTCTAGAAATATTGAAATAATAATCCCCAGAAGTTTGCTATCTTTTCTCAACTAAGAATTTAATTAATGTATGTATTTGTTAAATAATACCAGCAAGGAGCGTTGCAGCTCAGTTTGTGAGCACACGCAGGAGTAGAAGGCTTCACAAGGTTAAAATGAGTCCCAAAGAAGTCTAATATTCATTGTCTAATATAAATTATTAGCTATTTATCACTTTTGCAACCTCACACAGAATTGTACTGACCCAGCCAGTTTCTGTAGCCAGTGAAAAACACAGAAATTATAACTGAAAAATTAATTAATTAATTGGAAGTTAATTGTTGAATATTTTGGAGAGGAAAAGTGGGTTGGACGACATTATATCTTTCTCCTAGGGCTCAGCATAACTGTGAACCCCTGTGGCAACGCTTTTATGAGAGTTTATCGAGAAACATTGAAGGGAAGCAACCCACTCAATACCTCCAATACATTCCTACCGTAGGTTGTGTCCCTTGAAATAATTTGTTCTTATGGTGGCAAACCTTTTCTCCCCCAAGGGCCATTTTGACATTAATAACATCATTAGTGGGCTATATAAAAATTATGTACTTAGTGTCGGGGACGGTAAAGAAGAGGGCGCCACCGTCTACGTACCGTTTTTTTCTCTCGTCTTTCATGACTGTGTGACATTTCTATATAAAATTATAATTATTGTTCCAGATATTAATTACATGTTCCTTGAGTGGTACGTGTACAGCTCTAGATATTGTTGTGAGTGACATTTGTACACGAGTTGTACAAGACTGCGAATGCTCTGTGAGCGACATTTGTACATGAGTTGTTACACATGTTTGAACGTGTGTCTGTGCTGTTTGTGCGTGCAGTGAGGTCGCAGGTTTCGTGTTTGCGCATTCATGCGTGACTGGGTGTGAACAAGACGCAGCGTGACACCTGCCATTCAGCCCCCGTGTCAACAGTTGCCATCCCCAAGGCTTCGTACACATGTCTATATACAGGCGAAGTTTTTCTTTCTTTCTTTCTTTAGCTTCTTCAGGAAGCAACTCGTTACGGTCCACTTCATTGGACACCTCCCTCTTTCTGTGCGTACGTGCGTGCATGTGTGTATGTGTGAACGTGCTTGCGCTCTCATACTAGTTTGCTGATGTCGTACACTGATCCCGCATTGGTTGGTAATGTTAAAACATCGTTTGCTGGTCTGCATGTGACTTAAGTCGCTGTAGTCTCAAGACCAACCCCATCTTGCTCAGTTTGGTCTGACTGACTGTTCAGTCCGGAGACATGAAACCCTTGCCAACACCTCGCGTGCACACAAACCAACAGAGGCTATTGACAATGAAGCAAAAAAACTTGGACTTAAAGTCAAGCCGGACCTAAGACCTATCATATAACTCCCCCGTGGTGCCTGGGAGATGAAACAATTAATGAGCCAATTGGGGATGGAGTAAGAGGGGGTATTAAAAAAAAAAACAGCTGAGTCACTAACGGAAAACTACACTGCCCACAAGCGTCATCATATTTTCTCTGTTCTGAGACCTATTCATCATGGATCACAGCATGCCGAACACTTTCTACTCTGACATCAGTAGTTTGCTTCCTGCTTTTTTTTTCTTTTTACTCTTCCCTATCTTTGATCATTGTCCTGTTTCAAACACTAGTCCCGTGTTATTGCTTCTGGCAAGAGGTAAGTACGAATAAGTAATTGGATGTCGATGTTAAGGTTATAAAATAAAAGGCACAGCTGGAGGCAGGGGAAAAAAAACGATTGCCACTAATGTCAAGGTCGGTGACAACAGTTATACACACTTTCTGTTTATTTACTTGACATATTCAGCAAGTCGATTTTCTCCCCTCATGTCTTTCATTATTATATGATAGTTTGATATTTAGCTGACTGCAACTCTCTGTGGGCGCTCGCGTGTGTGTTAGTGCGTACGCTTAACTGTGAATTAGCAAATGAGAAATTCGAGAATATATTTCACTGTCTGTGCTGGTCCCAGCAGCGCATATATATATATACCCGTGTGGTGATCATGATAAGTGCAAGCGAGCATTAAGGGGAAATGATGACCGAGACAAAACAATATAAACCGACGGCACGCAACGTAAATTTAAAGAAACCTTCACAGTGGTCTGGGAAAGCAGGTTTGAAAAATACAAGAGTACACTCCACAATTAATTATTCATACGACCTTTGAACCTTGCACTTTCTCTCCCTCTCCCCCTAACCACCCCAAAACGAAAATCCACCCCGATATTTTTCGATCCTATTGCACGCTCATCGTTTGTTCATGAAACATTTTCTCGGAAAGGACGTTGTGCCTGCACGTGCTGTCGTGAACACAATGAATTAAGCCGCCAGGTGAAAAGCTGTTGAAATTAATATCTCAAAATGGCGGCCGTCCCTCGATCGCTGGTCGTGTGATCGATGTCCTGCGCCTGCATCTCGAACAAAGTGCTGCGTGTGACAGACACACATCGACAAAAGCTGCAGCCAGTCGTCAGTCGTCGTCAGTGCTACAGCACCGTGTGTACCGTGGGTCAGTCGAGGAAACCAGGCGACAGGCGATACTCCACACACATCCGTACGTATTGCGACATCCGGGTACTGTGCGATCTTTATCTCTGTCTTCAGTGTGCGTGCGCGCGGTTATATGAGAAGGGTAATGGGAAAGAGAAGACAGGTTATATTTGGAAACATTTGGAAAGTATCCGAGCCCCCCTCCTCTCCCTGTGTGTGAGAGAAGTTTTATTACAATGCTTGACACACGTGGACAACATATGAAGTCATCGTGTTTGTGAGTGAGAGAGAGAGAAGGGGAGGGGAGAGACTGTCAACAGTTTCCAGTTCCGTGTACCCCGCTAGTAAAACACCGGTCCTTATAGAAGCTTCCGGTCTTTGTTGGCTGTGTGTTTAGCGGGTGGTGCCAGCTTTTGCACCCGATCTTGTCTACTGCCGCAGTGGAAACGCGAAAAGCCTCGAGACTACAGTCGCTTGCTTGGGGGAGAAGGGAAGATCGAGCCACCCCGTGTTTGTGTCGGGTGTGTGTGTGTGAGCTGCTATACGACCCGCTGTCAAACGTGTAAACCGACTTCTGCAAACGTGCAGCTGCACCTTCTGCCTCCTCTCGTTACCGATCGAGGGACTCTCGTTATCGTGCACGTCGTCGCCCTAGTTACCTGCTGTGTCGCCGGCCTCGTTGCCGTGACGCGTGGCAGCGTCCTACATCCCATCGGCTTCGTCGATTCGTCATTTCCAATGGGATGTTGTTGACGACGCTGATGTTAACGCGGGAAAACCTCGACACCACTGGACAGCTCATGACCAACGTAAGTCCTTATAAACCTCTCTATGCACTGAGTTCTGGCTCATGAATTTAAAAAAAAAAAAAAAAAAAAAAAGAAGTTGCTGAAGGCATTTGGTTTATTCCCTGATGTTTATGTCGACCACCGTCACCCCACTCCCTGACGCTTCCATTTACCACACCCACCACGACCCCTACAGCAGTCGTGTCCTGCTTTGAAAGCTACTTCCTGTAACGGTAAGAGCAAACTGACGGATAAAGAGTGTGATTAGCCGAGACTTCATCGTGTAGTTGCTGATTGGCCTGCACAATAATTGTGTGATTAAGTGCGCGAGGTCATGGCAACCACGAGACGTGTGTGAACTGCGGGAGACATTCTAGTCACAGTCACTACACCCCCCGGCGTCGCGCTCTGTTGAACTCTTGACTCGCGTCGATCCGCTTGTCCGAGACAAAGAGAAGCTACACTTTTTTTGAGGGGTCGGGTGAAGTTCAGTGGGGTCAGAGACGTCTATGGTGGGGTTCACTGCTCACAGGACGGTGTATGTGAGTGTGTCGTCGGTGGCTTCGTCGCTGGTGTAGTGTGTCACGCTTGAAGAGGTAGGCACGCTGGGACTGGAGTTTACAGGTTGTGTGTGTGGCCGGAGAGACAAGGCTTGACAAAGAGAGAAAGTGAGTACCAACACATACACATACGTACACAACACACTGACGACATTCACACTATGTACACAACACATAAGTATACACAACACACGTGCACTCATAGCGCGCAATAGAGATTCACAAACCACCAACACACACAACACACTCACGAAAGAGAGAGAGGGTATTAGGGGATAAGGTAATTCGATCTTACTGTAGGATTCGAGGAAGTATGGAAGATCTTAGAGACAAGAGAAACCCAAGAAAAGAAGGAAGTGTATTGAGTGGTGAGCGAGGATTATCCACATTAGGCAGACCGTGGAGAGGTCACAGGGATTATATTTATATACACAAGATGCTACATGCGCCATCATTAACAATCCAAACGGTACATATATTTTAGTTGATTTTGTCTTTTCGTTTGTGTGTGTGTTTGCATGTTTGTTTTGTGTGGGTGGCAAGATGCAAAGCATTATTAATATGTGTGTGAGTAAGCGAGTGTGAGAGGGACTGACAGGATATAACACTCATCGCAATAATATTATATAAACATGCCTTGCTTGTTATTTCATTTCGTTGGGTTTGTCACGTTTTTTGTTTTGATAATGATGATAATGATGGCTTTTCTTGTTTCATCTACAAGTTGATAAAAGCATTTTTCAAAACACAGAAGACACAAACGTCAAATGGGGCTTACTTCCCCTGTTTTACGTAACATAATATGATTCTTCCCCCTGTCCCCCAAGTCCCCGTAGCCAACATGTAATTAATTGAATGGGTTTTTTTTTTTTTTTTTTTCGCAATCGTTCAGTCGTTTTCTGAAAGTGTGTACATCCCGCCAAAGCTTTACTGTAATTTCCAGTTTTGTTTACACGAATACGCCCACAATGTTCTGTCTGTATGTCGGTTCAAAATCAGGGTGTGTGCTATGTTTTGCAATTTCCTGTCACGTGCTACGGCTTCAAAAGCTTACACCACGCTGAGCTTTCAACTTTATGGAGATAAGATAATTTCAGATAAACCTCTGTCCTACATTTGTGTTTCACATTTTTTTTTTTTTTTTTTTTTTTTTGGTTTCGCTTATTCGAATTTCAGTTTCGTTCATTCTCCACCCCTATCATCTCCAATATCTATCAACATCTTCGTCTGCAGCAGCAACAATAATAATGTGTGTTTATAATATTGACATCTTCAGTTAAAGAGCAGTGTTCACCTCCATGGCAGTGAAACTAATTTATCGTGGTCAAGAGAAATCCAAGATGGTATTTTGTACTTAGCTTTAGATAGCTGTACTCTACTGACAATGTTTTGATATTTTTGTTTCTCACAGAGATCTGCTTGGAACTAAGACCATTCTTGAGAAAAAAGAGTTACCTGGAGTGTTACTACTGAACAGGGAGAAAAGAAGCTTCGGAGGCAGTTTAGAATCGGGAATCGGACGGAGTGCTAGAAAATGGCCCAAAATGTGGGAGAAAGCAGAGGTGGAGAAGGTCACGTGATGACGCATCATGCGACGCCAGGAAGTCACGCGATGGAGAGAACTGCTGCTGGCGCCGTTACAGAAGATGAAGAGGAAGGTTGGTTTGATGTTTATTTACTTGCTCTGTTCTCTGCTGTTACGACAGTTTTTGGAAAATATGGTTCGAGATAGCTTGGCAGGGGAAATAGAATCATCGCGTGCAGGAACATGTTTGAATTCCAGCAAGGTCTGGCACCACCATCATCACCATCATCACTATCAGCAACATCAACAACAGCAACATCTATAGGTTGTGAATGCGTTTTGTTTGCTGATAGCACTTGTGAGAATCTGAATTTATTGCCAGTGCAGTGGAGGTCGGGTAGAAGGGAGGAAAGTCAAAATAAATAGTGTTCTTTTTTTTTTTAGTTTTTTTTTATCTTTTGAGCAACGAATAAACGCAAACTTCCAAATTATTTCCAAAACATATTTAGGTGCATGCTCGATGGCACACGCTTAGATACACCCACACATGTACGCACGCGCGCACACACACACACACACACAGAAATCTGCAGATTTTATATTTCCTATTCCCACATTATCGGTTTTCCTTTACAAGAAATAGCTAATTTATAGTTTCATAATTCATAACTCAAAAAAAGTTAATTTCATAGTTTCAGGAAGATACTAATTCATAAATTTTGGAAAAACCTTAGAGGTGTGCTGGATCGATGCCCAGGTATCCCTTGTCGACCCAGCTGGCTCGCTTTATAAAAACTTTGCTTTTAAGTTTTTAAAATAAAAATAGATTTTTCTCTTTGGTGTACACATTTTTGGATATTCATTTTTATTATTATTATTCTCAAGGGCTTGGGTGGGTGAGGGTTGTGTGTGTGTGTGTGACACATGTCCATAAACTAGGTTTGAGAATCAGAGTTATGGTTGGGGTCTATGCTAGAGGTAGGATTATGGATTGGATGCAGGCTTTTATTTTGGACAGAAAAACGATGGATGCTAAGTTTTAAACTGACAGGCGAGTTCGGCCGTTAAGCGCATGCGTAGAACATGTCCCTCGCGAGCGGCAGATGTTGCCGTCCATAAAATGCAAGGAAACGCCCTGTGATGTCGTTTGGTCCGGGAAAAGGGGGAAGTGTGTCAGAACTTCAATAAATTGTTTTGGGGTTTAAACCCACCGCTCTTCCTTTTTTAAAAAAATCTGTTTTATCGAGCAAAAAAATGTCTACTGCAGTGCACATCATGGGTTGCCATGATCGTCACCTGTTGCATCGACATACATCTTCATTCTGTCTGTGTCTTGACATTTGTAATGTCAGTATTCTGCATCATCATCAATAATAATAATACTAGATTCTTGCTAGAAGCTGCTCACATCCACACACAAACACAAACGGACGCAAGCGAATGAGTCTGTTAAGTATTTCAAGAAAAAAAAATTATTAATTATCATATAAGGTAGTTTTTTGAAAATTCTATGTTTGTAATTTGAGTATAATTATACCAACACTTTTATCTGCCACGTAGTGTTTTCTGTTGCCAGTATGCTAGATATATGTATGATGTGTCTTGATTATATTAATAGTGTGTCGTACATGTTACCAGTAAAATGATGTAATTGTTGTTGTTGTTTATTTTTTGCCGTCTTCAGAAAATCCCAAGTCCAGTGTGTGTTGTCTTCAAGGATGTCTGGCGGGAACTGCTGTCGGCTTTTCTTTCTTTGTTGCCCTTCCGTCTGGTAAGTATGATTTTAAACGACCTCCCCACCCCACCCCAAACAATAAACAGCAACAACATTACCTTTCTGACTTGCATTCTCTGTCGAATCTTTCCATCTTTATGACATACCTGTCAGCAACAGTGTACGAAAGGTTTTTGTGTGTGCCTGCATGCACTTGAGTGTTTGTGTGTTTGTTGCTGCTGTACATGTTGTTTGTTGTATGCTGTACATACAGTCTGTGCACAAATGTGCGTGCGCGTGTCTTACCTAGAAGAGAAGTGACGTACAGCCAGAAAACAGGACTGGGTGACGTGTAAGGAGAAGAAAGGTAACGTGCAATCACAGTGCAGACACAAGGCAAGGCTGGAGTGTGGCAGGACAGAGGCAAGGACTCGGCGACAGACAACAGAAAGTAGGAGACAAGAGACTTAATAATCGCACCACAGAAACTGAGGAGAGATGTTAATCACATCAGCGAGGAGAGAGTTGGCGCGAGTCGCGTGACAAACGGTTTGTCAGCTTGTTTGCTGACGAGTGCCCAGGTCAGGTCAGGTCAGGTCAGGCGGTCCGTGCTTGATCCTGTGATACCCAGGATGTTGTATTTACACTGCCCATCAGATCATTGCTCAGCCACCACAGCTTAAAGGTGTAGTAAAGGCTGTGACGGCGGTGATGAGGCTGTGGCGTGCTGTGTGACGTCAGCGAGGGACAGGAAGTGCCGGTTATTATTAGGATTTGAACTCGTGATCGGTGGTGTGTGGTTAGTTGGATTAGCGATATTATTAGTGATAACAATCAAGATGGCTATGAGTAATGTCCAACCATATCATCCATCAGCTCACACTGCGATCGAGCTGACGTCATCGGAGGATGAGACTTCGTTGAAACAAAAGAAAGAGTCCCGTGTAATTTCTCTTATTAAACACAATATCATATAAAACAATCAGCCTTTTCCACATGAACAGATAGGAAAATAGACGAGATTCAAACTGATCCTACTTTTTACGAGATTCTAAACGGTTTTATTTTGTCTTTACAATCCCTTTAATTCGCGTCCAAGGTACACACACCCATGAACACCCTGATGGCCCATGAAAATCTCACCGAGAATATTTTAGAAAGGTTATGTAATCTGTGTGTGTATACATTTATATGTCATGCTCTTTGATACTTCTGTGTAATAACGAAATGCTTTTTTACAACTACCTATTACTTTGATGAATATATGTCGCATTTGTATCTGAGCCACTGACTTCTAGCCACCCAAGTCCCTCATTTCAGTTTCTACTCACAGCCTCCTCCCTACCATTCACCCAGGACCGAAACTAGATTAAATTGTGATTCAAGGAAAGAAGAAAAGCCACTCCCTCCCTCTCCCCAAAACAGTCAACAGATCTTAACCTAGTTAAAGGATAACCTAAGTGCAACATTTTTTCCTTTATAATCAAGTTAATCTTATTTTAAAATAATAATTCCAAAAACATGAGTACATAACTATGCTTAAGAGAAGAACATTATTATAATATTTTTCTGATACTTAGTCCTCTATTTCCAGTAGTTTTGGCAGAGCACTCGGGTTAGCCTTTAACAGCTAATGAAGGAATTTTTTCACCAGCAACTTTCAGCTGTTGATTGTTTTTGTTCTTGCGCGATAGGTATCCTCCTGGTGGTATTTTCCACCAACAGCAACGACAGAGCTCTCCTGATCGTCGGCGTCGTGCTGGTGATCTTACCGCTCTTTGTGCTCATCATCGTTATCGTCCTTTGCTTGAATCAGCGGCGACTGGCGCGACTGCGCAAGCGCAAGGTACAACTGTCGAGTCGTTAAAGACTAAAGCAAGTCAAATAGGTTAAATGATTAATACTGGCATTCTGAAAGGTATTGGCAGGTCAGATGCATCTTTAGATAACATAATATTGCAAACTTTGAACTACCACTTGAACTGTTTGTGGTTTAGACTCTATTGTAAGCACATGATCATTTTGCTACCCGAAGGTTTGCTCATACATGTTTCAAAATGCTGTTATCTATCATTTAAGAAATTACTGCATTCTATTTTGCTAATGCTTTTTTTCCCAGACTGGCGAGAACAGTACCAGCACATCATCATCATCATCATCCTAGTCGTTGAATGACTTCGTGTGACAACCTTGTAGAACGTGCCTCAACGGTTTCATTCGAGTTCAACGGTGGGAGAAGCAAGAGGACTGATGACCACTCGCCAGCTTTTACCTTCATCCTCCTGCTGCGACCTAAGACCTGTGACCTCGAACTTTGACTCGATGGACTCGCGCCGTAGTCGCTTCTCCTGAATCTCTTGTTGAAAACCAAGCAAGTCACGTGATCTCAGTATGATACTCCGCAGTACAGGTGCATAATACTTCTGGCTCGGTGTCTTACAACCCACATTCAGGAAGCTGCTGACCGTCCTGTAATTACTCGCGCATCCCTCATCTTGGATGGTTTGGTCTGGATGATTGTAACAACTGTCAGAAATGTCTGAACGAGTCCGAGTGGTATCATTTCCGTGTTGTATAGGACACCTGCAGGATCATCCACATGTGTATACCTTGTTTTCAACTGAAGACAAACTTCCAATATTTATAGACTGGATCATCTTGTTGATTCTATTTATGGAGACCCTACGTCAATACCAAAGGACTATGATATTCCTTGACCATGACATTCTCTTTTTGAATGTTCGTTTTCCTAGACCAACAGGTGCATGCATAATGGGGGTGAGCAGGAACAAACGTCTGTGCACAAAGGCACCAAGGTACATGGAGTAAGCACGCTCGCACACACACACACACACAGAACATGCACACACACACACACACGCACACCTACATACTAGTACCTGACACAAGGAGGAGAACATCAGCTGTTATCTTTACCCCGAGCACCAAGCAACAAAAAAATGTGTAAAGTGTATGGTGTGGCATCAGGGTGTTTGATACTCGACACATATAACCCACCCTGTTACTAATAATTGCTTTTGGGTGTCACGTGCAATGCCTGTTTCCTTTGTTATCCGAATCTTCTGGGGGTTTTTTTGTGGAGGGGACGTGGAATGCTTATCAAAACAGTTCATGTACTTGTTTATACTTTGGTATTTTATTTGAAAGTCACGAAGAGGCAAAGAGCGAAGGAAGAAGAAAGGGAGATAAGTGAAAAGTTGTCTGCATAGTACTCCATTATATATGTGTGAAGCGGCAAGTAAAAACAACACCGAGAACCCAATTCCATTCTTTTATTGCTATAATCCCAGGAGGGCATGGTTAGCCCAGTGTCAGGATAGTCATGATGCTCATTAGCTTTGGCCTGCCTTCCACAACCCATGTACCCGTCTTGGAAGCAACAACTGTCAACAACGCGGTCATAGGGGTGGCTAACCTGTAAGTGAAGGCTTATCGTGAAGTGCAGATTGCCAAGACAACCATACCTCAGAAACTCACTGAGCCGCAACCTCTTCCACACACCCTCCCAGCAGAACGATCGTTATATTGATATAGTGTATGTAAAAGTATCTTTTGAAATATGTCATTTGCTATGATAACGATTAAATTATTATAATATTGTGATAGCTTACTTTATGTTCTTTGCTTGCTTTTATTGTGTTTTGTTCAGAGACTTGTTTGTGCACATGAAAGGGGAAAAAAACAAGCCAAAAATAGTCATCTTTCAAACTATAATTTATGCAGCAGCTTCTGTTAAATAAAACGGCAAATTAAGTAAATAAATAACACGAAGCTTTTTTCTTATTCATTGACATAGTAAGAATTAGAAATGAGCTCTGAACAAAAATTATAAAGTAACCTCATACTGAGCGTCCCAAGGGAAGCTACTGATACAGAAGCCGCTTCAGGAGTTGTGCACCCTACATTGAGTTAAAATATATTATTCCATAAGTTTGGTCAGAATTTTGTTTTCACCGAAACATGCCATGCATCTGTTTACATGTAAATCAAAGATATATTAAGCACATATAATTATAAATAAAATAATAGTATAACTTAAAATATTGCGTGTATAATTTAAATAATTGCATTTAACATTGAAACAAGGGTTATCTTGGATAAGTCCCACATTCTGAGTGTTAAGACCTCTTCCCATTTGTGCTGGGGTAGGAGCATAGCAAAACAGGATAGGGACAAGCTACAAAAGAATTAAAAAGCAGGAGTACATTAGAATAACTTTTAAAATGGCTGCACCTTAATTTAAATAAAAGCAGACTGTGAGCTTTGCATACTGCACTTGTCCTTCGTCTGGCGGTGAGAAGGCACGACAGAACCGAGAAGGGTTATAATGAGCATCACACATACACACACACATATTTCTTTCTGTCTAGGTAATAAAGTTATTGTCATTTTAGGTCCCGTGTGATTGCACCTGCAATCAATGCTATGTCACTGTCAATGTGATCATGTTTTGTTGGAGGAAGAGAACGGGGTGGGTGGTGGAATGAACGTTAGTTGTTGTTGTTTTTTTTCAAAAAAGTGAAGGAATATTGGGAAAGGATAATAAAACAATTTTTTATGTGTGTGTTACTAAGCTATAGATATAGAGTACAGTGGGGGTGTAGGAAACTGTACAAACAACTAAACCGCCAAATTTGAGTAAAATCATCTGTTAGAGATGTTTGTGTTACCACGGGAAGGAACTCGTGGAGTACAGGATGAATTGCTCACCATCACAGGCAGGAGTAGTGGGCCTTGTCAGCTGCTGAGTTTATGTACCCCACCTCCACCTCCACCAACGACCAGCGCCAGTCAAGGTATCCATGAATGATACAGGATGGAAGCTGACTGGAGTAAGGTTGTTTGATTTTTTTTCCAGTGCATGAGTGGGCCAGTGTGTGTGATTATAATGTTAAGTATTTATATATTACGTAAATATTTTAAAGTATTACCCTTAGTAAAACTGCTACATTAAAAGTCACAAGCGATATGGACATTTACAGTATTACAATTCATATCACACGTCGTCACAAACGACATTAACACTCAACAATGTGAAAATTTATATGTAGTCACAGGAGATTTACAATATTACAATTGATATTAAATGTCAAGAGATATTGACATCCACAATATTCACGAAGTAAAAAAGAAAAAAGTGTATTCAACCCATTCTCTTGTCACATATGGATTGCAAAATGTCAGCAGATATCTGACTCACCACAGGCAAGCTCCTCAAAATAAAAGCTATCAAAAGCTCAGAGATAAAAGTTCACAAGTTCAGTTGAAGATCGACATTGCTCAACACGCTTGCACCGGTACACGTTATCATCTTATTATTTATTATTATTATTATTTTAGTGGGGGGATGGCTCATGGGAGGGAGGTCTGCTGCTGTTTCACCCAACCCTATATCTGAACTGTTTGACAAACATCTGCAAGGCAGTATATTCCTCCCCAACCCACCATCACCACAGTAGTCTATGATCAATGCAATCTCCACATTCCAGACATGATGAGACATATAAGCTCCTCGGACTAGGAACGATTTTTCGTGTCGATCCATAATCGTGGAGTGTACCTACCGAGGGAGCACGGTGCCCCTGAGTACTGTTACACCCGGGGGTTGCTGGCTATCATTGCTGTCGCCATGGAAGTGTGTGTGTACGTGCTTGAGATTGAGAAGGAGAGTCTAGACAGACAAATAAACAGACCATGAGAGCAAACTTGAATATCACACCGTCTCATAATTGTCAGAAGTCATCCCGCACATAACCGTGGTCGAGTTGACTAAGGCTCAAGTCGACAGGTCGAACTACCGAGGGGAGACGGAGCAAACCGCAGGTGCTGCAAGTACTTGCATACCTACTAAATCTATATTCACATAAAATAAAATTGCTGGAATGTGCCACCTTGATTTATTATTGCCGTTGTGAAAATAGCTGGCTTGTGATGTTGTCTCCTTTTTTTTTTTTTTTTTTTTTGTTTGGTTCTCTTACACTCAACGCAGACACAGGAGACTATTTATAAGAATGATCTGATAAATACGTGGAGCTGTGTTCACCCTCTTCTCCCTCTCCTCCCATTCCCGCTAAGGAGCCACATCGATGGTAGACTGTGAAGCCAAGACTGCACGCGCCTCTGGAAAGGTCGGCTGAAAGGTCAGCGGTAAACGCTATGATTGACGAGAACAGTGTTATCTCCCATGCATCTATCAATCAATCTCTTCTTGCATTCATCCAAATGAAAAGACGGATTTAATGGTAGTCGTGCTATAATGTTTGCCTCGTTAGGAGGATCAATATAATTTCTATAATTTTTTTTTCAAGTGATGTAGATGCAAGATAATGTAATTTCTTAAAGACATCAAACTCAATGAACTAATAAAAAAAAAGAAAAAAAGGAAAACAAATCTCATTGTAACCTATGCTGCGTAAACAAGCATCGTTGTGACTATAACCTTTGACATCGAGAGCGAATTTAGTGGAAGATCATAGCCGAGTGGTTAGAACCCAAAGGTCAGTCGGTTCGATACCCGTGTACCGCGAGCAAATTTTCCCAAATCGACTCAGTACAAATACCTAACTCCATGAAAAAGTTGAGGACGATAAAAGACGGAGGGGAGATGGGCAAAAAAGCTGACCCTGAGAAATGTGGGTCCTGAAACACCTCCCACTGGGTTGGGTTGTCCGACATGTCGCAGCTGTCATCACGCTAGCCCACCAGCGACCCTGGTTGTCGTCACGTTGACAGCTCCGCCAAGCGAGAAACTGCGCGATCGATGAACCCGGCAGCTGCTGACGTCATCATGTCAGGAAAGATGTACTAACAATGTCACAAGATGGCGTCCGGCGTCAACGGCTTTCATCCACAGACACACATCTCCGCATCCTCTCCATCACGGTGGTGGACCAGATGATGAAGACGATGGTCGACGTGTTTAGTTGATGCCATGGTAACTGTACATTGTACAGTGATGGCGGTTGTCATCGATTTATCCCAGTCTTTAAAGATCGACATGAATTAAAAAAAATATATTCCAACTGCTTTGTTGAAGTATATATATTAACCCTCAACTGTAAGTAAGAATTAAAGTTAGCACGGTCTTATAACTGAGACATCACTCCAAAAGCAGGAAGCAATCCATCGTGTGACCTCGACCGCGTGACGAAACGCGAGCCAGTGACACTTCCGCGTAGAGTGACAAAATAATAATAGCTCAAGCTGCCGTTAAAGACACGCGCGTTCTAAGAAAAAAAAAAGAGAGAGAGAGAGAGAGAAAATGAAAGAAGAAACAAATTTCTTAACGAGATGATTTGAAACATTATCAATAAGTCGAGAATAATTTTTTTTTTGTCCTTGTTTTGCTAGTCAGCAATTCATAGTCTAACCTCTCGATATTTATTTATACAACAAAGACCACTAGACACTTTTTTTTTAATAAGTGCCAGCTAAGAGGTAGACTAGCGATGAATGTTTTATCTAGATTGTGTGTATATTTAAAAAAATTATTTGCTGTTGTAAACCGACCAGTGAGTGTATGTAAATAATAGATACTATTTATAAAGATAGGAATTAGTATAAATATATTTTTAATATCTCAATACTCCTTACAGGGTGACAGAATAAACAATCTTGACCTTAGGGTTTACATGTTCACCCCTCACCTACCAGTGGGTGAATTTACATGTAGCGGTCCCTCTGAGTGGGTTGCTGTGGGCTCGGAATGCAACCTTTCTCCCTTCTTTAGGGTTCGCCCTTTGTTTGGACTGACAAGTGACACTCACCCAGGCCCTAGGACATCTTTTGTGTCGTCCATCTTCTCTTGACTTCGCGTGCGACAGCTGAACGCACCGCGAGTTTGTTGGCCTAGTTTTTAAAAAAAAAATTGTTTTGTTCTTGTTGTTTTAACGGCGCTTTGTGACAGTTTGTGCCCTGGCACATCGTGTGATCTCGTCGTTGCCTGTCGCTCCCCAGGTCTCCGCAAACAACCACCACGACAGCCCTCTGTGACCAGCCTGGCGATGGTGGCTGTGTTCAAAGCAGACCTGCGCCCTTTGACCTTCACTCCCGTTCCCCTCGCCTAAACGCACACAGTCACGGTTGTTTACTTAAAACTGCTCAGGTCTCGATCCGTGAAGCAGAGATCAGAGGGAGATATAATAAAACCCACGACATGAACTAAATACTTCAGTATATCATTCCCCACCCCGCTTCACACGAGCTTGACGACACAACATTGCGTAACCTCGCCATCGGCGGCCATTTTGTTTCCCAGCGCTACCCGGGTGCACGCGCGTGACAAGAAGCTGATGAAGCCTGGGCATCGTTATGTTGTTGTTGTTACTTGCATCTATTGGTGAGTATTTTTAACTGGCGCGAGCTTCGAGTCTGGAAAGTAAACCTTTGACATTATTTTTTAAAAAAAAGATTTCAATGAAAGAAGATGTCCATGCTGTCATGAAAGTCAGAAAGACATGATTTTTTCGTTCACCGCAATAATACTTCCATCTCATACATGTTTGTCTCGAGCTGTGTCTTTGTCGTCGTCGTCTGCTTCAGGCCGTCGATCAGCGGCTCGCGCGAGCGAGTGTGCGCGCGCAGCATTGTGGGAAGTATCGTCTGCTGCGCTGTGAATGGAAGGAAGGAATGCACTCGTTCTCGTCGTCGCGAGTAGTCCCTGGCTTTCCCTTCACATTTGAACAATTTTTTTGTTGACTCATCGCTGCCGTTCGCGCATGCTGGGCCACAGAGAACGTGTTTAGCGAAAACCTCGCCGGCAACAGAGCACAGAAGTCGAGAACAAAGACGAGATCACATTTCGCGGAGGAGCGTTTCTTTGCGTTCATTGTCCTCGGCCATCGCCATTCATGTGGATCGTACGCAGCTTAATCGCGATTCATCGCCCGTGACGAGGTATTACCGCAAGGAAAGATACCATTGGCAATACAACCAATCCTCAAACATAACTTCAAGTCTCGTGTTACGCTCGACATTTTAATCTGTGTGACCAAGATAACGCTAGCCGAGACTTTGCACGCGAGGAGGAGCCCTAGTAACGCAGGACCCGTGTTCTTGTTTTGAGCTCGGGACTCATGTGATTGTACCGGGTGCAAACCCGTGTACCCAAGTTGTGGCGTGACCTGTCTCCCCGCCCCCTACCTCCCACATTTTTTATTTTTAATCCTTGCAGGAGATGGTGCTGCACCACGGGATCGGCAAGCAGCGTTGCGAGACGGCATTCGCGACAGGAGGTTCCTAGCCTCGCGAGCTGAGTTACAGCGGCTGCTGACACACAACACAACACAGGCTCGCAGTGTTTACACCCTCGACAAAAGTGACTCAAGGGGGTCTGACTGTGCTTAATCATCCCCCCACACAGGTGTACCAGTGGTCGAGGTTAGTCTATTTGTACAGCCAAGGTGTGCTTTGTTCAGAGCTCCTCCGACCCACACGATCGCCAAGGAATATTTATTTTTTTCCAACGTCGATTTTTCGTAAACTCGGTCTGGTAGCCGTGGCTGGCGCACATCAATAATCTCTGTATGTTCTTGACCTCAGCCGGGTTCAGGTTCAAGCCAGGACTGTGGTAGCACATTTGATGGACTCGGAATTCACCAGAGAAATCACATCTGGGACCCGGCGAGCTCACGTCGTGACCCCCTTCTCGTCGCACCACTTCGCTGTCCTGGGGTCACGTTGATGAAACCGGTTGAGATCAATAACAAGCCAAGCTGCCCTTCCTCCTCCCTTCCTCCTCCTCTCCCTCCCAACTAAGCTCGGCTTGCGCAGCTAACGGGAGACAGACACATCGAAGCTCGTCGTCGACCAGCAATCGTTTGGCAAAGACGATGGTGTGTGTGGATGGATGTACCTGGTGACTCGTTGGAAGAAGAAATAACCCTTGCGTCACCGTGACAACACGTGGAGGTGACTTTTCAATTATAGAACTGACGACATTGAGACACAATCAGCGGTAGATGATGTGTCGATAACAGCTTCATCGGGGCTGACGCCGGCAGCTTGGCAAACCTCGACACCGGCGGTGTGATCTTCACTCAGACTACCTTGGAAACGATCATCACATCTGCTTGACATTTATTTCACTGGGTGCAGCGTTCGACGTACACGGATCGAGCATTGACGAGCACAAGTGCAATAATCCCTCCGCTGCTCCTCCAAATAGAAAAGCAAATTGTCTTGGCTGGCATTTCACTGAGAGAGAGAGAGGGAGGACAAATAAACAAACTACAAGGAGGCAAGTGTTGCTGTGAAGTCGGTGACACTGGGGGAGATATGTTGTTGTGACATCCGTGGTCCTCGCGATCAAGTTTCGTGCATGGCTGGCAAAAAGAAGAAGAGTCTGGTGGTGAGGTCACGCACGAAAGGTAAGAACAGATGTAATTACTGAACTAATTAAGGAATGTGTTCAGGGCGTGTTAGTACATGGTTGCTGCTGCAATCGAAGTAGGATGTCGGATGTGAGGTCAATGTGTCGAGGAACAGGTGGAGAGCATATATGATGTTGTCTGTATGTTTGTACATTTTTCTATGTGAATTCCTTACTCTGTAATTACCACTTTCGTTTCCTGTCTTTCCTCCCTCTCTCTCTCTTTCCATGCGGGTGTGAGCGCGTGCGAGGCTGTTAGTAGATGTTTGTCTTGTAATTTTATTTTACTTCAGTATTTGTTTATTTTATTCCTGAATGTATCTTTGTGTGTAAGCAGGTTTATGTCTCTCTCTGTTGTTATTTGTAAACATCTTGTCATTTCATTGTATTTTAATGTTGTGTAGTGTATAAATTTATATATGATCGTGTCGTTATTAAAAATTACCTTATCATTTTGTTGTATTTCATCAATTGTAAATTGTTTTGTCTTGATATGTGACTCTCATTCTGTGTGTGTGTGTGTCGTTGCTATCAGTATGTCTTTTGTCATTTCACTATACTCCGCTATTCTGCCATCATTACAACATTTATCCGTTTGGTAATTTGTCCATTATCCATCCTGTTTGTTCTGTATACTACTCTGTAAGCGTGTTTATGTGCGCCCATAGATATGTTTAAGAGCGAGGGAGAAAGAGCCTTTGTTCACGGACCAGAGAGAGAAAGCGTGGGTGTGTTTGTATGTCCGTGAGAGATAGAAAGCATGACTAACTTTGAATGTGTGACGGAGATAAGTTTACTCAAGTATCCGATGTGTCACGTGATAAACTGACTACACACACTATTTGCACTCGGCAGTCTGCGTCCTTCACCTGCACTGATCCCTTCAGTCGTTTCTTTTAACTTGATAGTATATATAAAATTATGTTTCCTCGAAAAGACATTGATAAGAATCCGGTTCACATTTTGGGTGGATACGGGTCGCAGAAGCGGGTGCCCTACTAAGTAGTGGCAGGAACAGGATATCGCATTCCTTGTAGCCATGTGTGGAACGACCTCATCAGATATTAATAGAAATTTGTAGACAGGGATCGGCTGCCAGCCTTCGGGTGCGCTAGACCGGGCAAGGGGAGGTCATGCTCGCGCTCTTTTTCAAATGCAGCGAGAGTTAACGTTATCTGCGTGAGAAGACGATGGGAATCCAGCGCCATTCTTCTAACAGCCACGGGAAGAACTCAAATGCAATGATTCATTTACCCGTGAAGATGCTCGACGGAGAAAGCGTTGAAGCGGAAAAGTATCGCATCAGCCGCTGATGCCTGATGAAGTTTGGAGCAAATTTTGATTGGCTGTTTGTCTGAGAGGGTCTGTTTCATTCGACTTCGTCAAACTGAAGTATTTAAAACTTGTACAGTTGAGACCAAGGAGAGAAAATCTCCAAGCTTTTAAGACTTCTGGCAATGGTAAAACGATCGTGTCTTATCAGTTTGCTTTTCCTCCCCGAAGGTTTCACAGGCAAGGTCTTTGACGTTCATCAGCTCGAAAGCGGCGCCAGGTCAGGTTGCTCGCACTGCGAGAGACATCTCACGTGACCCAACCTGATGACCCCTTCCCGTGAGCCCTCGACCTTTACCAAGTTGCATTTTGATCCTAAGTTTAGCGATTCTTCGCAAATTCCTAATCTTGGTAGTAAGATATAACTATGCATTTTAATGTTAGATGCTATTGGTGTTTTGAAACAAAAAAGATTTGAAGGATTGTGGGATTTATTTTTTCTAATGATTGGGTAAAGCCCAAGGCATGATACCCAATCAGATACACCCTGCCGTACTCGACATGTCCCTGTCGGGGTCAGCAATACCTAACACTACATTCTTCACTCGCAGCATAAGAGTTGACACAAGGATGGACTACACAACACAGGGTATGAGGTTCGGTTGAGGTAAGAACAGTAACATACGGAGAGAAAAAAAATACACTCTGCTCTTCTTTGATCAGGTGACCCTGGCACCGGAAGTCGGTAGACATCAATACTCCCGATCCGGCGACGGGATATTTCGCAGGTCTGGTGATTGCAGAAAAGACGGCAATGGAAAACTTCACCTTGTTTTTCTTTCTTTCTTTCAAATATTTGCAGACTGCTGTAAGAAAAGGAAAAAAAAAAAAGGTCCAGACTATTGATTTTACTTAGCTCTCTCTTCCTCTGGTGTCTGTCTCTCTTGACTATCGATCTTACGTAGCCGCTTCCTCGTTCTTTGGTAGTCCTCTTCTCTTCTCTTGTCCTCTTCTGCCATCGATTTTGTCGGTTGGCAGCGAGTAGTCAGCTCGCATCGTCGGCGGCCATGCCCTGGTGGCTGCTGTAGCATTTCCTCCAGGGAGGCCAGACAGAAATCATCTTAAGCTGTTCTACTCACCATCACTGGCAAATTGAATGCAAATGTCTGTGTTCTTGTTTGCTTTGTTTTTGTCAGACTATTAAGTAGGTTGCCAAAATTTGTTTGCTTTATTTAACCAATTTTTTATTTCTTTCTGAATTGTTGTTGTTGGTTCTTTTTCTCTTTTCTTCACTAAGGATAAAGTTGAAAAAAAACCTCGATCATCCGTCGGTTTTTTGTCCATGTTCGTTTAGTGTCTAATAATATTTTCGGGTGGACTGAGATAATGGAATGAGATGATGGAGTACAGTCACTCGTTTTCCTCAATTAAAAAAAAATAATAAAAGCCTTAACTACACATTTGATCATTCAAAATGATTTCACACAGGAAATAAAGAATAGTAGTGTCACTAACAACATCCAGGTCTTACATTATTCATTGTTCATTGTACAATTCATTAGATTTTCAGATGTGAACCGTCTGGCTGTATCTGCACGTGATTGCATGATTAAGTGATACAACATTTCTTATTTACCCCATTGAGATTTTATCTTTTTTTCTACCTGCCAACTTTTTGTCTTACTCCTCGTCCACTGCTGTATAAATATGAGTTTGTTCCTCCTTCTCAAACTGTTTCTGTTTCAGACCGCTACTCAGTGTGATGTTTATGTATGTGAGTGTTAAGGTCCCACCCCGTTGACTGTTCGCCTGCTTATTGTTTGGTTAATTTATTTTTTTCCGATCTTGTCAGAAGTGTGTACGTGTGTCGCATAACTTATCCTCGTTGCCCTTCCCATAAATTGTATCCTCACCCGTCTGAATCCTGGCCACCGACACAGCAGGCTGTTTATATTTATTTTAATCACCACTCATCCTGTCTGGGGAAGTAGTCTTATGTCTACTGGATAAGTAGTGCGACATAGATAGTGACCCTCATCTGGCCTTGAACTCAAAGGGTCATTGTATCGGGTCAGTGGTGACGTAGGTGTCTGAAGCTGCAAGTCGCGTGCAGTCATCATTGTGATGGTCAGTCTGACCTTAGTTGATAGACACAAGGTTTGAGGATGTTGATAGACGCGCACACAAACACGCAATTAACCTACATAGAGGAGAGCGTGACCTGACCTGACCTGACCTGGGGAATAAACAGATTCACTGCACGTGGCTGGTTAGGTCAGAGTTAATCTTACCTAGACGGTATGGGTACATGAGTACGTGCATGAATACATACGGGTACATCTACCAGTAATTTCTGTTTACTTATTAGAGTTTAAACCCGAACTAGGATAAAGCCTCGGGCGCTTTCTTTATCGGGAATGTGTTGTGAAATATGTAAATTTGTTTGTAAACAGTTTTTGACCGTCATCTAAACATTTATTAAAAGTTGTCGCACATTCTCATCAAATATTCCTCTACTCACAGAATAGTCATATATTGGATTTATCTATGTGATAACACGACCCATGAAAAATAATTATTGAATAAAGGTTTTAACTCTTTGAAGAAAAGAAATATTTTTTCTTCCATTCTGTGACTGTGTGTGTCTTTCACAACATTGCAGGTACAGGTCAACACCTTCTTCTCTTAAATATTCACCTGCACTTTTCTTGATAACCCTCATTTGTTATTTGGGTTTCCCTATATTCCACACGGCGCCTTTTTTTTTTAAAAAAAAAAGCTTCAGAGAAGTAAATATCAACAGTATAAAATGGCGATAAACCTTGCACGCAATGGGAACATCTCAGTGAACCTCAAAGGAAATAAAGTTAAGACCCTGGTGCTCAGAGATGGCCCCGATCTTCATTGTCTTTGAACGAACCCTTTGCACCCCAGTTTATAGCCAGTACTGTTCCTGCTTTCCGTCCTGTAGACGGTTGAAGTTTGACATAAAAAGTCTCTCTAAGTTTAGTTTGAACCATCCATTGTTTAAATGAACCTTACTGTGTTGTATGTATGGTATGTATGGAGGGTATGAATCATGATGTGGGTACAGTCATGTGATGTGCGGACTAAAGTCTAAAGTTTATGGGAATGAGAAAATAGAAAGTAGAAAAAGTAGAAAATAAAATACACTTCACTCCACTTACTTCTGCTTAAATATGTTCTTCATCTTTACTGGCTGCTCCTAATAAAAAATACAGTTGAACTTGTCTATTGAGTCTGCTGGCGGATGCAATGAGTTAAACGGAGGTTAAATGTTCACACAGCCCAGTGACCCCAACGCAAGGGAACATTGAACCCCAGCGACAACCAAACTGAATACTATTATGACGTCAGCGTTGGACGACCACTGCGGTCAATTGGTTTCATGACTTTACACTCTTTACAGCTTAGACTTACTCGTCCATAGATAAACATGGGTTTTCCACTATAAATAACTGACCTAACAGTAAACAGCTTTATAAATTTGTTTTTAAGTAACTAGTTGCTGGAAAGACGAATGTCAACCGGTGTGTTGATGACCAGAGCTCGTCCGTTTAGAAAGTAAGACAAGAGGGGAAGGGGTAACTTCCTCAGTTTGTGTAGAAACATCTGTAACTTCCCCTTACAGTAAGTCCTGCTCGGATAAAGCTCTGGGCAAGGCGTGTGGATAACAAAGCGAACTCTGACCTTAATTCGTGCTAAAACGAGATCCACTGGCACGTGAGCTGCGGATCAGTTCTTGGCACTGGACAGACAGGATTGACATCGACTGAAGCTATGGTCGGGCCCTTCTTCATAGCCGGGACAGCTTTTATCTTCTTGCAAGTACATCTACAGGCGTGAGGGAAGAGATGTACATGTCGGAGAGAGGGAGAGAGAGAGTGCCGGATCCACCTCCAGTAAATCAGTCATAACGAGGCTGGCACAGAAGCGCACGTGAAGTGACGATGAACAAGGATTGGTCAAACTTGCGCGTGAAGCAGTCAGGCTGCGAGTGCAAACATCTCTGTGTCGTCTGTAGAGATAAGCCCCGCTGCATCTTGTTCTCGCAGAATAGTGCAGTGCAGATAATGGAAAACATCTGCAGCTTTCTTTCCATCATTCTCCGGATGTTTTTAAAGGTCTAGTTGGAAGATTTTTTTTTCTAATGACTGGATTAACCTCGGTGTAAGATTTACCCAAATCAGAGTGAATATCTATGTTCCTCTGTCGGTATACATAACATATACACACTTACAAACATTACCGTTCACAAAAACAGGTAAACAGGATGACAGGATTGTAAAGGGACATGTTTATGTTGTCGAGGTGTCAGTTAGACTGGGACCATATATTAATTGGACATATGCATACAATCGTGACCAGAAAATCTTGACCTTTTTCTCCGTCTCCGTGTTTGTAGGCATGCATGTCAAGAACGGAAGAGGGAGTACAAACCTAAGTTTTCAGAAAAAGATATCTTCACCCGCTCATTACACACGCACAAAAAAAGAAAATTGGACCCTAGTAGGCCTTTAAGGCTTTTATTACCGCCCCATACTCTCCCCTTAAGGACTGTTCTGAGATGACCCTGCTCTCCATGGCTTTTTAACTCTTACACACATCTATATTTTTATCATTCACAATATTTCTCATCAAAGTTAAATATAAATATTGAATATTGTTTTATACCTATATACATAAACATGTAAAACATCGCGAAGTATCTTGTTCATGCAGTGTCAGGAGGGAATAAACCAGAATAGCCTCCCCCGAGCTTGCGAAGTTCTAAAAATACCCTCCCTTCTGTCAGTGAAAGGATACATTGATGTTTTTCTACGACAGCTGGCTAATATTTTTGCTGGAATGGCTTTTATCGCGAATTTCAAAACTTGCAACATGGCGGAGAGCGCCCGAGGCGTGTCTGAAGCTCTTAAGAATTCTTCGACTGCCTTCCTGCAAACGCAGCACGCGCTCGCAAAATGATATCCACGGATGTCAGTAAATGTGATAAGAAGTGCGACACTGAAGAATTTACAGCATTCAAGGAACGAGTTTAGCCTTTTAAAAAAGAAGAAAAGATAAGCACTCGGCATAGAGTGTTTCAACGAATAAAGTTTGAATGTGGTGTGTTTGTGTGTGTGTGTGTTTGTAGTATGAATATTTATTACAGTGTCTTTGTTATCTTTGTCTTTTGTATATCTTTTGATATGTTTCATTCGTTGACAACATTTCACCTCGCATGACATTGTAACAAACCGGACATGGAGGGTGAGATTTTGTTATTAGTGATCATTACAAGTTAGTAACAAGCTTTTACATCCAGAAAACTGCGACATTGGGAGATAAATGTCAAGATAATGTTAACCCATTTCTGTGCAATTGTTCTCGTGTCACTGGTCAAAAAAAAAGTCAAACACTTTTATGGCAGGGAGGTGGGTACCACCATCAAAACCACCGACAATCCCCTTCATCAGTTTTAACTGTGAATGTGAAAACCTTTTGGATTTATGGAAGTAAAAACGACATTTACGAAACTACTAGTCGAAATTATCGTAATGTGTCAAAAAAAAAAAATTGTTTGGAATGTAATTTAGGCCAGTTTTCATCGGTTGACCTTTTTGGAATTTGTTCACCACCTACCCTTACCCTGTGCTTAATATGCCGGTGTCACGTGACACTTGTGTCATGAGGAGGGTATGGGAAAAACTCGTTCCCAGGATCCTCTCGTCAGATAAGCAATCACCAGGGAGCGCTGTGGGTTCTTGCACATAATCGACGGCCATGCTGTGAAAAGCGAATGAATCAGCTGAAACCCTGCATGCCGTCTGTGGAATCGTGCTCTGAAACTTGCAGTCTCCGGTAATTGGTTGATACCCGGCTTTTTAACCCTTTAGTAACAGTCCTTGGCGAAAACAACAACAACAACAACAACAACTTTGCCTGTTGTTGCACCTTGACTAAAATATTCAAGCAACCACACAGAGTCAGTATGATTTAGGAATGAATGAAGATGTTAAAGATTCAAGATTCTTTATTTCATTCCCTCCGTTAGGATCATGCAGATATTTTTGAAAATGTTTTCAGTGGAACATGTGACTTGATGGAGCACGTGACCTGACGGAACACGCTGTCGTGAACATTTGCGGCAGCGGAAGAAGTTTCATTACCTGATGCGAGTGTTTATTGTGTTGGATGCTTTAAATGCACGAATGCTCCTACTCTAGTCTGAGTTTATTTAAGAGACATCCTTTTATATCTCCATGAAAAAGATCTGAGCCACCCGTACTCAAGGTTTTAGAAAGATCCGGTGGTTGGTGCGCTTGAGACTCACCCAAGTCTGACTGAAGAACTCTCCTATCCAGCCCACCCACCTCAGAAAAGCTGATTTACCGTTGAAGATAATAAAAAGAAACAGGTTACATCCTCCTCACATCATTTCTTTGGTACGGTGAACCATTTATATTCACTCCATGCTATGGAAACCTTTACCATTAACACACTCCTCCCTTTCCAAAAAAAAAAAAAAATTCTAACAGACTAAATGTCTGTGAATATCTTGTTATGGCATGAATGCAACTCAGCTCGTAACTCTACCCCACGTTTAAATAAAATGTCAGTATTCTCTCAGGCAACTGACAAAAAGGTCGTTATTGCTCATTCACCAGGGAATCGCCGTGTGTGACAGACATTTCTCCCCCGGCCTCTGTCCCTGGCGACAGCTGTGCCGATCCACTGACATCCTAGAAAGTTCTTTGACCGACCATACCCACCCACCCCTCTACCCTTCTCCCCCACCCTGCCACCCATACCCCCATCCTTCGCCAAGAGGGTGGCTGTGCTGTTCTGATACAGGCCACAACCCATGTAATGGCGGCTTTTAAGACAATTACTCAGATAAACAGTGTCCAGAGCCTTGTCTGGCACCGGGGAGATTGCCTACGATTACCGTGTTTATACGTAGTTAACAAAAGTTTCCCAAGTTCACCCCAGACACACGGCGGGGCTGAGGAACTGAGTGCACGCGCACGTACACACGTGTGTAGAGTTATTCCTCTTTATCAAACTGAAACAAATGGCATCGAAGTCCATCACATTCCACAATATGATTCATGGGAACGATGAACAGCATTTTATTTGGTCACGAACCTGCGCGTTGTTTACTCCTCTGGTTGCGGTTTTGAGTGATTTAAAAAAATTTTTTTGATAGTATGTTTTTGATTTTCATGTTTTATTTTTAAAAAAAATCAGACCTCTCGGATGTCTTTAAGTTAAGACTTCAACAATGCTGTTCACTGAAAACTTTTATACCATTCTGTTCGATGAACATCATCGTCTTC
This sequence comes from Pomacea maculata, assembly GCA_004794325.1. Classification (NCBI taxonomy): domain Eukaryota; kingdom Metazoa; phylum Mollusca; class Gastropoda; order Architaenioglossa; family Ampullariidae; genus Pomacea; species Pomacea maculata. The sequence continues at coordinate 121,213 of SRHC01000097.1, read as the reverse complement.
CCTTAATTGGGATTCTCTTTGTTCAGTGAACATTGTCCACACATTGTAAATATCTCGGGTCTCACTGTTTATAATTCTCTGCCCCATTTTTTTTTTTTTTTTTTAGAAAAGTGCATTCAGTCCTTATAGGTGCTTAGTGTTTGTTAATTTTAAAGTAGGCAAAATAACTCATCAAAAATGCAGATAGGTCCTTATAAGTCGGGATGTGATATTTTTAATGGTTTTATATAAAATATTTCGACATTCTTTTCGCGTTTCCCAGTTCAAAATCGTCAAAAAAATCCTATTAGTATATAGGAAAGCTAGCTATTGCAGTTTGCATGCTTTTTAAAGGTTAAACTTCCGCTGTTCCGTAGGAAGGAATGGGGTGGACATGAGGGAGGGAGATGAGGGTACTTGACAGTCCTATTGAAGCTATTAGCGAAGCATGACTACCTAAGTACCCAGCACCGCGGTTGATCCTGCTATCCTCCTGGTTAATGCCAGCCACAGCCCTGAACTTTGTGAATATCTGAATTTTTAGCCATATTGTTCAGCATGTCCTCTATCCTCTCTTCAAATGGTGTTTGATAGAAACATGCAGAAATATATGTATATTTTGTCTCTAAAGATAGTTTTAAAATCGCATGTTCAGATCCCATATTTCTGACTAAATTAAGGAGAAAAAAGCGTGCATGAACTTCATATTTTTTTTTTTTTTTTTTAGCAATTCAGATGATTAGTTTCCACAAATTACTTCAAACAGTCGTTGCAGGTGTTTGTATGGTACAAGTGAACACTGTAGGCGTGAACATTCATACACCGAGACTTTCTCTTAGGGTTGGGTCAGTGTGTTCACACTCAGTGTGAGCATTCAATGTGCCACTCGTCTGCCCTTCAGGTGCAACAAAAGATTCCCTCGGCACCCAAGATGCAGGCACCCTGACTGATTTCACGGGTGTGTCAGAACAATAGTTTCGCAATCTTACTTTTAAAAATAACCGGCAGAATGTTCCAGGCCATCTGTTATTCCGCTATCGATGCTGTTTGCTTGCATTCCGAGGGTTAACAAAACATGTTGGGGTGTGAATCGGGGGGGAATGGCAAGCTGTAGGGGATGTTAAGGGGAAGGAGATAACATATCCCAAGGGAATATAAAATGAAAACTGCAGACACCGAAATTAAGCAGATTTATTTGAGCGGCGTGGCCAACTGCGTGTCTTTTGGATGCAAGGGTCTCTGACGTACGAGATAAGTGAAATGAATACAATGTACAGTTGCTGCTGGCAACAGCTGTCCAACCTGCGACCTCATGCACTAGGTGCGATTTGCTAGGGTTCTATTGTGCAGCGTGTAGAAAACTGTCTTCTTTGTCCTTTAGTGTTTCATTAATTTTCGTTCTAACAGTTTGGTCACAAACCCTCAAAGATATTAATTGGAATTGTATTGTTGAATATATTATTATTTTGTTTATTTAGTCCATGTAGAAGAGTGTTGGCTGTCATACTTCAGTAATAATTCATGAAAGATTCAATAAAGTGTTCTCTGTTGGCTTTCAAGTGGCTGCCACATAGCGGTAGTCGTCTGTCCAGTGCAGGTTCTTGATCTTTTATTGAATTTTTTTTCCTTTTTGTGAAGCGTTGGCAGATTTCGAAATGTGCAGCCTCTTCAGGCTGTGGATGGAGGAGAGGCGGTGGGCGTTCAATGGGGAGAAGAGGAGGAATATAAGGTTTGATCGATGGTTCCTATAAGGGTGATCGTCTGTAACTTGCAAGGGAAGGTGAATCTGGAGAGGGAAACAGGACGATTCCACAAGAGAGGAACATCAGAACAAACACACACATACACCCTTCTCATATCACCTTACACAAACACACCACACATACCACTCTCTACACGCAAACACATACCACAAACACTTTGTCTTCACACATACATACTGAAAGCTGCGGAATGCCGCCAACATCTACTATATTTTCAAATATCGAACTGATTATCACCCCATGGCTTAATTCTATTTTTCTTTTCCTTTTGGTCAGTTAAACATCGTTTCCAGCTCGTTCGCCAAGTAACCGCGGTTTGTATGAATTGTTCGACAATGATCGACTAAACTGTTACGAATTAAACCACAACAGAAACAGGGGAGGGTGAAACAGTTTGATAAAACAAAAGGTTCCAGATTTCCCTCCCTTAGCCATCTTGTTTCCTCCCCTTATGCGTCTTGTCCTCTACCAGAATAACAAAAAAGAAGACAGTTTGCGAATAAACTCATATTTTACCCGAGTGCTGTCTTCTTACTTTTCTTCTAAGAATCTCAATATTAGAGGGTAAAACACAGAAACCATAAGGGGGGAGGGGAGGAGCTGGGTAAGTACATGTATCAGTTTATGTTCCGGCATCAAACTGTTTGACGAAGTTGTGCAGCAAACGAATGCATGCCATCCAATATTTGTGTCTGCTGCACTTCGTCACTGCACTTCACCTTTGTTGTTGAAATCTGTTGTTTACTGATGGAAGATTCTTTGGCAAATCCACTGTTCTGGAGCAGTCACAGAGCACCAACTTACTTTTGACTTTGGCTTATTTGCAGGCTTGTTTCTTTTTATTCTGTCACATCCCTTTGTCTCTTCATCATCCTGCTGTCTTCCATTGTCATTGTAACAACGTTAGTCCATTTGTCGTCCAGCTTATCCTTTAGACATCCATCTTGTCCTTTAGTCGTCCAGCTTGTCCTTTTGTCATTTTTTGTATCAATACGTTTACGTCTTCCTGCTTGTCATTTGACATCTCTCTCGCTGATTTGTAAGGTTTGCATATCCTTTTATGGTTCACAAACTTCTCTTTCTGCTTCTTTTCTGTTTCCTTTTTAAACCTTTTCCGTGTATTTCTTTTTTTCTTTCTTTCTTTCATTGAAAGACGACAACGCTCACGCATGTCTGCACCGATATGCACGAACACGAACGTCTCCTTGCCCATGAGAATAGCTTGACGAATGAAAGAATGGAGGCATGCAAAATAAGAGACTGCCTCCTGTGGATGACAATTTGCAAGAAAGCTTCGGTGTGAACAGCTTTTAGAGGAAGAGCTCTCTAACTGCGATTGTGTGTGTGCGTGCGTGCTTGCGTGCGTGCTTGCGCGCGCATCACTTTGCTTCTGGTAACCGGAAGTCACCGGCCATACTTCCTAGGTCACCTTTTACACTTAAAACTCATCTCAACGGCAAAGTCACTCAAATTACTGGACTTTAGCACTAATCAGTCGTGATAAACAATACACAATTGTTGATTCCCAACAGAGAAGAGAGAAAAGTGGACGAAACGGGGTTGTTTTTTTTTTTGCCACTACACTGTGCTACAATAATAAGGATGTCGAAGGGGGGAGGCAACAGGGGGTGGGTGTCAAAGCTTTGGAGTCCGCAGGGAAGGAGGAATAATCAAACATGTTGATGTAAACCGCTGAAAATGTGATTGCTGTGTTTTCATTAATTAATCAGACGTTCACAATCCGCCACCACATCCGCCTTTTATTATTTTTGTTTTAGGGTTGGGTGTTTGTTTTTCATTCCTTCCCCACCTCCTATTGTGGTGAAGATGCTAGTGAGGAAAGGTCGGAGATGTCGTGGGTTGTGCTTTTGATCGAAAGTTTGTTGTTGTGTTCGCGCTGTTTCATCGCTCCCTGGTTCCATCTTGTTGAGGTGACTTCATTATTGCGATCCGACGAACATTAGAGTTGACAACAGTTTGTGAGTGAGATAGGAAGCAGTCTTGAACCAAACAAAACTTTTCAGAAATGGGAAGGAGAGAACTGAACATTTTCTTCTCAACATTTTCCTCTCAGTTGTTCAGTTTGGTACCAGGACTAGGTCTCTGTGATGCAGTCTTGTAGAGGAAGTCGTCCTGTCCCCCGGAGCTACTCTCAGTGAACACAGCTCAGCTGGAAGGACTGCACACCGTGGGCGACATCGTAAAAAACTGTAATCATATTAACCCAGGAGGTGATAGTGGGTTTGAGTGCCCTCCCCTTCCGGTGAGGTGAGACTAGGACCAGGCTCCTCAGAAAGTAACACCACTAGATGGCGCTCTGTGTGTAACACTTCCTATTTTCTCTATACAACAAGTCTACGGTCTGTATTTTCTGCTATCCTGCTTTTTTCACCCTGCTTGTCAATTCAGTCTTCAATTCAAACCAACAGTTGCCTAATATTTTTTTACTTTTTAACGTAACCTTATCTTTTAATCAATCAACCTTTCATATTTATTCCATGGAGCGAAAGAACATATAAAAGATGGAAAGGACGAGAAAAGAAATATTTTAAAAGTTAACTTAAGAGGGAAATATGTTTTGATTGTTTGTTTTATAATTCCCTTCACCGAAAACTAAACAAATATTGAATTGTAGAAAAGTCAGAGTTTGTTAGATATTATTTTAAGCTGAACAGTGCATGAGACGTAAGTATGATTCTTTCCACTTTCTATTCTGTGGATGTATCCATCAAACCAACTGGCTTTGTAAAATTTTCTTCATAAGTAAGGCAGGAGGCTGAGCATCTTGTAAACAAGAACGCATGAAGGTATAAAGAGTAAAACAGAATAGCCAGAGCTTAACCCCGCGACCTATATACAGCGAGCGGACCGACGAGACTGCGGCGGAGAGTAAGAGCGTGGTGACAGTTGATTAAGCCGTTCAGACGGTCGTTAATACAACTGATATGACTGCCCTGTGAGATTACGAGACTGACGTGGTGACATTTAGGCCTTCCCACAATACATCATTCCAGTAGGGTATGAGACTCACGATGAAGGCTCAGCTACGCACAGACGAACGCGGCTGCAGCGCCCTCGGCATGCTGCTACGTCACAACTGGTTAAGTCGTGACCTATCCGTGACCTATCCTCCACCACGTGGGTCACACAAAATGTCGGTCGGTAGCTGCGGGCGTAATCGGGACTCCGTTGTTTGTGGTTCTTTTCATTGGAGGCATAGCAACCGATCGAACTTGGTTACCGTAGGAATATTGATTGATTGGACGCTTCGCTGCCAGGAAACAAGGGAAACAACCTGCGCACGATTTTGTTTTGTTTTGTTTTTTCTTTAAGAACATGTTCATCTATTATCTCCTTTTTTCTTGTCTTCCTTTAAGTGCCGACGTTTACGAATTACCAGAAGTGTCATTAATTATACATTCAGTGCATCCACTCACGACGCTTAAAACTTTTCTCAAGAGATTTTGTTGGTTGTCATTTCCAATTTACCTTTCCCTGTATTGCTAAGATAATCATGATCACCAACAGGCATGAGTAGGAGATTCCTTAGGGAAAAGTTGAGGAAATAAAAATAAAAAGAGGAAATAAAGTTCAGCATGCAAGATCTGTAGTAAATCCCATAGATGAGGGTGATGATGATGATGATGATGATAGGAAAACAATGTCTTCCATGGTCTTGCCCTTATGAAGTATGTCGTTATTAATGAAGAATAATAAAATGTTCATCTGTGTGTATGTGCACTCGCGAGCCTGTGCAATTCCTTGCACTGACTTGGGAAAAAAGTCAGAACTAAACGCTTGTACGAACCTTTGCCGAGCCTCGGTTATTCCTCCCTCTAACGCGCTCGAGAATGAAGCAATCTGTCATTACCGGGCTGGTGACATGCAGTCATAAAAGAGTCATGAACAAAGAGGTCTTGTTAGGATGTAATTACCAGCTCAATTTAGTCGGCAGAACTGAAAGGACGGGGAAAGAGTGAAGAAGTAGGACAAACCTAAAGAGGAGGATGGAGGGGAAAACAAACCGGATTTGAAAGAGAAAGACAAACAGAGGGTTTTGTCGCCGATGTGATAAAAGCCACAAACTGCAATTTACTGTCGGAATAAGTAAACTAACCTTGATGAATAAAATATCAGGACAGCCACCAAAATTTAGTGTTAATACAACATGAATGCAGTGTTGTATTAATGTCGGCTGCTGACAACTTTTCACCAGTTTCACCCACAAAGATACTTGATGGGTGGTTGGTGAGACATCCGCGGTAATAGGCGATAACTACTCGAGAACAGTTGAAAATATCTGAGTGCTTTCCAGAAAAAACAAGTCTTGGTGTGTCAGTCGTGGAGAACAAAAAAGGATGATGCATCAGACATTTAAACTGAAATAGCCTGGGAAATTTAGAATAAATATGGCATCCGATAGAATGACACAGCATCAATAACTGAGAATGTTTTGGCATCAGAAACTGCCGGAGATATGGGCTCTTAAAGAATTGAGGTCAAAATCAAGAGTGTGTGGTGGATGTGTTGAAAACATTTCAGCAAAGTCGGTATTCAGATCATGAGGCAATAAAACAACACTGCGCCGGAAGAGGAGAGAGAAGAAGAAATGAGTGAACTTGAGAAGAGGGGTAGTGGGGTATGAATGAGAGGAAGCAATCGGTGGGGTGTGTGGGATGCAGGCCATCAGCGTCGTGGAAGTCAGTTGTGGTGATGATGGCTGTTGGACACTGTGTGATAGCTTTCCACGCGCAGGGTGCAGTCAATAGTCGCGCCGTGGTTACCCTCCCAGTCTCTGGTGTAAATCACGGCGAGGCTACAGGTCGATATGTGGGCGATCCCATCTGTGTGTGTGCGTGTGTCTGTGTGTGTGTGTGAGAGAGAGAGAGAGAAAGAGCGAGCGTGTGTGTGTGCAATCGTATTAATGGGAACATCGCACGCAGGTGCGTGCATGTGCTTGTGTGCGCTGTAAGCAAGATAACTGTCGATAGCGTCACGTGACACCTGTCCGCCAACAGCAGCAACACCGATGTGAACGACAGAAAACGAGCGCCAGCTGGCGTTCACAACTACACTAGCAGGCACAGGTATGAAAATGTTCCGGCGAACACACACACAAATCATGTTGTGAAACCAACAGATGTTCCTGCTCATTGATAAAATAATGCATCTGCAGTTTTTTTCTGGTTTTTTTTTTTAGACTTAATTGTTGTACGCTGTTTGCTGCAATGTCAGTGTTTGCGATTTGTTTGTTTGTTTACCTTATTCTGCTGTGAGAACTGCGTGACGTGTCCCCTCAAGAACCTGTACCCATGGATACTCGTTCTGTGGTTTTACTAAAGGACAGTTGTTGTGAATGGTGCACTCATGGTCACTGGACCACCGGTGTACAAAATGTAATCCTGCCGCTTAATTAAAAACCGATCAGGTGTCTGACAAAATAATGATGGCCGCCGCACGCGCCGTGGAGAGATGTAGTCGCACGTCCTTGTCTGGATGTAGAAGCTCCATTTTCTTCCGGAACCCTTGTCATTACCGGAAGCAGCACATTTCCTGTGTTGTTTCTAGGAACGACACCAACATTGGATGAGTGAGTTTATTTTTTTTTTTTTAGTTTTTTTTTTTGTAATGAGCGAGTGGTCATAAGAGTATTTCTTTCCTTCTGGTGACGTCGAAGTTGATTATTGCTGATTATCGCCCTCTCGTCGCTGCACAGCATTTAATTAAGTCTGCTGTTTGCTGCCAACGGGCAGGCTGATGGTGATCACCGTAACACGCCCTCCTCCTCACTCCTCCACCTCTCGCCCTCTTCCTCCTCCTCCCTTACCTCACTGACGTCAGTTCTCGTCAAAGTGTCCCTCGGCACTTGAATACCTCGAAAGTCTCGATCCGGTGACCGAATGACCTCAGCACTCTTGGGACTGGCAGACTTGGCCAACTGCCACAAGAGTTCACAGTTCCGATCCTTCTCTGTGTGTGTGTGTTCGGGTGCTCGACGACGTCTGTGTACCAAGGCTGATCCGTGAAATGTTGACCAGTACATACACGTTTTGTTTATCGGTGACCCTGGTGACCTTATCTCCGGTGAAAAGAGCGATAGTGGTGACACTGATTGTATTGTCACACTTCTCCCCGTCTCTTCAGTCTTATTTATTTAAAAAGAAAATAAACAAAAACAAAAGGGTTGCTGCAGGTTTGCGCTCACAGTAGGGATGCAAACATAATCGTATCGATGTGTATTTTCTGAAACGCAGCCGCATGAGTAACATCGAAGTGTATAACACTCGTCACCGAATTTATGCGTTTATCTTCTCACCTCTCTGTACTTGTCTTACACTACATATTACCTGCTTGCTTATTTCTTGATCGGTTATTTTGTGTCTTTATGGTTTTATTCTTTCTCTCTCCCCTCGTTTGATCCATCTTTCTCATCGCTTTCTCTGTCTCATTCTCTTTCTCCATACACTTCAATAAGTAATTATTACTGATAGAAAAATACCTTTCCTTAATATATTACCGAATTTTCTGGGAAAGAAATCAAAATAAAATGTCACAATACACAATTTTGTGAATAGTGAGTATCATTTAACTATCATTATCTTGTACCAAAACCCACATTCTTTACTTTTGTAAGAATCCACTCTGCTGTATCTACTGTTGCTGGGATCATGTGTTTGTGATAAATAAAAATTATTTCAGTATGTATATGTGCGTATTATCTGTATATCTTGCTAATATGAGCACTATCTGGAATAGCCGTTGAGGATGAATACAGTTGCATGGTTGACCGTTGTACTGATACACACTCAAAGCACACTTCTCCATTCTTCAGACCAATATTATACCTCTTCCGGCCCTTTCGCACTCTTTCCTTTCAGGTCGCCCTCTCACTCCACTCTCAAGTAACATCCATATCTGCTCAACAACAATGATAACAGCTTGGGGGTAGAACGATAGAGCGAACTTCACACCACTAGGTACCGAGGGGCCAGGAGAGGTCAGGCATGATATCTGGTTCTAAGGAGGACGAGGGCGACATTTCTTGTAATAATGGTATCTGTCGGAAAATGCAATTGTCACCGCGTAACCTTGGTAATTCTACCATGAGCGCGTGCACGCACTAGCCCAGCACGTGTGCAGGGTTGTCATAACAACACCCCTGAAATCGGTGGAGAATAGAAGTGCCGTCGCTCAGGGTGTTATTTTATTTATTTTTTTTTTCTTTCCGAAAATCTTTATTTCTGGCTCGTGTCCAACGTGAATGATATCGCCGTACTGTAGAATTATTGCCAGTACTGGGAGTGGCCTGTGCCTCCGGCATCTTGCATCTGATGCGGTCTTTTTTTTTTGGTCTTCGTCCTCCGTGACGTCATCTCTGTCACGCCAGAGGGCGCTCACTGCGCGCTCCATAGCGCCATTGCCTTTCGCAAATTTTGACAAAGTTTTTGGTGGACCTTGGCAGTGCCATGAAGGCCAGGCTCGATGTCGGTGGTGTTGTGGCTTCAGCCAAGAAATGCGGTGAGTTGAGCTCTGCCTCTAATGCACTTCCCCATCAAAAATTGGTTTCTGTGGTTATAGACGACAGGGACCGGTCGCTGGTGATGACTTCGTTGTGAATGAGTGAATGAAGGAACGAACGAGTGTGTCCGTGGTACATGGGAGAGTTTAGTGGTTAAAAAGCGAGCAAATCTAACTTATACCTACCTATACACTTATACTAAATATACCTCGTGTTTGTTTTCAAAGTGAGATCCTAATTTACTTTACTTTAATTACCCCCCTCAACACCTAGTCTTCCTCGCTGTTTCGTCATGTGCCCTAAAGCGAATATAGCGGCAAGAGGAAAAAATATCTAAGGTTTTGATGGTTCGATAAAATGTAAATTCCACAGGTTAAAAGGTCGCCGGTCATTAGCGAATCGCGTCATCCGCCCCCCGCATCACCCCCGACAAAGTTCGATCGCTGTTCAGATTTAGTTTTTCGCCCAGAAATGATAGTTATGAATATGAATTTTTTAGTAGAGTTGGGAGAGCTGTAAAACCTTTGACAAGAAAAGTTTAAAGCAACCCTAGACATCTCAGTACAAATTGATCGTGTCTGTGGCTGACAAAATAGTGGATGAGTATAAGGCTCGCCAAAGATGTCGTCCACCCAGAAAGACATGAAGACCAAAGTTTTGACAAGATGTCTCCCTTCGCGGCTTCTCGTGCACGTGAATAACGATCATCAATCCGACTGTTTGATTGGACAGAATTCTGGTTTCGCGTGCAGCAAGGGTGCGGCGTTCCATCCCCTCCTTATCTCACTCCTCCATTACCCCCCTACACACACACCCTCCCTCACACACACACACCATCTGCCTCCATTTCTCTCCTGTTTCTTCTGCAAGAAGGATGAAGCAAGGTTGGGTCACGCTGCCCCACGAACAAGCCGCAGGAAACGATTTTCAGTAATTTTGAATCCCTGTCTCTTTTTCAAGTTTTTTTTCTTCCGAAAATTCGATCCGGAAGAGAGCAAATTTATGAAGGACACTTCTAACTAGGTAAACTGTCTTGAATATAGAATGTATGCGTGCCTTGCATGCATCATTAAAATAAAAGAAACAAAATAATAATGATCTGATCTTTTATCTTTTTTTCCTCTTCTCTTCCGAAACTTCATGATTACACGAAAACTGCCGTTGAACTTGTGGATATTTTTTCCAAGAAACGTAATAGTTTAACTTTATTCATTAAATTCATATGAAAGAGGTATAAAAAGATCAGATTCTGTATTATTTTTGGCTGTTTTTGTGACCTTAATGTGGGCGAAAACTAATAGCTTCAACAAGGAATAATTCTAAATATTATCTTGAAGCGAAGACGAGGCTCCAATGCTTTCATCTGCTTTTTAAATATAAATTCTTAACGATCTTTCTGTTGGTTTGAAGGTGCAAGCACTCCCTGTCCTCATTCATCCCTGTCGAAATGTTGTCAAGAACAAACGGTGTACTCAAGGGACTTTTAATTCCATTTAGGTTTTGCGGTTAATACCTTCCACAACCGTCTAAACTTCTGAGCCTCTTAGTGAAGTGCTTCTTGCCCAACCTCTGTGCAAACGAGGCTTCACATCCGAGACCTTTACTTCGTTGTAAGATTCTTTTCACTATAATCTTCACGTTCTTCTTGTTTTCCTTCTTTTTTGTTTGTTTTTTTCCCCTTCCTTTCTCTCGCTCTGGTGTGCACGCAAACTCTACAGTTGATGATGAAGTTGTTTTGTATTGTTTGTTTTCTTCCTCTGACACATTCTCACAACATTCACTGTTTTTTTTCATTCCCTGCTGGGCACTTACTCATTGTGGCAAGATTAAAACAGTCCATCTTGTGTTGTGTTCTTTCTCTCTCACACTTCCCCCTTGCATGTTAAAGTGTCATTGAAAATGTCTCTGGAAAACTTGAGATATATCCCTAATTTGTGCGCAGGAAAGTGAAAGAATATTTTTCCTTTTTTTATATAAATAACCCGCTCTCTCATGTCTTCAATCACTACTTTCCTTTGAACTCCCATCTCTTCCTGATTTTTTCCCCTCTTTTCCCCAATGTGTGTAAGCCTTCTTATTTGTATTCTGATCACTTAATTGTTTCATGTCTTATTTATCCTATAACACTATTTTACCATTATACTTAGTGCCATCAACAGTTTCTAGTTTTATTTTTTGCACAAAATGTAGCTTTATCATTCAAGATTTTTTTGTAATTGTTAGGTTGAGGTAGCATCATCCTCTGACACACTATGAAGTACAAGTGACACACGATAAGAGCAGACAAAAACAGACAAAGGAGAGATTGAGAAGTATATACAGCAATGATTTACATCGACAGGGACAGATGGAAGTTTACATAACCAGAAAGTAATCAAAGCTTCATGAAACTATCACAAAAATGCAGAGACTGTCTCTCAGGTAAAAGTAAAATAAAACATAAAGCATTATTCAACAACCTGTTAATTTTTGTCTTACATTTATCTTAGGATCAGAGACAGAAAACGCGGAGAAAACTGAAAATTAACCGAAACTGTGATGTTGGCCATGTATCTTTGTGGATAGATTATTTATCATTCGTGGAATAGTTTCATAGAAAAGCCAGAGTCAAAGATTCCATTTTAAAGCTTTCAAAGAATGAGATTTTACCTGAAACCCATTTCAAGATTGCTTGTTGTGCTGGGAGTATACTTGTCTAGTAATTGGCAAAAACTGGAAATCCTTGGAAACTCTCGTTTTTGACTAGCTTCGGAAGAGAAACTTTTAACCTTTCAAAAACTTTGCTTTAGAATGTGGAAACCTGATTCATTATCATTGCATAGATTATTTTTCTCCTACTCAGCCTTCGGACTTTGTTGCTTTTTCTTGCCTTCCTGTGAGAAATAATTTAAAACATTAGTGTAGTTTAGGTAGCGCGACTAATGGCATCCCCAACCTCCACCCATACAGTTCCAAAACTCGGGTGGAGGATGCTATAAAGGGTATATGCACTGAACTGGTTTCAATTTTTCACACACACCCAAATGATCATAGTTTGCACTTTTGTTTATTTTTGTTTCTTTGTATCCGAGTAATATCCGGAATGATTGTAAACCACGAGTAAAATTTTCAGCTAATGAAAATTAGCCAGGCAGGCAAACTGCACTCAAGCAGACGGACATTTGACAATGGTAGGATTGTTGTTTTGTTGTTTTGTGTGTGTGATCAGAGTGTGTGATGCTTGGCTTGGCCATCGGAACATAATCAGATTTGCAGACAGCAATGCAAGCGTGAGGCGCCATGTCGCGTGTCTCTAAACTGACGGCAATAAATATTTCTCAATCCAGTCACGTGACAGCGATAGTGGGTAGAAATCTCTCGATTGTCAGCAAAACATGCGACAGTCAGCAGAAACACTGGATGACCGTTGTCACAGTCATTTGACTTGTATCAGCGAAACAATAATTAAGGCAGGAAGTGAGGACTACTTCCGCGTGTTGGTGATAGATGTTGATGGTGAGATGTTAGAACAATATAGACTATTGTTTGATAAACGTGCAGACAGGGGGGTGTACATGTTCCCCTCCCCCCACATTATCCCAACTCCTGCTCTTTAGTCGTGCGTATGTACTCCTGCTTATAGTAGTTCAGCATTTTTAGTGTGTACAATGAAATAATCGTCCTGTATATATATAATTATATCCCGAAATGGTACAAATATCTTTATCGCTTTAAAAGCTCTGTGCGAGCTGGCGGTTATGATCCGCTTACATGCCGGGTGTCGTGGATGTTCGGACCTTTACCATACCCACCCACCTACCCAAGTGTGTTCACGAAAGTCACAGGGTAAAGTGGATCCTCAAGGAACACTAATGTGCATACACCACCCAGACTTTGTTCTACCAGGCTTGCAGTCTGGGCGAAATTGTGCCGAATAAAAGGATGTTTCTTTTAAAAACAAACAAAAAGAAAATGGATGATGGGATGGGAAGCGGTGGAGTGAATATCAGGGGAAAAGGGTCGGGGAGAAGTTGTTAGGTGTGTGTTTGGAGGGGAGAAGGGATGATGGGGGGTCAGAGCTTTGAAGTATAACAGCTTCGTTTTTTGGCTTATCCATCGTGTACTTGGGCCTGTCCCGCTTCCCTCCCCATCCCTCCAACCCTCCATCCCTCCATCCCCTGTTCTCTGCTTCCCGTAAGCCCTGTTCGTGTCATTACGAGGGACTTCCTGTGTTCGCACAGAAAGCGTTTTAGCTGTAGAGGGCAGCACTACAGCAGCTGCTGCGGAAGAAGAGGAGAGTGAGGCGGCGAGAAGCAGTGCTGCAGTCATCATCATCACTGACCGCTGCAGCAAGACACGAGCCGCGGTTCTCACTGTTTGCTCACGCGCTCACGTGCCGAGGTTGTGGACGTCGTAGTGTAGGACCAGAAGAGTCCTGCGGAACATTCTGGAAAGCAAGGAACTGGCATGAAGACCTCGTGTGCTTCTGTCTGCACTGTCTTTACAACGACTATACAGTAACCATTTTTTTTGAAAGAAGACATCTTGCTTTCATTTGCGACGAGAAAGTCTGGAAATTTTTTTTTATTTATTTTTTGGAAGGGGAAGGTAGGGGGAGGTGTTGTTTTCGATCAATCACCCAAGACACGACAGAGAAAGACAAGAAAAAAAGAAGGAAATATTATCTTCATGCCTTGGATGTGACTTTAAACCTGTGAAGACCATGTGGGGGCAGGTTAAAGACACTTGGGAGTTGAAGGAGATAAGAAAGCCCTCGTACATGGATGGTAGGGTTTATTTTTTTATCTTATTTTGGATGCCTGGCTGCTGAGTTACGAGACAGCGCGTGACTATGGCCTAGCGAGAGGAGGGCTCCGCTTCCTTGACCTGCGTTGACCTGCAGCTGGGTGTCATGGCGGTCGCAGAGAGGCGCCTGGGCCACAGGGGCGCAGACAAAGCCAAGAAGCCAGAGTGCAAAGGTAAGTGGGGTGGGGTGGGGAGAGAGGGAGGGACCGTGAGATGAAGGTGTCTGGGAAAGTTACCATCGGAGGATGGATTCTTTTTTCACATTTGGACATGCGCATGCGTGGTTAAAACATTCTGCCCCGTGCGCCCTCGTCAGAAAGACTATGAGCCAAAGGTCACGTGTTTGCACTAATTACTCAAGGGAAAGAATGTTTTACAATAATAATAATTATGTACCGCATTTGTGAACTGCAAAGTTATCATATAAAAAGACGATACATTATCATTTTGAAATTAGAAACTATCAATCCCTCAGAAAAAGAACAACAAAAGATTCCTCTGCATTTTTTTTCTTTTGGTGAAAAAAAAATTGTAGAAGTGGGATCAATAAAATATTTGATGTTTGACTCATTTACTGTACATTTTGTTCACTGTATTATCCTCCCTTTTCCGTTCTTTCGTGTGAAAATGCCCACCCATCCGGACACCGGGCTCCGAGCCAGTAAACCAGACATAATTTAGACGGGGATGTTTCACAAAGAGATTTGCATCGTAAAAAAAAAGGGAGGGGATAGGAGAAGGGAGTGAAGGAGAGTCAAGAACTTCCTCACAACGTCTGTCTGCACCAGGTGCACAAAGTTAAAAAAAGAGAAAGTTAATTGCATTCTCTGGAGCTTGAAACGGCTGCCAGGTGTGACAAAAGCGCAGAATGTCTGAGAAATAAAGACTCGTTTGCAGGGAAATTCTTTCCCTCTCTCTCTCCCTCCCTTCATCTCATTTACATTTTTCTCTCATCTCTTTCATCTCTTTCCACTTTCATGTCTTTCAATTTCTTATCCACTTTGTGTTGTCTTCTGTCGGTGTTCCTTCCTCTCTTCGTTATTTCTTTGTCCTTAGTGTCGGTGCACCTTGATTAATCTTCTGTCTTTGATGCTTTGATGGCCGGCATCTCCTTGCCGTTCTCGTAATGCTGTTATCATTTCTTATGCAAGTGCATTTTTATCGTTTACTGGTTTTCCCCAGTCACTTTGGGCATTTCCTTCTCAACTTTCTAACGTAGACAAATGTGTTTCTAAAAATAGATTAACGGCTTTCCGAGTTGTTAAATTATCCTTTAAAATTAAAGTGCTGTGCTTAATGCTTTCTTTCATTTCTCTCTCTCTCGTATTTTATTATTATATTGTTATTAATGACTGTGCGTGTCCACTGCACCTCGCAGCCTTTGTCTGGTTCGTGACCTCCGTGACCTCGCAGCATCGTCGTCATCGTCGTCAGGTCAGATTCTCTCGTCGCGCCGAGTGTAGACGATAACACCGCCGTTATCGATGTAACCCAAGAAGATACCTTGCCTCACAGCTGAGTCATAGTGCATCTTGGACAGGGAAACGACCGACTATCGGAATGTTTATACGACTGTTCAGGATGCTGATCCGCGATCCCTTCTACACTTGGTAAACAAGATGTGTTTATCTCCCCCGGGGGGAAAGGCGGCGGGGACGCGAATAGCTTCACACATTTTTTTTTTTTTGGAGGGGAGGATTAGAAAACTTCGTTAACAGGGTTCGTATCTAGTTCTATCTCCATTTAATAGAATTTTAATTTAATTTTATGTGACGCCATCTTCAAACAGTTTCGTTAATGAAGGAATTTTGTTTAGAGTTGGCGAATGATTCGAAAAGTTAGCAAACTTTTAAAGTCTCCTCTGTCTGTTTTTTCCCCTCTGTGAATAAGTTATTACACTGTTATCGTGAAGGGCGATGTGGCGAGAGATTGAATTAAGAATCAAGACACCTGATCCTGCTGGGGGAGGGGGAGTTTGTTAAATAGTTTACATCCGTGAAAATACATTCCCAGTGGTTTTAGAGATGATGAAGGTGAATGACAGCCAGTCCCTCCATAGTGAGCCACTTTGCCATGGTTCGAGCATCCCCCAGTAGGTCAAGTACAGCAAAAAGTGTTGCTATGGCAAGAGCGAGACTATCTTGAGGTCAATGACCCTCGGCCAACGGTACCGACGTGGTTTTGCTCAAGCACCATCGTTTTCTGACCCCACCCCTAACCCCTTTCCCAGCAATCTTTTGTGCTGCACCATACCAGAAGATGGAATGGAAACGATCTGTTGCTTCTCGGAGATAAATAAAATCAGGAGTTGAAAATTGACGGGGGCTTGAAATAATATGATTGACTTCAAGGGGTGAGGAGGTCATTGAACTCTTATGTCTCTGCTGTTCCTATTTCCAGTCTTCCAAACCTGAAATATTTATTCTTGTGTCCAAGTGCCAGTCAACAGTGCGCACTCTCGCACGTGACTGACGGAACCCAGGACACAGCTCTTGTTGTGTCTAACAGACATAAGTTGTTGTGTCTGGGACAGATACATCACAGGGCAACGATACTCTTGTTTGTTCCTTCATAACACTCGAAGAGGTGAGTCATTCCGAGATTCTAAAGCACGGTATCACCGTAGAGATAGATACCCGTATCTCTCTTCCATGGACAACAGGGGTTAGATACCTGGCATGTCAGACACTGTGTTAGCTGCTGTATACCAGGGCCACCCTAGAGGGGCACCCTGGAGAGGGTTCCACCCTCAGACAGGGTTGAATGCAGTCTACGCGCTATCGTACGCCTCAGATACCAAGGCACTGAGCGAGAAATGGAGACCTGCGACCGGAAAGGCCAAAGGTCAGCCGCACCAAGGGCCCCGGCTGCACAGGAAGAGGGTTATTTCAAGGCCGCATTGGCAGTCAGCCACGTCAGCAAGGCAGATGCGCTTTGTAAGATGAAGCGGCAACAGGACCGGCTGTTGCCCGGATGACGGTTCTCCATGTACGTAGTCTTCGAGACTGTATCAAAAGCGTTGTTAAGGTTGGCGGAGTGCTCTCTGTTTCTAATGTTCTTGCACCAGCGGTTAGTGGTATCTTTATTCCAGTCGAACTTTGGTCATCGCTGTTGGAGACACGCATTAGCCACATGCGATGAACAAAGATCCCAGACATCAGACATAGGTAGTTGATTTTTCTCTTTAGGTCTAGTCGAAGTCACTATAGCTCGTTATAGGTAGTGCTGGCTGTAATTTTATGTGATTACTGAATTAATATTATTATTGATGTTTGATATGAATCGGCTTCATATCTTTTCAAAAATGTTCTTCAGAAACATTAAAATAATATGGTGAAATATTTTTAAACTGAAGTAAGGTATGTAATGAAGTACACACATAGAAATAGTTTATAATCTGACAGGTTTTCTTCATAAACCCTGTTGGATTAAAAACGTTGTTGCATGGAATTTACACAAGAGAAAATTATTGGTACGAGTTGAAGGCGTCATACAGTGAAGCACACGCAGTAAAAAAACCAACTTGTTGGAAAGAGCCACTGCAGGAACCGAACCCCAGACGCCAGATTTTCTCAAGATTGTCACCAAACCAGAAGCTGGAGTGTCTGTTTGCAAAGAGAACCTAGAATGGATTGACAAGTCCTATAGACGCGAGGATGGTGGGAAAAGTTCAGTCTATGACGTCATCCCTTCTATGATGTTGCTGCATACATAACGGCGCGATGTGTGACGTCATTATCTAACGATTCCCTCGACTGTAGTTTATAAAAAGAAGCCTCGTCTCGAGCTCGTCTCGGATGTGTTCAGGTGTTGCACTGAAGTGCTGAGATCACCGCGAAGTCA
>SRHC01000097.1:56700-103318 GCA_004794325.1 Pomacea maculata | reverse complement strand
CGAGGGAAGAGAACCTGACGCGGTGCAGATGTCGTCCCTCGGAAATATCTCCTCCTCCTTCTTTCTCTCCCTCCCCCCAAAAATGCACTTTGGTCCGATGGGCCGGCATACCTGGGCGTCTAGACGAAATCCTCTCGCCATCAGGGGTTGGTGGGAGGGAGAAAGGGGAGGGGCTGACAGATACTGGGGAGGGAGGCGGGGGAGAGCTAGCCCCCATGATCTGTCCCCTTCTCGACTGTCCTGCTCCTGAGCCGAGAAAAGATCTTGCTATAACTCCCCTGCTTTTTTTTTTGGTGCGGTTTCGGAGTAACTCGGTCACGGTGCCATCTTGTGCCAGGGCACTTATGAGAAGAAAAATAAGGTTGAGCAGGGGCTGGGGTGGAATCGGCGCAGCGGCTGCACAGAACAAAACTGAGGTGCCAGAGGGAACTTAACTGCGCTGTTTCATGGTTAGATATACGGGTGGTCGCCGCAGGGTAGCTTGGGAGGTCGGTAGAGGGCTGTAGTATACAAACTAAAAAAGCGAAGATTAACTTAGAGAGTCAAGAAAACAAAAACATCCCTTTGACTGGTTTTTATTACCCACTCACCCCCCAAATACATTTTTTGGTTTAATTTGCATGAAAGTTCCAATCCTGTTTGTTGAAGGGTTTTGTGGACAGTTTCATGAGTGAAATAAGACAGGAAGCTCTCGCAGTCAGGTCTGATTATGAGGCTAAGTAATGATGAACGATTTGAGACCATACTTGATGTACGGAGTTCCCATAATTTCGCTGCATTCTCCATCCCCCCCCGCGCACTGAGGGCCTGCACTTTGTTTTGAAGAGTAACATCGGGCCTCTGCCCGGCCTCGTGGCTTGGGGCTGCAGGAAGACAAGTTGTTTGCTTGGGTCACGTGCATCTCGAGTGCAGGGTGAACGTGGATTTGGGAGTGGTTTGGTGATGGGGGGAGTAGGGGTGGAGCGAGCTGGTGGTCTCCCTTGCGTGTGTTGGGCGATCTCGCTGCTGTTGCTGCTCTGCTCGTGCATTAAGTGCAAAGCCCTGGAAGCGGAGCATCCTCCCAGACTTGTGTGCGAAGCTGCGATGTTTGTCAGTCTCATGTGGATATGATTTGACCATGATGTGCAGAGAAACCAGACCAGCTTTCTGGTAGAGAGGGAGGGTCATGGGTCGTGAAGCGTTGGGTTTGGTCTGAAACTTTGGGATGCGTTGCATTGCTGTGAAGATTTGGGTTCTTGTGATGATCGTACATCTTCATTGTCGTGAAACTTGTGTCGTAAAACCTTTCTGTAGGATGGGTTGTGAAGCTTCGGACTGTGTCGCAAAACCTCGTGGACGAGAAGCCTGTTGATTGTGTCAAAAACTTCGGAGTGTATCGTGAAAGCTCGGATCATTGCTGTTGTGAATCTTCGGATTGTGTTTCTTGACTCCATCGTTC
Organism: Pomacea maculata; assembly: GCA_004794325.1. Lineage (NCBI taxonomy): Eukaryota > Metazoa > Mollusca > Gastropoda > Architaenioglossa > Ampullariidae > Pomacea > Pomacea maculata. The sequence continues at coordinate 101,880 of SRHC01000097.1, read as the reverse complement.
TTTTAAAACTGCAGGACAGACTCCGGATAAGAAGTAGGACATCTTGTCGATTCTAGCCTTAAAATCATCTGTACTGTCATTGTAGAACACGTGGATAACTTTACCTCGTAACCTGCACCGGAAACTTCCATAGCACAATGTTGTCACAACGGAACCTTTGGCAGAAAAGCACCTGAGATGTTGTCAGGTGAATGCTGCTGCTGTCAAAGCCTCTGACATCAGCGCCAACTAGCGAGACAATTCCATCAAGCGTGACTGGATGAACAAAGATGCACCAAGGAGCTTTGGCCTGAAGACTTGTCTTGGCTGAGTTCCTGGTCCTCGTCTCCTAGTTGATGATGTTCCTTCCCGAAGTTGTTAGCCTTCAGTTTCTCTAGTCTTGCCGGGGACATGGGACTGTTGAAGGAACTGGCAGGTAACACTGTCTTTGTTTATCCAACTGTCTTCCCTTATCTCCCTCTCTCTATCTCTGTACAAACTCATTGTGAAGGTTGAGTCCTTTGCTTTCTTAGTTGCCGGCTGGGTGTATAGCACCAGTCCTTCCCCACTTCCAGTCAGCCAGAAAGAATATTTTATTTGATTTGGAATGTAAAGAAGTCAGGAAATAATTTCCATAAAAATTATTGATCTTTGACACAACTCGCAAGATCAGTACTAGATTATATTGCATAGCAAACACAAAAGAATTTGAAAAACTGGCTTTAAAATGTAACTACAAAATACTAGTACTACTGAGAAAATTACTTAAAATTATTTTGACAGTCTCCTCAGGGGAAAGCACCTGCAAGTAACTGTATATCCCCTTAAAACCTGTCATTGTCATTTTATTAAGATTTTTAATTCCTTTTCTGATTCAGTCAAGATAATCGTTGGCAACCTTACACCTGTGGATGGTGATGGCGGACATTTTTAAGTTAGCGATCAGAGACATGTAAGCTAAGATAGATAAATAACTCCTCGTTAGGTTACGCAGCTGTGGGGACTTTTTTTTATTTGGGAGGGAGGCTTTGCAAAATTATTTGCTCACATGGGGGATTGTATCTGAATGCATCGCTAGCTGTGGACTGTTAACTCAGAAGATGGAATAATGGAGGATACACATCAAACAGCCTCTGCTCACCCCCAGTTCCAGCTCCCACCCTCAAGATACATCCTGTGTTCACTGGGGTCGATAGTTCATTTGCAGGCGAGGATGCTNNNGATTATCTGGTTTCTTCCCCTGAGCGATGTGAAAGTGGATGAAGCTTCATATTACTAAATAGAAAAAAAAGTGGAGACAGAGATAGATAGTTCGACTCTATCGGGACAGAAGACTGTTAGACTGGTCAGACTTCCCTCCTAAGGGCGAGATTCTTGAGAATCAGTCGTCAGGAGTTCGTAACCAACCTTAATTATATTTTAGTCGTGGGTATCGAGACTAAACAGGTCATCGCCGTTGTGTAGCAAACCTGAGACATATTCACCAATCTGGTGGAGGGAAGGGTGAAATAACACAAAAATAAATGGAGAAGCTCTATTTCTGCCATATCTGGTGTCCTGACCATTTCCCACGATGCCGACGACCGAAGGACTCTGTGACCTTTTCTTTTCTGCTCGTTTATTTATTTGCTCAGAACGAATGCAGACATACTAACCTTCGGAACTGTCAGAGAGGTGTGAGTGGGATGTGAGGCCATGAGGTACGCAAGCTTCCTCTGTAAGACCTGTACTTCACGATCTGTTGCCGAAAGCAGAGGGGAAGTGCGTCATTGGTCGAGAGACCCGGGGGTAAAGGTCAGCAGGAGCTGGACTAATGACTGAGGTCATGAAGGCAACTGAGTCTGTTGGTGGACCAGTAGGATAGGAAGGCGCTGCGGGTTCGATTTTGATCTGTGAACCCCTTTGTGCACCAGGGCAGCCGTAGTTAACAACACTGAGAATCAGATGTCTCTGGTTCAGATCTTGGTTGAACATGCTAATTTTTTTCTGCCATCTTGTTTACAGTGATGGCTGCTTTGCCGTCAGGTGCCATCAGGTGTTCGGGGTAGGAATTCAAACCAGTCCATCGGTTCTAAACGTGAATTACCCGTGTCTAGTAAGTTCAAGGCAGGCCAGTGATAGTCAATGGCTTACCTTGTGTTTGTAGTTTTGTGTTTCTCCGCCACCCTCTTACTCTGTCTCCTTCCCCCACTTGATGCTGGCAATACAAATGTTGTCACGTGATGTGTAAATATATAGCATGTGAAGCAGCGTCTGCCGTGGCCATGGTTTGCGATGCTATCCCAGCCTAAACAGCGGAGCCCTTGTGGATGTGAAAAAACTTATATGCAGGCTTCCTATATATAAGGTGCGGTGGCCGACATTCGTGTGTAAAGTACATCTTTGTTGAGGCTTGTTGAGGCAATGTGGGAGGCCCTTTACTGATGAAGGACGGTCATCTCTACTCTCCAAGTGTTTCACAAATATTTTGATGGTTGTAGTTGATGTTGTTTTCCCCCCTGGTCTCATTTTTACCCACGATTACCGTAAAAAATGAAGTCAGTATAAGTTACTGGCTGCATTCTCGGTGGAAAGCAATTTTTTCGGAGGGTTATAACAACATTTACAGGGTGACCTGGACATTTTGCGCTGCTTGTTGATCACATGAACTTTTTATAACACGACGGCTTCTAGTGCTAAGGGAGCGAGTATGTATGTGAGAGAGAGAGGGAGGGAAAAAAAGGTAAAAGCAGGGGAAGACAGAGAGATGCCTAGCATGGCAGCAAGAGAAAAAAATATCAACGTAGCAAACCTTGTGTGTGAAATGCTTTCTAGTGTGTGCTCATGTTGTTGAATGTGTGACTGTGTTTGCCATGTGGATGTCATGTTAAACCTCGCCACACATTGTCGCATATTCCACAACATGCATCTGTTTGAGGATGCTCATGGAGGAAGGGAGGTCAGGGACAAACCTTCACGAGAAGCGAAACAAATGTATAAACAGTTTCTTAAGTTTGTTAAGCTCCTTAAAACATTTGAGAGTAGTATTGCAGTTTTATGCCATGGCTTTCTCTTTTTGTTGAAGTCTGTCCTTGCGCTTTTATGGTTGTTATTTTGTTATTTTCAGCTTTTTGTTCACATTCTGGCATTATAATCTGCAGTTCTTCCTGTTTGACAGGAAAAGAGTGGGAGGGATTTATGCCGAAAATGTGTCTAAAGATTTTTTTTTAAACAAATTACCATTAAAACGAGTTTGCAGAAAGTTTAGGTGGTATGTAAAAAATAGTACCGTACACTTTTAGATGGAAGTAGGCGTTAGAAACCGCAATTTTTGTAGCTTTTGTTTGTTGTTTGTTTGTTTGTTTGTTTGTTTGTTTGTTTGTTTGTTTGTTTGAACAAACAAGAATATATCATGTTCTCTGGTAGTGCGAACACACGCCTTTCCTCAACCCACCCACCAACCGCATTTACAACAGAAATAAGATGGCAGATGAAAGTGTGCAGACGAAAGATCGATCTTGATGACGTGAAGAAAAAAAAAAACTGAAGAGGAAAGTCGACGCCTCATTGTCTGACAGACAAACAGCGCCCTCGGTGTCTCCTCCAGCCAACCTTTTGTTTGCTGCGGACAGGAGAGTGTCCGAGCGCCAGGAACAGTTCACGCCAGACAGAAGACGTGTTCCTCCCACTCGGCAATGGTGACAAGATCTGAGCTCTCTTAATTCACCCTCTTTCTCTCCCACCCACTCCCTTAAACATCCCCACCCTGTGCTGCGCCTCCAGCATCTCCTCGCCATTTTGAGATGATAATGTCACTTGATCATCTCTCCCACGCGTATCGATCCTTGCTGGAGCATGCCACGTGATCGAGGAACGTCCTTGCGCCGGCAAAATTAAACATTAACTCATGTTTTCGCACACTGAAAATCCTGCAACCTATCTGATTTCCAGGAATATTGATGATAAAATGGGGGAGTACTTATTAACGAGTTCGAGGGCTTGTTTGAAGAGAAAATCTGTCACGTGATCTATAGAAAGTCTTAGGCTTGGTGTGTGGATGTCTGTAAAATATTGTAAGGTATTTAATGTGTATGTGTTCGTGCATCTTGATGGAAATGTTTCGAGTTTGTCTTACCGTTGGGAAAGACGTTATATAGATATAAAAATAAGCACTGCAAGCAGAATCAAAGTTTGCGCATGTTCAGTGACCTAATGCCATTCCTCCTTCCTGCCTCAACCCCATAATCACTCGCGAACACTGAGAGCAGACGCCAGAGGACAAAGTGACGGTTGAACAGTCTGGAATCGACTCCTGGTGAGAGACCTATGATTACTCGCGGATATTTCCCGCCTTTGGTTAAATTTTTTTTCCAGAACGCATAGTTTGCACTTTTTATTTTGGGGTGGATGGTAGGGGTGGTGGAGGACTTTTTTTTAGTCTCGCTTTCGCTGTTTTGTATCCCGAGTAATGGACGAATGTCTTCTCTTTCGTTCATTCTCTCCTTCGTGATGTAGGTACAATCGCTTTTCCAGAAACGGCGGTAGAGTGACGTGAGGAGATAAATCACAGTTACAAGGTGTAAAGGTTTCCTTTCTGGTTCCTTTAACACTCGGGGTGCAGAAAGCCCCTAATCTGGGAGGCAGTGAGGCTGATAAGCCGTCAAGCCGTTCAGGGATAAGAAAGGGAGAGCATTAGGTTCTTCTGCGCTTTTTGACCCATCTTCCTTCTCAGATCTTTCAAAAGGAAGAGCTCAGGCTGTCCCATCTCTCTGCACCCGTTTATCTCTGCCTGTCTTTCGTTCCTCCCTTGTTTGTTTGTGCAACGAGGGAAGGAGTCGAGATGCGTGCGCTACTCTTCGCCTGGCCAAGCATTGTCTCCCTTTCCCCTCCATTCCCTCCTTTTATTTTTCTTTGAATGTCTTTCTTTATTCTTGTTCTTTCTCTCTGTCCTCATCTCCCTACCCTCTAAATATTTCTCTTCTTCACTTTCAGGCCTCATTTAACTCGTTAAATGACAGTTTGGTGGATTTGTGCGTCAACCTTCATCAAGCTTAAGCAGGCAAAGACCTCTGCTGACCTCGGCCGATTTGTTTTTTAAAGCGATAGCAAGGATTCCGTGGCAACAGCTTCCAACCCATCCACCTTCCATGTCGACAAAAATAAGTCCGAATTGTTTGCCAATCCTTGCCAAGTCCAGGGTGGGGTGGAAGTGGGGGAACTGTGTAGAAGCCTGCGGGGCTTTATTTTTACTTGCCCGTGAAATTGCTTTTTTGTTTGTTCTTTTCTTTTTGTTCTTTGGATAGTCTTCTTCTTTTTGAGTTTTGTAGAGGATGTTACTCTGTATTTTTTCTTATTTACATATATATCGTTGTGGATTGAATCTTTCGCTCTAAGAAGAGCTGTAATTTTTCTTACCGTTTCAATTCATGCGCACCTGCGGAAGACACGACGATGTCAAATTTGAAATTAAGCTCCAGTCATCCGAAATCAGCTGCAACATAATAAATCATTTCTGGCCTGCAGCTCGGAATTTTTTATGTATTTTTAAATACTCGTGCCAGCAGCGGAAATTATTGTTTTGAGGGCAGGATATTGACTGTGTGGACATCTTGTAACGCACGGCAAATAGGAAACCACAACCTTGTGGCCTCTTGGTTTGTGCCAAGATTCCTTGAAATTGCGGTTGTGATGGGTTGTTTTTTTACTTTCCTTTTTTATGTTGTTGTTTATCCGTCAAATGCTTTATCTGCGCGAAATGTAAATAAAGTATGTAAATTTATTCTCGTCCTGTCACGCCATTGGTTGCGAACGGTTTCATGTACCTAGTGAGAAATATTTCAGTATATCTTGTAAACTCCACTTTTATTTACTGTTCCACAGTATCTCATTAAAAAGGTCAAAGTTCAGGTAGTATTTAGGCAAAATTGTAAAGAGGTCGATGTCCTACTTTCAGAGAATGATGGCTTATTGTGCGAGTTACAGGGGTAGGATGGATTGCAAACTGATCTTCCTATATACATACAGATGTGTATGTATGAAATGTTAAAATACTGAAATAATTATTCAGCTTGGGTTGGGTCAGATGTCTGCTAAAAATGTGGTTTTCAAAATGTTATTCGTTATGCCTCAAGCGATGATCCAAGTTTTTCATTTCCATCTGCATATTTTTTTGTATCTTTTTTCTCTATTTTTTCTTATTTGTTTAGCCATTGCTTTTTGTTTTACATTTCTTCTCTGCTTACTTTCTGTTTTTATTTGTGGTTTTGTTCGTTTGTTTGTTTGTTTCTTTCTTTCTTTTTCGTTTTTTTCATTCTGGTTTTGTTTTTGTTTTGTTTTTTTGTTTGTTTGTGTTTTTTTTGTGTTTTGCGTTTCATTTCTTTTTCCTTTGTTTTATCTCCCTTTTTGTTTTTTCATCCTTCCTTTCTGTTTTTCATTTCTGTCTTTCCTTCTCAAGCAATTATGATTGCAATCATCTCGCTGCACTATTTGTTTCCTGCCAGAAGTCGCTCTGACATATCGATGTGCCACTTTTAGAAAAGAATCTCAATCTCCCAAGAGGTCACCTGCTGCTCAATTCCACTGAGCTCAATTTATCTGAACACGAATGTTGTGAACCTGTTATTTTAATACCAGAGACGACAACATCGTCTTTCATGTCTGTTGTACTGTCACTGCTCTCGCCTACTTTCAAAACAATGGGACTGATTGATTGGCTGATTGACTGATACCAAGAAAACCTGGGATCACAACTTTCGGTTGAGTTGAATCCAATTTGGTATCAAAGAAAATATTGTACAACCTATCGTTATTATTTCCTAGATCACAGGATATATGCCTTGAGTATTCGCGTAAATTACGGTGGTCCAACTGGATCAAGAATTTCTTTTTGTCGTGGATCAGTCTCGGTGGGTCCAACCTTATAAATGAGACTCGCTGACGGTGATGAACTCGGAGGAAGAACAAGACGACAAGATGAATGAAGTGCTCTGTGTGTCTGATCCCAGCTCAGAAGATGAATCTATGGAGTTCAATAAATCCAGAAGTGTTGAGGGTAGCTCAAGGTGTCGCAGTCAGTAATTCATCAGCAAAAGCCCGAGCCTTGCGCGAGGGACGACGCACAGGTTGCTGATGGCGAGAAGTTGGATTTTCGTGGACATTTACTGAAGCTGGAGAAAGCCGTTGGATGTTGTAGACTGCTTCTCGTTTCGCCAAGAGATAAATGGAGGAAAACAGAAGATTTCTTGAAGACAGGAAAGATAGGGTTTCTGTCGGAGTGTGTAGCTAGTCCTCAGAGTGATCTTATTTGACACAACACGACTGGATGAAGAAAGATGGTCCTTTTCTTCTTTTTCTCTAACTCCACGATCTCTCTATTTTTTTTCTGTCTCTTTCTTTCTATCTCTTTTTTTCTCTTCCCGTGCAGCTCAAAGATAACGGTCTGGTCCTCGACGATGCACAGACGATGACAGCAAAGATAGTGAGACCTGTTGTCTCAAACGCAGGATGAACAGATGGAAAAGACAACGGAGCAGTTTGTTATCCATGTCCCATCTTAAAAAGAATATTGTGTTGTAAACACTTCAGTCGTAGAACTAATTAACGTCCCAAAGTCGTCTGTTAGGAAACTGAAGTCAGTCTGGCGTGCATCCAATCGCCTGCGTTTGATGGTCGAGCACAGCACGTGCGACAAACGAGGCTCAGAGAACGTCAACCGTCGGGAGGATGCTGAGGGAGCATTTCTGTTCTTCCTCTTGCTGCTGGCTTCATTCAAAAACGAACGCGTCACGTCACGTTACGTTTTCCCGTCGGTGAGATAGGGTACGTAACAGAGGAAGACAGACAGGGGAAGGAAGAGATAACTTCCAGATCTGTGTACTCCGCGTGAAGCACCCGATTCAGTTAATAAAGGGACATTCGAAGAAAGCAATTTGAATCAGGAGAAAGAGGAAAATGTGTGATGATGATGATTGAGGATTGATGATGATGATGATGATGATGATGATGAGTTCTAGTTGACAATAAAATCCACATAATACCTGTACATCCAGGGATCAATAAGGAGCTAGAAGAATTAACCAGAAATAAATGTCGCGTGCTTGCCTGACAGTCACATGACAGCGATGAGTAGTGTGTGTACATGTGACTTAAGTGTGTGTCATTCATTGTGTACTCTAGTAAAATTTTGCGCCACTCGTTTCAGCAAATGTGTGTCAATGAAGGTACCTAATGCTTTACCACGAGCATGAAAATCTGGGTTAACGGGGTGCACAACAAACACGTCTCCCACATGTTTTCCATTGCAAATACTTTTGTTCTCTTGACAGGTGTGCGAACCCCACATTACCTGCATTTATTTGTCCTGGCTGCAGCTCAGTCACAACCAAATCAGACATAAGACACGCACATACACGCATACAGTCGTGCTGATTGCTCCCATTCCTGGGTGTCCGCATATTTGTTGTACCTGATGCCACACTTGTTTCTTTGTTGCTATTTATATAACCCACACAGATTGTTGATGATTAGACAGAGTGTCAGAGTAAATGATTAGAATAGCAGAATATCTTAAAGAATACATTGTAATAGGAAATAGGATTATGAATCGTAATGATTTTAGATCTTTAATGGCTTTTGATGCTGTTTTGTGTAAATGATGTCCTAGTGTTACTGACGACAGACACCAAATTTCCTTTTAAAGGATTTATAAAAATATATTATACTATCTAGTACATTGCAACTAGTGATTAAAGTAACCCTGTCTGTCTGCCTGTCTGTCTGTCGTCCGTCGTTTGTCCGTCCATCTTTGCGAACAAACGAGTTTTGTAGGGTGTCACAGATGTAAGTGTTATTTCTGAACACCTGTTGCTTACTACAAGAGTGAAAGGTAAAGTCTTTCAGGAATATTTTGCTTTTCGTTTTTCTTAACTCATTGATTAAGTATTTTTGCAAGCATTCATGTAGACCTTAACGAGTAGCAGTTGTTTAACTAAAAGCATTTATTTTGTTTGTTTGTTTTTCAGAGGAGTCGTGCTGTGAGAAGAGATGTTTTGTCGTAACAGTCGTATCGTTGTTCCTGTTCGTGACCTTCGTGTCACTTCCGGCAGGTGAGAGCGTGTGGTAGGAATGTGACATTTTCAATTTGTTTTCCCCTCCATCACTCTTATTCCCCTTCTTATATGAAATTTCATTATTTGTCACATTTCTACTTATCATTACTATAACAATAGACATTTTACCCAAACTAAAATATCACAGGCCTTAAATTTGTGATTCACCATTCACAGAAAGAGGTTTGAATCGTTCACACATACAGACATAAAGCACAACAAGAATTTAGTCTCCTGACGTCACGGTTGTACACACATAGACCTTAATGACATATGGTCCCAGCTCTCCCATTGGCTGAAGCCTTGACAATGTAAACGAAACTATGTCCAATCTTCACGTCTGCGTTGCTGAATTATTTTATGTGCGTGGTAATGATTTTATGTGTCTATCTCGAGAACGAAAAGGAGATATTCATCTACAGTTTGGGAATAGTAGCATCCTGGGACACAATGACACAGTGACGTCATACTCTGTTGCAGGGGCGTTCCTGATCATCCATGGCCGCCGTAACAACTCCATGGCCTTCCAGCTGGGCGGCGCGCTGGTCGTCTCCATTCCCATCGTCGTTGGCATCATCTTCTGCCTCGTCTTGTGCCTAAGGCGGAAGTCCCGCAAGCTGACCTTGAACTCCTCCACACACATATGACGTCAGGCCCCAACGGCCACCGTGTGCTGCGCCGACCTGCGCGACGAAGACAGCCACCACGAGTTCGCGGCCATGGTTTGAAGGACCCACGTGACTGGGTTGGTTTGCTTGCAGACAGTTTGAGGTTTTTGCAGGATGAAACACTGATTGACATCCACCAGGATCGGACTGTCCCGACAGAAGTGTTGGAGGTTGTTGAGCCATACGAGCCTCGATGTGAGTGCTGACGTCAGCGTTTTGGTTGGCGTTCTAGGCTATAAATAACCTTTGTCTTTGTAGGATGAGGAATCGTGTCTGTAAGACATTTGATTGGCACCAGCACCGGCTGGTGAGGGAACGAAACTGAATTCCGAGAACTGGTTGAACTTTTTTCTGAGAGCGTCACGTGGAAAAAAAAATATCCGACCTTTGACACGACGCTTAAAGACTTCAGCTTTAAAAAAAAGACCTACTTCCTGTTTTTGCTGTACGTCAGCAGCGCGTGTTGTCGACTGTCCTGATGTCATATGGCGATACTAGTGACCAACAACGTTGACAGCTGTTGGGTCACGTGACTAAGAGTGAAGAGGTGTGTCCGCATCTTGTGTACTTTTAACAATCTTCTCACTGCCTTTTCTCACCCTCCTGGTGGTGAGGTGTGGTAGCAGTAAATAAGAGAAAAATAAAGAACTACCTACTTAGAAAACGAAGTTAAGGTTATGAGAGTAAAATATTTATAATCGGATATAAGTGTAGCTTACAATCATTCTACTTTTTCCCCGTTAATCTGTTAGAATATAGAGCACTGGATGTGATTTCTGAATAGTCCATCGTACACTGTGTGACCTTAAGAGTGAATAGTGGTCACGGCACCTGCAACTTGTGGAAGAAAACTAAAATTCTTCCACAAGCCCTTGGACAGCGAAGCAAGACCATCATCATGGTTGCCAGGGGAACAACCTCCGTGGGACTTGACTTCTTTGTTGGGAAACGTTACTACAGCGAATTGCATGTCTTCACACTGTTGATGGGAATGTTGCAAAATATAACAAAGCAAGTCCAGTCAGTAGAGTTTTCTGTCTCCATGCCAACAGGAATCTCCTGTCAACGACAGTTTGGACGGACGGATGGATGGATCGCTCACTGACACTCTCTGGACGTAAGCCTCTCGTCTTCGTTGTCCTCGCCTACCGCGTTATCGTAGTTTTTTTCATCGTTGATGTTGTGGTATTTGTGTATACAAACCAGAAACTCTAAAACATCTGCTTTAAATATTGTCGCTAATTTTTTTTAAAATTTAATCACGTGAGTATTTTTTTCCACTCGTGTTACACAGCCTCAATCGCCTTCTTTGCACTGACTTCGTGTCTTGCTGATCTCACGCGCACCTTGGACACGATGTCAGTATGACACATACAGTTGAATAAATACAACACCTCCATCAGCTTCTTCCTTTTTCCACCCTGCCGTGAATATCACCTTCCACCCGGTAGTCAAGAGAACATGGAGACAGTTCCGACAAATGCCATCTATACGTGAAACACATTCCTTGATGACCTGGACCACTCCGTTTAGGTGTCAGTCCATGAAGTCATCCACCGGACTAAAAGTTTTCGGAATTTTTTTGTCCATTTTTTTTTTCAATTTTTATTGTCTTTTTTGGACGTTGTGATGTTTTTCCGGTCTGTAGGCAGTTTTCAGCCCCTGGAACACTCCATTACGAGGATAGTGGGGTATGTGTGTGTATGGGGTGGAATGGCTTTAATTCGAGATCGAAGATTCCTTATTCTGTTACCTTCTAAAGGGTATTGAGATCAGGAAGCGGTCAGGTTCATACAGGACTGCCCGCGTCCCGTTGGTGGTGAGTGAAAGAAAAATTCAAATAAAACTTCGTTCAGTATTTGTTCCTCTGTCTGACTCAGGATTATTCTTACGGCATGTGCCGCTGTGGTAAGAGGAAAATAGTAAAAAAATAAAAAATATCGGTTAGCATTCAGTATTCACGTACCCGAATGTTAGGTAAAATTCATTCACATAAACTATAGGTAGTAAAAATTTTCGCGAAAAAAAATTGGCTTTGTTCCTAAGAAACATAAAGTAGACAAAGTTTTTTCAGCAGTTTGTTAATGAGTATTAACATTTGTAGAATTTATAAACAAAAGTATGTTGTGATTACAGCAAATGGCCACCTCCATCTCGTTATTAAGGACTATTTAAGCGTTTGCTCATTATGTTTTATTACTGCGATGATTTACAAAATCTTGGCAATACACACATAGTGTATGATAGTAAACAACTTTTGACAACCCACAATGTTGTTGTGAAAACACGAGGGTTGAACAAAGCCACCGCTCAGTCACCTGCACAAGTGTTGGCAAGGTGTGAATCGTCTGATGAAAACAGAATCTTGGTTGTTGTGATATTCCACCAGACTGAAGATTGACTACATGGGGTTGTGCCAAGTCGGCCATGTCTGTTTTCTGTGAACACAAGTGATGTGTGATTATTTTGTAGACTGACTGACATTTCTTTGTGTAAAATAGCTTTATGTCTGAGCATGAAACAGCATGGAGCCAACTGATTTATTTTTGTAACTCGATTTGTTTTCCAATGTTTTCTTGTTCTGTACCTGGTAAAATAGTTGGAAGATGTAAACATGTTCTGTGACATGATGAAGGAACTCACAACACTTGGGGATCATTATTCCCGTGTGGAGAATTAAGATGAAGGAAGGATAGTCATATCTATATTTCTGATCTTAAACATCTCATCTTGACATCCTTTGCCAAGTTATGGGATTCTGGCAAAATAAATAAATAAATAAATTAGGAGACTATATTTTCAAAACTAGTCTGTGAGATCTCTCGGGATTTCTTTTGTCTAAGACATAAAATAGTGGAAACACCCAAAGTTTGTTTTTTTTAAAGACTAGAAAGGCAAAACTTTTGTATTCTTTTATAATTAAATAATGGACTTTATATTTCAGTCTGTAGTCCATTAACGTACTTTTATCGCTGATTCCGAATAAAAATGTAAGGGTGACCTCAGTTCTTATTGTAGTTCACAATACATTGTCCACTTTCTTAATGTCTTTTCCGTTGTCTGAACCTTTTGTAATCGGTTTTCTGTGATCTTTGTTGGTCTCATGACTCGGGGGACACAACCGATAGTCTTTTATCAAATATTTTTGCCGAGAGAAAAAGAGAATGCCCGTGTCGTGGAAACGTCTGCTAACCTTTGAAGACGGAGATAGCTTTTCCGCTGCTCGACCTTTAATACTGAGCAGCAATCAGCGACATCTTTGGTGGTTAATGTAGCATCCACATATTTGACAGGTAATCAATCACCTTTGTGGTTCAAACCCTCGCGAACATTAAACGTCTCGATGCGTGATTAATTTTTCTTCAAGCTAACTTTCTTTACTACAAAGAATTGAAATACAAAGGGATTTTTTTAATGCGTATAGAACTGAGTTTAATCACAAGTAAAGACAATCGAAGTTGCCTTTATAGCAGAAAGTGGGAGGGAAATTGGTGTTTTACTCCCAAGTCAGCAACTATGGCGGTATCAGCCAAACATCCGACCCTTACAAAAAAAAATTAATAATAATTAACAAAAAATAAAGAAAGTGCCAAAGATGAGATGTGAACCCTGGACAACCAGTTATGACTGTTTCGGTGACAAACTCGGTACCGTTACACCGCATACCCCGACCCTTACAGACTTGTACATTGTAGGACTATAGACTATATGGTGACGTGTACAGTGTATGGTGTTGATCATACTACAATGGTTGTTATTCTTGCTTGCCTAGTGCTCAATCAAACTCGTGCCGACTGATCGCAGTTAGTGTTGTATAGTGTATGTAGCCAGGAGCTAACTTTGCACTGAATACTTGCTCCACTGGACCACACCTCCCTTACTCTCTTCAGCGCTAGCCTCTGAAATCCTTGCTTCCTTTATGTGTGACAGAATTCTGTGGAAAAAAAGCGCCTTTGGGGTTTGGGGGATCCACGTGCAATTACATTTTCTTCTTTTTTTTTTTTTTTTTTTTTTTTGTTGAAAGGTAATTTATGAACAGAAAAGCCGATTTGATTGTCGTGTATAGTTTCGTGTCCGTGTTCTAGCTCTTTCGTGTGCTTTCAAAGATGTGGCGCCGATTTGTAGTGGAGAATCATTCCAGTGTCGGTCTGTGTGGACTACCTGACGACATATCTTTTCACGAAATTGCATGTCATAGTCATGTCTCACTCGTGTCTTAGTCATGTCTCACTCATGTCATAGTCATGTCTCACTCGTGTCTTTTCTAGTGTTATACTCAAGTCTTTTCTCGTTCACTGTCCTCGCGTGTGTATTGTGCCTCAGGCCACGGTGCCCCTGTGTTTCAATAAGTACACGCGCACCATGCCCTCGTGTCAGTATATAAGTGCATGCGTACCGTGCCCTCGTGTCAGTATATAAGTACATGCGTACCGTGCCCTCGTGTCGCAGTCAGTGTACAAGTACCTGCGTGCGCATTCAGCGAGCCAGTTAAACGCGTCGTAACAGATCCGCTGTCCAATGAAACGTGATCTTGCAACGAAGGCTTAGAAACAAATCCCCATTGAAGTATTTAGCACATACGTATGTAACATAGGTGTGTATGTGAGAGAGAGATGGGGTGAGGGACGGATGTCGCTCCGTTGGTTCTGTAGGTATGACTAAGTCCGTGATGCTCATTCGGTCCCACCAATGCACATTTCTCACTGTTATTATTATTTTTTGGCACAATCCACATTCTGAGCAGAATTTTGAAGAACATCTTCAGTCTTATAAAATCTTTGCATCTCAGATGCTTCATAGCGGGGACTTCCCTCGTTCCTCTATGCGTTTCTTAAGAATATTTTCGGCTGTTTGTGTGCTTTTAGTCCAGAGACTTTCAAAGTGTAAATCGTCATTTTTTCAATAATTAACATTCAAAAACACTTGCATTAAATGCTGGAGAAAAAGTACAAAACATAGTTTGAACGAGCAACTGGCAGTGACAATCCCCTGATTATCTCTTCAGTCCCCAGATACTTTCAAATCGCTTTTGAGCTTCGTTTTATCTAGGCTTCTTTTTTGCTACGGTGTCCTTTGATTATTCTAATTATGTTATTTTGTAAGCTACCCGAGAAAGCACTAATCTGATAGGAAATCTTTGAGATGTGAGAGGGTGGCATCAGTGTAACGGGCAACTGTATGTATGTACAGCCCTCAGCACCACCTTGCCAGGAGTAATGAGCTCTAGTCAAATTTTTTGACATTTGCTTCTGAACTCTAAGTAATATCTCAATTCTCTCGCTGTAATTAAACTATTCCAGGTATGAGGCAAAGAAAAAACTTTGTTCCAGGTGACTTTGGTAAGTTTATTGTATGCCAGCCAATGAGACTTGCGGCTGACGAGAGATTTCGCCAAGTGCTCGTCGAAAAAAATATTTTATTTCACGCGGCATGGAAATATTTGAGGTCATCGGCGCTCTAACCTCTGTGCGAATACAATTAGTCGAATGAAATGTGTTCACCTTGCAATGCCATTGGTGCTTGACTGCTTTGATGAGTGTTTAGCCTTATAGCGACTTTTGCTAATTGAGTCAAGACCTCTCTCCACCTTTAACATGTTTACACTAGTTCTAATCTCTTGTAAACAAGCCGTCAGGGTGAGAATAAACAAACCTTTGATTATTTTTTTTATGTGATTGGTATGTGAATTGTGCTACATTTCTGTTCTCACCGAATGGGGTAGAAAAAATCAGGGGTTTTAGACACTTAAAATTCGTGTAACCCCCTCAAGTACCTGACCGGGTATTTTTGTGAACACTAGTCCGAGGGATTTTGAGACATCTAGAATTTTCGCCCAGTAAACAACAGTAACAAATAAATTACAGATAGCCTCCGTCTTATGTATACGATAGTCTCACCCACTCCAGAACAGCAACAACAACAAAACAGCAACATCATGAACAACTTAGGATGCGGGCTAGAAGAACCTGGACCAGTCTCCCCCCGATCACCAACAGGTGAAAACATTTGCGATGTCACCTCGGCATATTTATAAAGTCTGAACACCTGTCACTTCTTAGTTCAGTTACAGTGATGATTTGTGTTGATGAGAGATGCCTGCGTGTAGAATCGTCCTTGCTTTCATTGTAATCATGTCAAAGATCTTTGATGTGTTTATGTTACAACTATTTTGTCATTTCAAAGCAAAAACAAAACACCAAAGTTTAGAGACATTTTTATGAAAAGAAACAAATTGTATTTGGTTGTGTTGTATTTTCTGTACATTGAAATGTTTCATTATTAATTTATTGACATATATGTGTATGCACGTGTGTAAGTGTGCATGTGAGCGCGTGCTTTTTTATGGCGCATGCGCATTACACAGATTACTCTTCAGGACGCTTTCTGTTTGCACTGTTTCGAAAATCCTGACCTAAACCCTTCTTGTAACTTAATTACCTATTAATTTTCACATTACAGTCTATTCCTGATTTTATTTTCCTTTGTTCTGTTTAAGTTGTGTCGCTCTTGTAAACAGTTTTATTTATTTTTTATTGTTGTTATTATTTACTTGTCACAGTACTGGCAGTACAAAGTTGAGGCATCTGTTCTGACAGAAGTGTCCAGATCTTGGCTTCTTCTTAGGTTCTTTAAGTTTTGGTCTTCTTAACCGTGCACGCACAAAAGACATCGAAGTATTAACACACCTCACATTTATCCAGGGAGGATGAGCACAAAAGACCCGGATCTACAACTCTTCTCCTGCCACCCATGCCCTCCCGCTCACCTTCTTGTGCAGACAACTCGGCTTTGCTTCTTGGTTTCTTTTACTTCCTTCGTCTTTTGTCTTAATCTTTGCTTAATCCACCTCTTGCCTTTCTAGGCATGTCACTTTTCTTCTGAACACCTTCTCCATTGCTTTTCCTCCCTAACACCCTTTTAATCTGAAGCTCAGAATTTTTCTGCCACCCTTCACCATCAACTCTGTTATTCGTGCATCTCATACATTCTAACATCAAACATTCTGATGTCACTGGAGGTCCTAAATAAAACTTGAAAATGAAATTGTTGGCTGGTATCTACCAAGCAGCTCATTTAGAATCGTTCTGAGCGACTAAATAATTACAATGATATATTCGAGGAAGTACCTGTCAGTATTTGTTTGTGTGGTTTTAGAAAGTTTGGCGTGAAATGAAATGAGCCAGGTGCGAAATCATTCAGCTAAGCTGATGGTTAAAATGCTTAGCTACCTGTGTCTCATTAGTGATGTCTGGGTGTGTCGAGCGCTTTGCTGTGCACCCGGAATCCCACCCGTGTATCCGAGACACGTTCACACCAACCACTCAACTCCCTAACGACAGTTTGCAACGAAAACCGATTTTGTCTGCAACAGAAGTGTGCAGTCAGGTATGAAGAGAATTAATTATTAGTATTAATTTTTATTGTAAAGAACCATCGGAACGATCACAGCTAACGAGAAAATAATTCATTAGCCGATTTTTTTTAAAATAATATTTTTGGGTTTGTGGCAGGGCCTTACCTGGGTACAATACAAGATATTAATCATTGTCACCCAATGCCAGCCTCATAAAATGTTTGAGTATACCCGATACCTTAACACTTTAATAAGAACTCCATTACAAGCTTAGCACCAACACGTCAGACATCCGGGTGGCCTGTGCTCATGTTATTATTTTCTGATGGAGTTTTGTTTTTTTGTTTTTTTGTTTTTGTTGTTGTTGTTTTCTTGAAGGGGGAAATTCGATATCTATGTTAGCAGCCCTGTTTTTGTCGTAGTCTTTATCCTCATTTTGATCGTCGTCACAACTGTTGGGTATTCATGTGCGACAAAGTGTGTACCTGCACTTGTCACGTGTCACTTGTGAGTTTGAGAGCTGTGTGGATGAGGATGGCGAGTCTGCCTTTATTTTGCACTGCTCTGGGACCAGTTGTCAGTCTCAGATGTAAAACCGTACAAACAGACAATTAAAGAAATGAGAATTTTTTTTTATTTCTTGTTTGCTTTTGTCGTCTGTTGATGATCGTGAATGCATTGAATGCATTGCTGAAAGAAAAAGTGTGTGCGTGCAAGCGGTTGTATTTAAGCCACAAATTCAAAAAAAATGTGATCATAAAATTTTCTAATGCTCTGGAAGGGTGCAAGCTTTTTCCATTGTAAAATACTCTTTTCCCCAAATCTGGGTAAATATTTTTGGAGAATTTGGGTAAATATTCCCTCTGACACTCGAGGCACCCACTCACAAACGTTACCATGCACACAAAAACTCAAATTATGACTTTGCCTTTGTACATAAATACTGTTAATTAAAATGCTATCATCGCATCCTACGGACTGAGGCCTTCACAATGATAATGTCTACCTTTATATCCTACTGTTGGACGTCTATGGCTGTCTATGATGGTTCCAACCTCATGAAGCCGACAATACAAGAATATCTATTATCATCAACGACGATTTTTCTGTTTCTTGAATATTCGCAAGCTTGGGCCTAAAGAACAAATGGAAGACATATTTAAAGACTTGGATATGAAGAACTGGGATGGAAGAGGTAGACTTGCCATCCTGTGCTAAACTCTGCCCAATCGTTTTGGAAAGGGGAAAAAAAACTTCACTGGAGTTTTTCTGGAATCCTTTTTTAATGAGAAAAATAAAAAAAACCCTCGTCCTCTTTGTACACGGTGGGCTGAAAAAAAAGCTTTCATGTCAGCTTCTCAGTCGCCACCAGGACTGACGGGGGGAGTCTGGGAGGCTGCCCCACTGGCACTGCTCTCTCAAGAAGACGTTTGGTCTCGTCTCCAGACAAACGTTTGTGTCCCTCGCCAGCAACTGGCTGCAAGCCACATCCCTGAGATGCAACACACTCCGGCAACAAGTAATGCAATAATAAAAAAAAGGAAGGAGGGTGGGAACCCTTGCAAACACTTCTGTGCAACAGCCAGAGAACTGGAATCGATTCTGTGAGAAATGGTTTGCTCCTGCTTCCTGCAATCGCCGCGCCGTCTGACGGCAGAGAAATTTCTTGCTGCGAGGCGAAAAGTGCGGAGAGAAGGGATCGATCATAATTCCTATCGCGTAGCCAATTAATTTAGGGACTGTCCTCCTGGAATGAGGAGGGAAAAGTGGCCATCGGTTAGCTTGCTGAAGACTTTAATCACATTTTTATAGGACGCAAATATAATCGTAGATAATTTTTACATGTCCATAAACTATGCAGGATGTAGAAATTGTTCTTTTTTCCAGACATAAATAACTGATTAGTTTTGTTCCTCTTACTGTAATTAATTTTGCACAATGTGCACTTCCGTTATTATCAAGTTTGCCGGAAAGTAGAACATGTTATGAACAGGATTGTAGTTATGTCAGAAATACCTTTCTTCATAAGAAACACTTTCGCTTGTTGTAAGTAGGGATGGTGTAAAGAGGCAAACAGGCTCCAAATGATAAACTTTACTTTGCCAGCTATTGGTTTAATTGTCCTACCACAGCAAACCCATTCCTGACTTCTTTAAACATCTTTGGCTACCTGTCCTAAAGATGAGCTGGTAGTCCTTCCACAGACACACAAAATAACCGCTTTCTCTTATTTCAATCTAGAACACCACGAAGACAAGAAAGAAAGTCTGTTTCAATAATGTAACTCTTCTTAATGCAATAAAGAAAAAAATATATTGGGATATTTTAAAAACTGTTTGGCAGTGTGTCCATGATGCTAAGATGCTGGGTTCATGAAAGATTCTATTTGCTGCCTCTTTCTCCTTTCCGTTCTTGTAATTCTCTGAAATCGTTCTGTGCATCTGCATTGGTATTTATAAGACATCTGCCTCTTCCTGCATTGCATCACATAAATCTTCATCTTCTCTTTAATCTGTTCTTTTTATGTAATTTTTTTTTCTTAATCTCACTCTCCCTTTTTTACTCACACACACTCATAGCCACATATTCCGCCTCTCTCTCTCACATTTTTACATAATTCCACACACAGACACATTTTTAGCTAATTTCACACACACACACTTCTTCCTCGATTTTAAAGGTAATCGTAAACGTGGATGTAAAGAAAGCCTCCACAAATAACTGCAGCTGAAGAGGACGATCCCTCTAAAAGACCGGAAACAGAAGATACCCTCAAGCCTCATCCATCGACATGTTTACTCAACCATAGACCGACAGCTTTTACAGGTAGGTCTCGCCGAGTTATTATCTTTCCCTGGTGCGTTGCTATTTATATCCTATGGGGGGTAGGGTCGGATCGGGGAGGGGAGGGGAATAAATGAAGGACACTATGCGCCTGTCCGCTTGCTGGATGTACACGTTTGCAAACAGACTGTTCTGCCAGCCGTCCGTCCTGACTGGCAATCGATGATGTCTTCCGTAACTTTCTACCCTCCTCATCCCCCCCCCCAACTCCTGCTGCTGCATCATGGGAGGCGCAGTGTCGACAGTTCAGTTTTCGGTTGAGGGGATGGTGGGGAGGAAGATGCTGACTGAAATCAAGACGATAACTATCCCATCATAACACGATTTCGACACAGGATAATAATAAATATAAAGAGAAGCTGATGCAGAAAAAAAGGCAAGCGTCTCCACTGATGAACATACGATTTAGAAATATTTCTAGATAGCAGTCATTTTTGAAATAGATATAATCCACTAACAAGCATAGTGTGTGCAACCAGCCCCCGGTTCATGTTCCGGTCATAAAATAACTACCAGCCGGCAGCGAGCAAGTTAAAGCCATTACAGATGATGTAGCTTTTGAACAAGACGAGCACTCGATCTTCCATCCCTTACCCTTACAGCCCATACCCTCCCATTTACCCATTGCTGTTGATAGTGCGAGACCCTCAATGACTGGAGCCCCTACCCATCATCATCATCATCATCATCATCATCATGACGCAGCCATCCTTGTCCTTTTGTTAAGATTTTTCCTAAGGTACGGCCATCAGCAACTTATTTATTGTTGTGTGTTTCTCAAACTACTGAGAAAGAGGTTTTCGAGTAAGAATGACTTGTGGACTTCTCGTAGCATACAGCGGCGCAGGAGCGTTGCTAGCGACACCTCTGTGCTATGAGTTTGGCAGACGACTGAAATGGGACCCGTGGAGGTCGCCACTTCCTACTCGACTGATTGGAACGATCGACGAGACCAGGCCGCCGCCTACGCCGGCTATTACAGCTGATTGAATGGATCTCGCGGTAACCCCGAGAGCCTGGCGAGACTTGGACGAGAGCTCGTCCGGCGCTGGTCATCACGTACTTCCGGAGTCACCTTCTCAGTCGCTGCTGCGCTTTGAAAGTCATGGGGCGTGTTGGTTGACTTCAGCCGCCTACACACGTACACACTGCACTCTTACAACTACACCCACGAACACACGCATGCACGGACGCAGAAAGACTAATAAGCCGCGCAAATCCCAAAAATCATGCGCAAGTAAACTTGATCTCATAAACACGTGTGGACAGACTGGCAGACAGACTGTGTCAGACTGAAATGCCAATATCTTTCAATGTCGTTTCACAAAGCTAAGAACCACGTGGAAGGAATGTAAAATGTACGGTAAGAGATGACACGAAACTGGATATAAATAAAAGACCCCCAAAAAAGAAAATCAAGTAAGCATGGATAAGAAAATGAAGAGTTAAATAATGATGAAGGATAGAAAAGGATTAATTGATGAGTAAAAAAATTTACAAAAGATGGAAGGAATGAAGAAGAGAATAAAGAAATGAAGAAAAACTAGAAGTCTGAAGCAGTTGGTCCACAAATCTTGGCTTTATGCAGTAAAAGCAGTTTTTATTCGGTCACATTATCAAATCTGTGGCTATGCTTGGTAAAGTTTTTATATACTCTCCATGTAAAGCCTCTGACAAGTATGTGTCCAGTTAAGAAAGATCTTAAAACCGACTCCCCATGAGGCTGACATAAGACTTCTCTTGTCCTGTCTAGAGGACACGTTATTTGAAATGTAGAGCAAAAGAAAATCAGGTTGTCCAGGAGACCTTTCCTTTTTTAAATGGAACTCGAGAGAATATATTAAATCTGTCAAGAAAAATGAATGTATTATCCTTTTATAAGTGCCTGATTATAACCCGCCTTTCTTTCACACTCCGTGCTTGGAACATGAATCACTCCGTCCTCCTCTGACGGCTGCCAGAGAGAAGTGCAGTGTGTCTCCTCTCTCCTTGTCCAGCTCTGTCCTTCCTCTCTCTCTCTCCATTAGTCTGTCAATATTTCTTTCTTTCTCTTCAGATCCCTTATGGGCTGTCTGTTATAAATATTCGTAATAACCAGAGCTGGGATAATTCAATTCGATGACACTTGTCGCCTGCCGAACAGATTGGTTTCTCCCACCGCTTCATCCAAGAAATAAAAAAACAAAAAAATATTAAAAATTCTAAGAACTATGCAAGACACCGATTTTTAGTTAAGAGAAATATTGTTTTGTCAAGAAAAGAACTTGGTATTAGGAGAAAAAGATGGTTGCTGTTGCAACTGTTGATGATGTAGCTGTTGTAGGTGATGTAGCAGGTCACCACACCCTCAGCAACTCTCACAATAAAAGCTTCAACGTTCTCTTCGCTGACATCGACATCTTCATCTATGGAGCGCCCGTGACCTGGCTACATTCCAGAGACTTCCGAAAACCGACAGCTCGCCGATGTCTCCTCACGGACTTCCGCCAGCCTTCAGCGTCCTGACTTGATCAATATTACTCTCCGCAGACGGAGAGCGAAGGGGAACAAGGGAGATAAATGTATGTGTGGCGTGAGCGTGGTGTGGGGAGATAATTTATTCCTGGTGCGTCTCCGCCACAACAGGGAGGCACTGTTTGATGTTCACCTATTACGGCCTAAACAGGATTTTTTTTTCAAATTGAATAGAGAACTTCTAGAAAAAGGTGTTACATGACCTGCGGGATATGTACGAACAAATTACGGTGACATGTTGATAGTGGAAAAGACAAAAAGACAAAAAAATAAATAAATAAATAAACACAAAACCGAGCCTACAGACATTATTCTTTTTTGGCTTTAAGGTGTAATTTTTAATGAGATTTGCGTTTTTGGAGGTATAAAAAATTATTAAGGCTAACGTTTCCTGATTTGTATTCTGAATCCAAGTTGTTGTTTTTTGTTGGAAGTCAGGGACTGGGGGAAGGTGGCAAGGGTTTGAGAAGTATTTCAAGCGAAGTTTCGATAGGTTTGATAAGGGTATCAAGAGGGCTTTGAAAGGTTGTGATGTAGTTTGAAGGTTTGTAGGGGTGAAGCTGTAGGATGAATAAAGACATTTCATCTTATCTTTTTCTCTCATCACAAAACATGCCCCACTGATTCGATTACCTTCAACAGCAGCTTGCTAACTGTAGTTGTGTAGAAACAGAGGGTCGGAGAAAGTTCAGAAGACATTTTATTGTCAGCCGTGACGGATTGCAAGGTCCACATCAAATAGACCTCAGGCTGCTTACTTCAGCCGGTCTCACCATTGATACTTGAAAGAATGTCGAAGAATTTATATTGCCTGTAAAGAATGTATCCTATCACCTTGAGACAGGGGTTCCTAAATTCCAGAAAGAGGTGTTAATATCTCCCAAACCTCAAAGAACAGCTTAGAGGTGGAACAGTGGCTCAGCGAATAACACTTGGACAAGAACCGCAACAAGTTAGTTAATTGGGTTAACTCCCCAGTTCACTCAACTCTTACGGTTGCTAAGTAACGAGTTATAACCCTGATCCTGTTGTTTAAAATAAAAATAAACCCGAAATGGTAAAGGTGAGGGAGAGGGTCTAAGATTATTTATAGCTCTAGTCTTTTGTCTCTGAGGATGAAACCTTCCCCCTTCTTGACTCTTGGTGATGTGCTACACAATGTCATCGTCCGATGACACATGAATAGCATCAAGAAGACAGGGCTGTGTTGTTGGACGCCCATGCAGGTTAAGAAGATTGTAAAAGCGTATTATAAATGCAATTAAAATGGCAGACGTAGGACAGCGTTTCCTCTGTCCCTCCTTCCTCCTCGACCTCACCTTATCTACCCCACCCACCCACTTAACCACCATTAAATGCTTGCACACCCACGAGTGCACACAAATACTCATCCGAAAGTCAATCCACCCACCACACATTAAATCAACTAGAAATTCGCGGTAAACACCAGGTCCCGGACTGGCCCACTCCCAGTTGCAGTCTGTATCTGGAGTCACAAGACAACGACCATCTACCTGAGGTCTGGCAGGCAGTGGACTCCAGGTGTCCAGATGTCCAGGTGAAGGTGTTGTTGTCTGCTTATCTTGGCGAGCCACACGATGCAAGACAAACGGTGAGGAAGGGGAAACACCATGTGGGAAACCTAAACATTAATACTAAATAGGGTTAGCACCTCGGACACAAACGGGTATTGTTGATTGTTGACTGCAGCGTATATGGTGAGCCTCATGCAATGACACGACACACCACAGATCCTCCCACCATACCACACACTGTGTGCGCCTCTTTGTATGTGTATGGGTGTGTGCTTACTTAGTCTCTCACTCTTTACTCAGTATCTCTCTCTATATATATATATTCATTTTCCTTTTATCTTCTTTCTATTTCTCTCTCGGACTCTCTTTCTATCACTATGTACCTGATTATGCCTTTCTCTTTTTTTTCTATCTCTCTCTCTGCATATATATAAGTGTGTGTCTCAAACATCCCTGTCCAACTAGACGTCATCCACCACCTTTGTACTTATTCCAATTTTCCCTCTTTTTTATTTTTATGTGTTTGTTTTGTAATCAAATAGTGTTTCAATTTCCTTTCCTGTGATCGAGGGCTAGATGTGAAAATGTATAACTGTTACTTGTTCTGTTACTCATCCCACTTAGCAACACAACATCCTACCTACCTACAAACTTATCATCGCTGTTTCGCCAGTTTTGACCCACAGTCTCAAAGAAATTATGACAGCAACAATTGGTGTATGTATTCAAACCATAACACACTGTAAACCATCATGCCACGATGTATATCTATTCTTCAACATTAAGTACATTCTCAAACGAGCATACTTTTCTCTACATATATACATCTCTTATGTATGAGAGAGAATGGGAGTTTTAAAGAGATACAGGTGTAGTGGTAATGGTTAAAAAAAAAAGGAAAAGAAAACGAGCAAGGGAGTGAGAGACAAAGTGACAGAGAAAGGAAGCGTGTGTCAGAAAAAAAAAGAGAGCAACAAATGTAACAACAATATGGGTGGTTCCTTGTAGTCGTGACTGCCTTGTGTTTATATTATGACTCACGTGTGTGTTCAGCGTCCTTGCTTACACAGACTGTTGATTAATATTTTAATGGATAAACAAATGAATTAAACGAATAGAGACAAATCTTAGAGGTCACAAAAGCTCGGTAAATAGATATAGTTGTGTGTGCAGGTGTTGATGTGCCTGCGTCTGTGTTTGTTTGTTAGTTCGCATATGTTTATATGTGTCTGCGTGTGTGATTTTGTTTGCATGTGTGTATGTGTGTGTGAGTGAGAGAGAGATGTTCCTGTTTATGTAAGTATTTCTATAAATAAACAAAGCAAATCACTGCAATATCACAAGTCATGAGAACGACTTACCTTTCGCTTCTGCGCTGAGATTTTCAGGTGCGACAGGTGAGGTGCGATACACAGGTGGAAGATAAATTCCAGGAGCGAATCGTAAGCGAAGAAATCACTGAAAGTAAGAGATATTGTCCTCCACTTTACCAGGTGATAGTCGCGAGTGTGCTCCCCCCTACATACGGGTCCTCGCCGACTTCTGACGTCCGTGCGGTGGCGCCCGTGTCCCAACGGGAGGAACATCACGGGCGGTGCACGTGAGCTGTCATGCTGCGACATGAAAAATGAGGACATGCTGGGCCAGGTAGGCCAGGTAGAGTTATGAAGGCAAGAAGCTCACGGACAAACGATTTGTCATTGTTTTTTAGCGCGTAGCACCGTCGCCCTGCACGAGACAAGGACTTGGGTGAGGAGACAGTTGGTGGAAGGTGGGAAGGGCGAGGAGTGAACGTTCACCGGCAAAGGAAGGCGAGTGGGTAGGAATTAAGGGGGAGAGGAGGTCAAGAGGGTTCGAGTCTCTGAGGTTTCCGTGTCTTTGGGGACGTGTGGAGGGTTTTTTTCGGATGAAGTTGAGTGACGTCCGCAGTGCACATGCGTGTGGAAGACTCGAGGATTGTTTAGTCTGAGGGACGTCAGGGTTCGCGCATGCTCATATACGCTAATACGGAGTAAGTAACACAAGCACACACAGTCAAAACACATGATAGTGCACTCCCCCTTACACACACATACGCAATACTACACTCACACCTCCACACATCTATATCACACAAAGTTAACCTCATTTTTTTTTTCTTTCATTCTTTTTATTCGCCTCCTCCTCATCCTCCATACACACGCACACTGTCGTCGTTTGTCATGTCATGTCATGTCATCCCATTGCAAGCGCGGTTAGTACCAGCTGTGGGAGAAATAAAGTTTCACATTCGTGAACTCACGCCGACCTGGATGTTCTTGGACCTCCATGGGAAGGTCCTCCAGTGGACAACCGGTCATTCACCTTGACCATCCAACCTTTCTTCTGTTTGCCACTGTGTCATATCGGGTGACATGACTGAACCACTTCAATTCCTGCCACTTCACAACCAGACACTCCTGGGGACCCACAGGACAGGTGACTACACTGCGCACGCAGTCGTTCGTCTTTTTTGTTCCCTATATCCGAAGCACTTCATCTCGAACACCTGGATCCTTCGCTCGAGTTCTGTTTTCAAGGTCCAGGTCTCGCAGTCCTACAGCATGATCGACACTAGGAGACACTCGTCAAGCCTCAGTTAGGTGCAGGTCAACACTTCTTCTACCGCAAATCTTGTTCAGTCTGGCCATCGGTTCCGTTACTACCTCAGGAATAATTCCTCAGTTCTGGGTTCGCTATCAACTATCAGACCTAGCAAATTTCTCACCTGCTGTTTTTTAATCACTTTGATGAAAAGGAAACGGAAAAGGTGAGCTTAGTGATTAAGTGATTGAGGTAAGTGCATGTGTGTGTGTGAGAGGGGCTGGGGGAGTGTCTCACGACCGCCGCTTTTTCTTTGATGTCGCGGCGTCTTTGGGAGGTTCTACAGGTATAAACTGAAGATCAAGACTGAGAAAAGGTTGTGACTTTTGCTGCTGTTTTGTGTCCTTAACCGATGGATCTTGACAGTTTTCCTCTTTCCACCTTTCAGTGCAAACTTAAGACAGATTTGTTTTCAGAGCAGAAACAACACAGTCACCTTGTCCTGACCATGAAGGTGTGACTGTGATGGACTTTGTGGATGAGTAGGTGTGTCTGTTGTGGAGGTGTGTCTCTTATATACAAATATGAGTATATGCTTGTTAGTGATTCTGTATATCATTTCTGTAAAGCGCTCTGAGCAAATAATTGGAAAAGTACTAAATAAATCTCCACAAGGACGCACGGACACTGCTAGAATCTTCTGCAAAAAAAGGATAACAAAGGAATATAAATTTCTACAGTTTTCATTCAAAAACATCCAATCAAATTCAATTATGACGAATGTAAAACAAGATGTCCAATGCAGGAGCAGCATCCTTCAACAGAATGAGACTTTAAAAGCACTTAACAAAGCACTTTCAAGCAATAGGAAAGCTTTTTTCTTGTGAAACGATTGCCAAAGATATTTTGCTAAATCAGGAGACAATAACAAAAGTTCTACACCATTTTCTGTTATTCGGCGACATCTCCCTGGAAGTGTTACAGAGTTAAGTCCCCTGCATCAGGGTGTTGACAGGACGAAGCCAGTCAACTGATCTGTTGATAAATGATTGTAATTGTAATCTTCAGGAAAGAACAATCCATCATTGCACCATGACTGTAGACATACACAGTGAAAGATAAAGACAGAAAACAGAGTGAAGGAGACAGAAACAGAATGATAGAGACAGAGACAAAGCTACAGTGTGAGAAGGACAACGACAGCGACAGAGTGAGAAAGACGGAGACAAATACAGATACAGTGTGACAGAGACAGAGACAATGGTGGCCAAACAAAGAGAATCACAACAAAGAAAAATCCTCATGACTTTTCACACACACCTCAAGTGATGATTCGTCGACACTGTCGTCGACACAGCATCGGCGACGAGCACCGCCTCCATCACATCACATCTTTTTCGCGTGCGCACGTGCTCGCCCTCTAGTGAACAAAATGCAAAAATAACGACGCAAAAACGGAAGCTCGAAAGGAAAGCCACACTAAAGAACAGGATGCCATGGCCTCTGGTGTCATCTGATAACAACCCAGCACCACGCGGAATAAACTCTAACGGCAATGACCGCCATGATGTGGAGAAGCAGACCAGCAGAGTTATCTGTTCGCTGTTCGTTTTGAAAAGATAATTGTCCAGCGATGGATCTGAGGTGGATGCCCGGCTGTCTGATGGTCTTCTGGCTAGGTGAGAGTGTTTTATTGGTTTTATTCTGACGAGACCAGACCCTTTTTTCGCGTGAACGACAGAACGAAGGAACGAACGTGGGAAAGGAAGAGTGTATACTGTATGTCATCTTGCATGGTTTAGGTTGTCTGGTCAGTGCATGCATGTTTCTATCGATGTGCTTGCATAATTGTATATGTATGTGTGTGTGTTCGGGAGTGACTGTGCGTGTATGTGCATCATGTTCTATTTATAACTTTTGGCCTTTGTGTTTGAATCCTTACAGTTCCTTGAACTTTCAAACTGTCACCATTATTCATCTGCGATATTTCCCCCGAAGTTTTTTCACATGGTCACCAAAACCTTCATTTGAAAAAAATCCAAAAATTTAGCAGACAAGAACGAAAATTATATCTTTTACCAGGAATCGTTCCATTAACGTTGATTTCCTTTACCCTGTACAAAACTATTCTTTCTATTTTAAATAAAGACAGTTTTAGCTTTTTATGATGTTTAAATTATTTCTTAATGGATGCTTTCAATTATGTATAATCGTTTGCAGAAGAAGATAAAAGCCAGTACATTAATTTTACTTTTATTGCGAAGACTTATTTCCTCATCGCGAGCAGTTGGAGTGACCTCTGACACAAAGTTCAACTTCCTTGTCTTCTGTGACGACTGGCGCGACACTTGTTGTTGTTGTCAGGCAAGGATAGGTCCTCTAGTGATGAGTGCAAGGGATTGTGTAGGAGGAACATCCTAGACCTTGTGTCGACAGCAGTCGAGCATCATTATTCTTTGTATGTCGTCTGTGTAAACTCGGGCACTGCTTTGTCAATGCGTTCGTGTGTGTGTAGGTTTGTATGCGTGGATATGTATATGTACATTTAATGAGAAGAATTATGAATAAATTATGGGGAACTGTTTTTTAACATCACGCAAACACCTCGCTCATTGTATAGTCATTGGGAGTATTCGTAAAGATAGATTGTGTGTGAGGTTTCTTTTTCTTTTTGTCCGCGTGTGTGTGTGAGTGTATGTGTGTGTCTGTGTGTCTGTGTGTGAGTGTCTATATGTGAGTGAGTGTCTTTGTGAATGTCTGTGTGTGAGTGTGTGTGTGAGTGTGAATGTATGTGTGTGTGTGTCTCTTTGTGTGAAAGTGTCTGTGTGTGAGTGTGTGTATGTGAGAGTGTCTGTGTGTGTCTGCGCGTGTGTCTCTCTGTATGTAAAGAATATGTGTAAGTGTGTTTGCACTCATTTTCTAATGCTGCACCTGCTGACAAGGCTAGACTAGACGATCATGATGATCATTGGCTGAGTCGGCCTGAACTACCATAAACCTCTCGGAAGTACGTCATCGTTTCATTAGCGACTTCCGGTTCTCGCAGAACGCGATACCAAACCACCAGCAATCTTCAAGAATTCAGACCACAACACCAACACCACAGAACTGAATGTCAACTGAAACTGAAACAGAAAAACTGTGGCGTCCTCGTCAAAGGAAGAGGATGGAATGACAGGATGAGCTTAGATGGGAGATACTGGCCTTGTGAAATGAGTTCGCTCAAACTATCA
This sequence comes from Pomacea maculata, assembly GCA_004794325.1. Taxonomy (NCBI): domain Eukaryota; kingdom Metazoa; phylum Mollusca; class Gastropoda; order Architaenioglossa; family Ampullariidae; genus Pomacea; species Pomacea maculata. The sequence continues at coordinate 72,105 of SRHC01000097.1, read as the reverse complement.
GACTAGAAGCGAACCATTTACTCTCCATCGTGTCTAAAACGCCGGTGTCATGTGCTCAGAAATCCCCCCTGCCTCAGAAATCCGCCTCCGTAGTGCGCATGCGTCATTTTTCAATATAATTTTATCGGGTGCTTTTTCTTGGGCGAGACACTTTTGTCGAAGTCTGGAACTAAATACTCTGAGTTTGTGTGAGCATCACGTGTGATTTTAATATAACGCATGCGCCGTACTACTCTTGTATACAACCAACGTCGGAGCCGAGATGCGAACCGATAACCTCCGACAGCCTGTGTGTATGTTTATCAGAAAATTAATTCAGTCACGTGTTTAAGAGGACGGGTAATTAAAACTCATTACTGTCTATTCCTTCCAGTTTTTCGCATGGCTGCCGGACTTTGCGACGAGAGTTTCAGAGCCAACGTGGAACTCTGCATCCAGCACGTGGAAGACTTCCTGACATTTAAACCAGAAAAAGTTACCATCTTCTCCGATGCCGATGCAGCTGAAGTTGTTTGCAGGTGTGCTTTCTCTTCCCGTCTGATGATGCTTGCACCAGTCAAATGAGAAATGGTTGACTGCCCTTCTGTCGCCACTGTTTCGGTTTCAAACTGTCTTTCTCGTCCTTCCTGTCTTAAACACACAGGTCCCTCTGTATACCCTCGTCCGTTATGACCCCGCTGATTTCATTCTTGCATTCCCATCTCTCTCTCTCTGTGCCTGCCTGCTCGGATAGGTTCCTCTTTCTTCTTGGCATCTTCTTATTTAGTTTTAGTAAAACCTACTTTAGATAAAGAGATGATAGTGTAGCAGTTCCTTCTTAATTTACGATGGAGGTGACTCCCCAGTTGGCGAGTAAATGTAAATGTAACAGAATTAATCAGAAATCTTGTCCACTGTCCTGTTCCCAGACAAGGTCTGGTGAACGGCAGCACCGCCTGCCTGGAGGGCCAGTACGCCCAGTGTCCACGGGTGGCCGTCTTCAGAACACAGTGTGGATTCCAGACCCTGGAGCCAGACCTCATGAGGAGGCACAATGATGTCGTCTGCAACAAGCTTCAAGGTAATGTAAGGCTTCATTCATTACCTCCCCTGTCCTCAACTGTACAACTGCTTCTTTCTGTCTTCTTGCGTGCTTCTCCATATCTAAGTTTTAATCTTGTTTAGACTTATGTCTGTTTTATCCAATGTACTGCCTCTATCATTATGCAGAATTCTTCATGAGAACTGTTCTACAAAAAGGACTTAGAAAAATAAAAATAATTTAACTAAATCCTTTTCTACTACATCACACACACACAAAATAAAAACAGTGTAACAAGTTTTTTTTTTAATGTCCTAACAAAGACGACTTTTTTTCAGTCAAACATCGGAAAAAACGATAAAAAAAATCAATTAGTAAATTTCTAAAATATTTTCTTTTCAATAATATGGCAGTTGAGGATAGAAGTTTATGTCTGTAACTGATCCTTCATCTTTGCTGATTCTCTTTGGCTAAGACAGGCTTTGATCATTCTATCTATGCAAGATTTAAGATAATATTTAAAAAATTAAACATTTGTAAAACAGTTTTGATCATGCAGCTTTACAGAGGGACATGACATGTTTATCGGAGCGACAATGTGCAATGGAGTCATGCATGGCCAACTTTGATCAGTTGAATCCATCCGGCCTGTCAGCGGGTATGTGGAAGACACCCAGACATTCAGGAACTTGCAGGTCAGTGCGCAGTGGTGGGGAGAAATACACAAATATTTAAACTGCAGCATCCCTCCAACTCTCGTTTCTCCTACCTTCATCTTTCATTCCACCCCGTTTCTTCTAGCACACAACCAATGCCCGTATGTTTCTATCGCAAAGTGTTGGAGCAGTTGAGTCTGGCTGACTAGTAAACCTTATAGTTTGACCTTAGATTGCTCTCAGACCTCGCCAAAAGCTTGTAAAAGACTCCAAACAATTCAACAAAAATTGAAAGAAGGATAATTGTTTGGATGCCACTCTAAAATGTTTATTACTTAGTCACCGTGGGTTACAATGCGCCTTTTGGTTTAATTTTAGTTTGCCAAGACTGGGGTCGTAGGGTTAACTACATGTAATACGACTAGGTTGAAGGGTTAAATCAAACGACTTGAGTTGTAAGGCTAAACAATAATGTCTGTTTTACTCAAAGTTTAATGAATCCTTTGAAATCGAGGGAAGGATGTAAATTTTGTTTAATGTGTGGTAAAACAACAAACCGTTTGAAAAAGAATAGAGCTGTGTATCACGAGGACTAGGCTGACATGGGAGGTCAGGATGGTTTCAAAAGAGTCTTTGTTCTATATGTTAAAGTGATTTCCTGACCCGTACTTCACAGGTAAAGGTTGGAAAACAAAGATACTTGCACGCATTCAAGCACACACACACAAACATTCCCTCTGTCCATCAATGTTGTAGTGTCACCCATTGACATTACTTACAAACACTCTCTCAAACACACATACACCACCACCACCTCCAGCACCACCACTGTCTATCAATTCTGGAGACAGATGTCTTCAAGCTGATTGGTCTTAGTTTAATCTCTGTATGTTCACTGTAGGTTAAACTTGGACCTTCTGTCTCTCCATCCACGTCTATTCTCCATGTTGCAGACTGTACTCGTACACTTGGCACTGTCTTGAGAAATCCATTGTCAGCGAGTGTCATCAGGACTCAGAAGCCGTCCTCCTGGACCTCATGCGGCTCTACCGTCCTCCATCCTGCACTGATGACGAGGTTGAAGAGTGGAAAAAGAAGTTTCGCTCCCTCAGCGCCATCGCTAACACCTGTGCAGCAAGTCCTACCTACATCTCCGGACTCTCTGTCCTTCTGTGCTTCCTTTTATGGAGACCAACTTTTTTAGCCTGACCTGGGAAGTGAATGAAGAACAAGATAATTTTGTGAACGAGAGAGAAAGAGGAGAATAATGGATGCATGGATAGACCGATCTCACGTGAGGTTGAAGTGAACAGGTAGATGGATTGGTAGTCTCTGTGATGAGATTAGTGCCAGACTTTTCACCTGTACACCCCAGCTCCCTCCCCCACACCCTTCACCGCAACAACAGACTTGCTGTCAAGGACGATTGTCTCCCTTAGCCGGAACCTTCGTATCTTTATCGCGGCTTCTCTTCTCCTGACAGATTCGTCTGGCGCTGGACAAGGAATGGCTGTCCAACCTGTCGAGACTGGACCAAGGTGGCGTTTGTATGTTGTCCTCATGAATCGAATGAATGGAGATTCGTCCCTTACCTCATAAACGATTGATTGCGAGGGAGTTTCTCCCCCTGACTGTTGCCACGAAGTGAAGCGAGTATTGCCTCCCCTTGAATCCGTTGGTGAAACTTCTGAAGTAACTCTTCACGCAGGAAGGGAAAGAGGTCACGTGGTCAGAATGGATACGAAGTGCTTTAGTTATTGACTCTCTAATGTCTTCTTAGCGGTTCTCTACACAATGTCTGGCTAATTTTTTTTTTTTACATTCTTAACCTAATCACTTATGCAAAATAAATAAATAAATCGAGTCTTTGATGATAAAGTAGACTGAAGAAGCCATCTGTAAAAGTTAGGTTGGGCAAGTAGAGTGTAGGTTCAGACACGAAGGCGACTTTCATGGGATCCTTTAAAAGCTAGTCTAGTCTCTGGAATTCTGGGTAGCATTAGCGACAAAGTGTTAATAAGTTGATAAAAGAGTAACCGCCCACAAAAGAGAGAGTCGACATCATCAAAGGTTGCCTCAGCAGCTCGAGATGAGTGTTGTGATAAAGGAAATGGCGGGTGTGATACAAGACCACTGATGGTCATCGAAGTACAGTCAAATTTCAACATTCGCAGGTTTCACTATTGAGGTTTTGGACAGTTGATGTGTTTGCTGTCAGTCATTAAAGACTTTGAGGTGTAGGGACCAGTCCACTTCTAGACCATCGTAAGCCAGTTCTTCCTCTGACCTCCTTTCAAACTACCTTAAAGGATTTCTTCGACAAGGGGTCGTGCCGGCCGGGTCATGTGGTCAAACCAGACCCGCTTACGTGGCTTGATTGTCATTGTCATTGACTATTGCAAGTAGGGATTGCAAGTGTCCTACCAGTGTAGCCCCATGTCTCGTAAAAAAAAAAATAATAATCAAATTTTGTGCTCTCTGCACTACATCCGAGAGCAACCTCCTCGGGCACGTTCTCTATTGTCTGGAGTTTTGCCTGAATTCTCCTCTCTGTATCCGCGAGCAGAGTCTTGTTTTCACGTCCATAAAGAAGATTTCGCACTACGAGGACTTGTACAGATTGTACTTCATTGTAAACCTGTTGTGGGTGCATCAGACCCTGTCCAGCCAAGCCATTGCCAATGTTGTTGTCGCGATTGTGATGAGGGTGTATGTCGTGAAGCTGCCGTCATCGTAGAGGCTGGCTCCCAAGTATTAACTTACATGTTGGGATGTTTACCTCGCCAATCCTATATTTGGTTTCGGAAAGGGTGGGGGAGCCTCTGCTTGCATAGCTGTAAATTGCGTTAAAAAAATCAGTGCAGATAAGAGATGATGGTTCGAATCTCGTTTCCGGAACATGTTTTTTTTTCTTCCTGGACACGACAACAATGTACAGACAGCAAGCTCTCCAGTTATATAACTTTACTTGTCGACTCGTTGTTAGGACTAGTGGGGTGCAAGGTTTATCAAGTTAGTAGACAAAAATTGCTCCCCACTAGTCCTTTATGCACCAAAACCCATGGACCAAACGGTTCTGGAGTAGGAGGTTTGCAGCAGCCTACATCACTCGCTGGGGAGGGTTTGATAGTATTTATTTTTAATGAATGGAGGATAAGAAAATACTGTTAACTGTAAGCAAATGTGAATAAAAGTATATAAACTTGGTCATGCTTTATCTTTCGTCCACATGCATGTGGTCTTATCAATCCTCTTCTCTAACCTCATCCCCTGAACTAACAAGTACTTTGAACACCATCTTATCTTTCTCTCTCTCTTTCTTTCTCACACACATATTTATGGGCGAGAACATATATCCGGCTACACACGCACACACATGCGAAGGACACACACTCACACAGGACAACACACACACCCACGCACGATCCTTCCTTCCACTAAAGGTCGCACACTGACTGAGTGATACTCAAACACATTATCATCAGGGCTTTAATTATATTTAATGTGTCGCTAAAAGCACGAAATTATCCCTCCACGACTTCATTGCTGTTTGCAAGTCTCGAAAGCGCATGCGCAAAGATAAGCCAGTTTCCTGCTGCTGTAGATTCTTTTAAGCAAGTCTTTCACATTCAACTTTTTTTCTAGATGGAGGGTGGAGGTAGGGAAAAGGGGATATTCATAAAATTCGTATTTTTCCAAGCATGTCAAGATAGACAAGTTCTGCAAGTCACGCCAAGAATTTTTTCTGGTGGAGGGACTGATTATTTTTAAATGCTAGGAACATAACAGATGGAACAAACAAGTTTTCAATTAGAAATGTTTAGGATCAATGGTAGAACAAGCATTCTAAAAACAGCAACGAGAAAAAGCTCTCATACAATTCGAACTTATACCTCCTATGTTAGTCCATTATTTACAGATCCTTCACTAGATGATTGTTACAAATTATACAGTTTAAAAAAAAAAGATAAGGTTGTTAATTAACTTCAATCTGTGACACATTTTGGCCGATAAACCTGGGCGCTTTAAAAATTTCAAGAATTATTACTTGTTTCAATCATTTTTTTCAATGTAATTTTGGTAAAACACTCACACACATATCTTTGAATAAACAAAAAACATCAGAGCAATGGGGTTTGGGTGCAATCTGGCAACAAAAACTTCCGATAAAAGCTAAACACCAAGGTTGAGGGAGTTGGTATACTTTGGCACCGAGAACTTCTAATGTAAGGGAAGCAACAGCGAGGGCACTCGTATCTGTGGTTTTAAAAAATCCGGGTGTTTAATCTTCCGTAGTGTTTTGACATATTTATTGCAGTCACTTCATGCTGAGGCCTTTGGGGCGACAGGGGTCACCTGTCAGGGAAAACATTTCCATACGACGAGCATCACAAGTCGGGCAACTGTGCGATGGCCGCAAGAGGATTGTAATGTGAAGGTGGAGGGTCGGGTATGATAGAGGACTGGCAATGAAGCTATCCACACACACACACGCACACACATGCACACACACACACAAAGATAGAGAGTGAGAAGAGTTGTAGCTCTCAAGGGGCTGGACCCCTATAACACCTGACATTGCTCTTATATTCGTGTAAAGGTCAGAGGATGAGGTCAAAACATCCCTTCTTTTCACGATAACCGCACTCAACCAAACCTTGATGAGAATCAGCAGATGCTCATTATTAACCTATGTATCTATGCGATCCCAGCCTGCTGGTCCATTGTGCAGGTGTGAGACTGTAACATTTCTCTCACCTGGCGAGAGGTTTCCATATTGTCATTCTTGACATACTTTCCCACCTAACCATCTTCTCAAATGCACTTTCCTCAAATAACATGCAACAATGTTTGCTTTGAACAAATGTTTGTAGTATTTCGTTTGAGTCAACAATTATAAATGTTTGAGTCAAATGGTATTTAACAAGTTTTAACAAGTTTTTGCAGAAACCAAATATGTTGATGCCATTAAATAGTTTTCTTCTCTTGATAAGTCATTGTCATTAAGGGCAATGTTGTACATTCATTTGGCTGTCATTGTCGATTATTATAAATGCGGAAAAAGCCAATGTTGTATTGAAGCTTAAGATGTTGTGATCATGTCCACCATTACTGACGAGGAGCTAGCTGCACCTGTTGGCTGTGTCGCTGAAAAATAAAATACGATCCTTTAAACCCTCCTTCCCTTCTTTCCTTCACCTCAGTTCGAACGAATCTCCATCGACACTTTCCGATATGGTGCCCCACCCACCACCATCACCACCGTACCAGGGTAGGTCCTTGTGGCTGACGGAGTAGGCGTCAGCATGGAAACTGTCCCTGACGCCGCTGACGCCATGCACGAGCCGCGTTTCGATTGGGTGACCTCCGACCCACAGCGGGGTGCGCGCCACCAGATCGTCCTTGCCGGCGATCTGCACGCGGTATTCGAAGAAATAAGAGATGTCGATGATGCTGCAGCCCTCGAGGTTCGAGTCCGGAATGAAGGGAGGCACGTGCATTTGAACGTTCCGCCATCGTCGCCCGCGCAGCGTCCGGACATCGAAGACGTCGACGCGCTTGTTGATGATCTGGCGGAAGACGATGGTCTTGCGGCTGTTGTGGGCGCGGTAGGTGCTCTCCAGCACGATGGCCGCTTGGATGTGTGTGATGCTCCGTGGACTCCAATTGGACACCTCGGCGTTGATGTAGATGATGTCGCCTGGGATGGCGGCGGTGCGGCTGATGTTGCACTGGAGTTTGATCTGCGGGGGAAAGTAATAGTGACCAGGTGAGTGGCGAAGGAGAGTGGGAGTGTCACGTGTGTACTGGCAGGTGATTGTGGAATTCGATCGGTGTGGAAGGATCGATGAGAACGATGTTTTATATAAGGCTACTTCTCCACGAGTATCTGACCTTTTAGTCCTCTCGGGAAAAAAAATAACCGTAAGAGAGGAGATGAGCACAGCTCACAAAATAGATGTCTCACCTCACTCCCCATGGACCAAAATGACAAAGGACTACCTTTATTCACTCTCCTACAAACATGAGTGACGTGTACTTACCTCCCCTCCTCTCAAGAAGCCCACAAACATCTTGCTGGCTTTAAGGTCTTTGTCGGCGAAGGTGTCGGGGGCCAAGGCGGGTCTCCGGAAAACCATGAAGGGTTCGCTGGTGACAGTAGCGCTGGCCCCGTCCTCCGGGTCCAGTATTACCTGCACAGGTGAGTACAGCAGGTATTTCTCTTACATCAAGATGGAATGATTGGTGACAGGTTCACATGTGAAATTGAGCTTTGAATTCCATCAAGTTCATCACACGCCTACGTCACGTAGCAGGCAACTGGCCTCATCGGGTGGCCTCGGGTATGTATCAGCGAGCGCCACCTTGACAAGTGCTTCAGCATGAACCTTACTTAATATCACGTACACACTGACAAGAATAACGCCTCACGTCGTAGCAAGAGTAACACCACCACGTACCTTGGCAACGTAGCTGACGCTGCCGTAGATGCCGGAGTAGGTGGACGGCAGGTCAGGGGGCAGCTGGTAATAAAACGTGAATTCGTGGACACCCCGGTCCAGCAGCAACGGGTGGTCAGCTCCTGCGTCCACCATTTTGATGACGCCTGCACGTGACATGCTGGTCAGTTGGTGTTTTGTGAGCATGCGCGGAGCAAATGTACCGAGAAAGGTGGAGAAGGGTTGGACAGAGAGGAGTAGCTATGTGCCTGCGTGCATGGCTGCGCAATTTATCTCTGTTTTTTGATATTTTAAGTCTAATTCTGATATAGCTATTTAATATATTTATGCTACATCTAAACTTTTATCTAAGCAGTAAACTGCAGCTTTAATCTGTTGTAGTCTTACTTTACGTTCTGCGTACGTGGTGAGAACGAAATGCATTATTAGACGTAATAGTGTACGTGAACAAGACGTAGGTAAGACATAAAGACGTAAATAAGACGTTTGGTACGTGACAAGACAACAGTACACGTAAATAAGAAATAATTGTTACATAAACAGGACGTTTATATATAAATAAGACGTAATGGTGACGTAAGCACGGCATAATGGTGCACTAAATAAGATGTAATGGCTACGTAGACGTAATAATGTATGTAAAAGATAAATTATGGTCGATGCCGAGAATCGGACCTTGCAAGTACACCTCTCGGGCGCTGTAGATCTTCTTTTTGCCAGGCACCTCCCACGACACCGCGGCCCCGCCCTGCACGTGCAGGGACATGGTGCGAACGCGCAGGCTCATGCGCAGGTGCAGGAACACCTTCCCGCGCAGGACGTCGCCAGGCAGGTAGAACTGCTTCTCGTCGTGCTCATCGTAGTCAAAGTGCAGCAGCAGGTCCTCCACGGACATGTTGACGACGCAGGCGGTGTGAGTGGTTAGTCGGGTCTAGGTCTTGCCGTACGCCTCGAGCTTTGAGATGTGGAGACAGAAAGTGGGGGTGGGAACAGGGAGAGGAGACTGGAGAGACAGAGAAAATAAAATAAAATGAGTTGTAAGGGTCATGATGTCAGCGAAATATACTCACACACGATTGAAATTTCGCAAACAAAGCGATGCAGTCAAGCGTAGCATGAAATAGTCACGTGCGTGTTTGTCCTTACTTGTGTGTTTTTGTAAGTGCACGTGGGTACTTGTGGGTACATAGGTACATCTGTGTGTGAGTGTATGTTTTAATTTTTGTATACGTGGGTATGTAGTGTGCATAGGTACTTCTGTGTGTGTAAGAGAGAGAGAGTATCTGTATGTGGAAGACCTGTGTATACTTCAAAGTTTTTACTTTTGTGTACGTGGGTGGTGGTCAGTGCATGAATACTTGTGTGTGTGTGAGATTGGGTATGTGCGTGTTTATGTGTTTATATACCTACAGAGGTTTTTACCTTCATATAGTCAAGTCTTATGTATGCATGCAAAACATGAACATACTTGTTTATAATTTTGAATTTTTACAATCTCACGAATTGTGGAGAAGGCAAGGCTTGAAAACACATCTCCCATTATTCTGATGGTCCTGCTCTCATTTATCTTCAATCTTAAAATCTCACTTTCCCTGGAACGCGGGAGCCGACACAATACTCTTGATATTATTCCCATTATCTCTATTTATCTTAAATGTTACAAACGTTACATATGAGGAAAGTCAGCTTACATAATATTCACATCAGTTTATATCTAGGAATACTGGAAGCACAGATGATGATGATGATGGAGAAGGTGATGTACGCGGTTCAAATACACAAATGATCTATCAGTGTTCGCTACATACTATCATCACATGTCACATCCGTTTGTTTAAGCAATCAGTAATGCAACCCTCCATTACAAGTTACACGAATCACACTCACTTTTTCACAAAGTTGTCATCGTCATCAGTGACCACGTGTGCGTGTGATGACACGAGAAAGTTCCTGAGCATCTGTGTGTGTGTGTGTGAAAGTGTTAATATAACTGTCTCCCCACAAAACAAATAAAGAACCACACTAAAGACACCATGACAGTCAAAAAACAAAATTAATGAAACAGTGTTTTGCTATATTATTATTATCAAAGTCTACCTGCCTAAACAAGCCTCTTGCCAAAAGTAAACAAACCATCTCATTAATTGTGAACTCAAGCTGTTGAGTGGAGGAAACACAAGCGCTCCCTACCTTGAGTGTCCTTCAAGTACCTGTCCACAAAACCTCAAGCACACCAACTACACTACAACAAGATTAGCCGACTGTTCTTCTCTTAAAAAGCTTTTCGTCCATCGCTGACACTGAAGGATAAGACTGGCTTGGCGTGGAGTCAGTGAAGATTTGATATGTATCCTAGTCACAGCAGACATGAGAGCAAAGAGGCAACAACTTGCCAGTGAGAAAGGCATTCATTTGGGTGGGATCGTCATGCGTTCCCACAGGGCGACACTATCTTTAGCTCAACCACTTTTAAACGGGGGAGACACCTACTCGCGTATACAGTTGGGGGGACAATGGCGCTCCTAGCTACACCCTCACACAACCTGCAACGTTTGAAAGGAGTGTTCGTGGGTGAGTTGCCGGAAGTTTTTCTCGTGTCTTCGTTCACCTCTGCACCTAGACCTGCAAGTTTCTGCCCCATTCATAGACATTACCTCCCCTTAGTTGGTGCTTGTCTCCCTTGACTTCTACATTCTGGTGATATATCGTAAAATTCTTCTTCTTCTGACTTTAAATGAGAAGAGAGTAGAAAAAATGTCAGAACTAGTCAAAATAATTAGACAGTCTGTCTCCTTGTCATCTAACTTTTTAGAAAAGTAATAAAAAAAAGTTTTTATTACTGAAGAGGAAACTTCAAGAAACATAAACAACAGAGTTTGTAATTCTGCAATCCAACGTGTGTTAGACCTTGTGTTGCGTTGGTTGTGTTGTTTGTTTATATTTTGTTTTGTGAGTTACTGATCACAACACCGCCCCTGTGTGAGTGTACCTTCCCCGGATCATGACTCGTGAACTGCACTCGGTCTGCGCAACCCTGTTGACAAGGACGAAGTGTGCCCCGCCCTATTCAGGGGGTCAACTACTGAGGTAGGCAGGTATGCCTCATTGCAGTTGAGGTGTGCAGACGATAACTGTTGTCAGGGGAGACGGGAGAAGTCAGGTGTGTGAATAGTGTATGGACACACACGCAAGCACAAGAAGATTGAGACCTGTACTACACTCCTGTTGTCCAAAAGCAGGTTGTGCCCCACCCTGAGAGTTCCAAAAGTCACTTGACTACCACACCACGAGTGCACACACCCAGGTCCGCGCGCAGACACCTTCACACTTGGATGAAACTTTTGAGAGCTTGACATCTCTCTTTTCTTCCTCTCTGAAGAACACCCACACACGAGAGGACACACACTCATGCACACAAGCGTGGAAACACGCACACTGATATACAAACGCGAGAACACACTGATACGCATGCATGGGAATACACACATACTGACATACACACACACTGATATACACATGTGCGAACACACTGATACACTCGCGTGGGAATACACACACACACTGACACACACACACACTGGTACAAGCGAGAACATACACAAACACACACTGACACACACACACACGCACGCGGAAACGCACGTTCTTTCCTTGCTGATCCACAGGAAAACCTCTTTAAGTGTTTTCAAGCGGCTAATTAAGACACACTTCTTTATAATGACTTTCAAACACGCCCCAGCGCTTTTAACTGTTTTCATGAGATCAGAACACCTCACGGGCTTCCTAAACTTCCCGGATGTCAAGAAACTATATTAACATTCATAATCCACCCTTACTTCACGCACGTTTATATATTGACACCAAAATAAATGAAAAATAACTTTATTTACTCATTGATTCGAAAAAAAATATAAATCGTAATTTTTTTTATAGGCAATTCACACAACACATTACACAAGAAGCCTTATGTCGCGGGGAAAAAAATGCCAAGGGAAACAATTTTGGAAACAGTTTTTTTTTTCATGTCATGTTTGCGTAGAGTTTCTTCCCTTGAATTTTTCCCCTCGCTCCCATTTATCTCGCTGCATCGGTCAACATAGCAATTTCTCTTTTTATCGTCGTTGGTGATAATGAGAAAAAGGAAAAAAGATGTGTAGCTGCCATCAATATAATTAAAAAGTTCAAAAGTAATAAAAAATAGTTATAGGAGAGGCAGTCATTTATAAATAAATTCTGAAATATTGTAGAAGGTGGGGACAAGAGCCCCTATACTTGCAACAGTCTAGTCTGGTCTGGCCACGTGACCAGACACAGCACTCGTTGACTTTTCTTCAAGGTACGTCTGGCGGTGACCTAAGAAAGAAATTGTTTATTAGTTTGAAGGAGTGGACTGGTCGTCTTGTGCAGGACCTGTACCAAGTCTGATCTCTGACATAATTATGTGTTTGCTTGTCTGTCTGCCGCCATTTTGTCAGTGTGTCCTTTGCTGATGTCGAGCAGTCTGGCTGTTCGTGAAGACCTACTATATGACCGTTTGTGTGTCTCTCCTTCTCTCAGTGTTTCTCATCTTTCTGTGTCTGATTTTTGTTTGTAATGGTATCGTGTCTCTAAATCCCAGCGAAATAGCTACGATTTCTAGAACGGTCCATGTTTACACCATTCAGTCTCACTGTGCTGACTATTCCAGACATGGAAGCTGCTGTGGGTTGTCTCCGTGTCATTGCTGGGTGTTCACACAGTTTCGAATCCCACCTCCCGCTACGATCCTCATCAAAGACAGTCTCGGCACACTTAGGCACTAGCCACCTACATCCACCAACCTCTGCCAGCAAGCACTCAGCGAACCCACGGAGCTATTAGCAGCTCAGACAAGTAATTCAGTTGGTAACCATAGCAAACCGATCATTAATAGATGAATACTTAAAGGTAGTTTCAATTCTCAGCAATCCTGTATTGGACTTTAACCACAAATGATGTAGACCTGAATAGTATAGCAAAGTAGGTAGGTAGGTCCAGCAACGCAATATACAGTGATGAACTACTCAGTTTAGATGACCGATCCTTAATAGATAAATGTGAGGCAGCAATAATCGATAGTAAGAATCGTTATGGCTTATTACTGGTATTGAACTAGTACGACTACACCACTCTCAATCATGTAAAGCTGAAGCAAACACAGGTGATTGTTTGCGCGGGTCTAAACTAACACTTGCCGGGTGCACAAGCACTCAGGTGGCTACGGGCCACAGCCTGTCGATGTTTACCCCATAAATAGTCTTCGTATCCCCCGTCCCTGCTGCTTACACGTGCTTCAAGCGGAGGGTGCGAGAATGAACACCGGGTGTGTAGATGCAAAGGCTTGTGTATGAACGCTTTTATCGACATTTCCAATGGCGGGCTGCCTCAGTGTCCCACGTGTCACTGTACCCTGGTCTGCGTCCTCGCCACCCGGCATCTGGCAGCTTTGCTTTCCGAGGAAATGAGCTCCCAGCATATTGTGCGTGCGCGCACGTGTTATATGTAAATGAGTTGATATCGCATTGCTCACGCATTTGTGTGTGTGTGTGTGCAGCATGTATGTCCGTGTATATATATATTTTCATGAAACCATAATATATAAATGCGTGCTGTCTATATCTGACTATACATATATGGATTATATATATATATCAAAACATAGCATGTTCGAGTGTAGGTGTAAATATATGTACGTGATAATGTTATTGGGAGCGAACATTTTAGTCTGTGTGCGTGCAATTATAGCAGCATGCGCGTGTGTGTGTGTGTGTACGCGCGCGTATGTTACGTGAGTTGACATCTCATGTGCGCATGTACGTGTTATAATGGTGTGTGTACATATCAGCATATATGTATGTGTATATATATATAATCATGAAAGCATAAAACATATGATGATGATGATGAGGAGGAGGAGGAGGAGGTGGAGGAGGAGGATAATAATAATAATAGATATGTGTGTATATAGATTGTGCATGTATATGCGTATATAAACTAATCAGCATGTGTGTTGTGTGTGAAAACATCGCCATTTGAGTATTTGCGTCCGTGCGTGTGTAAACCACAAAATAACAGTGCTGATGTTCGTTTGCATGCATACATATCCGTATGTTTGTGAGTGAGGAAGTGGTAGGGGTGCGTGTGTGTATATATGATAACCGTTCACCCACCCATCTATATATATATATGAAGTATAGGAGTGTATGTGGATTGTGCTTCACGATATGTGTACGTGGATTATAGGTATGTACGTTGATTGTGTATATGATTAGTATAATATATTTGGTTTATATATATATATTCATATTATACATGTATGTACACCTGCATATTATTCAAGTGTCTATATATATTTGAATATGCGTGTGCCTGCGTGCGTCAGTGAGAACCGTTTGTATTTACGCATGCAGGAAGTGACCCCTACCCATGTTTGTTTTCACCGAAGGCTTTGTAAACATTGTGCACACCTGGGGCCGCCGTAAATAAAAATAATGTCATCAAAAGGTTTCCAATAGTGACAAGGTTGCCACGCAGTCGGCGCGCACTTCATGTTCAAGACCGTGAAAAGATGGCGGTAAGAACTTTGGCTGTGAAAAAATATGTTGTTGTGATTTCCTTTGTTTTCCTTGCCACGCTAGTGGAGCTGCGGTCATATCATCATGCCACTGCCCACACAGTCATCTTCATTTCATCATAATTGGGGTTTTGTCCTTTTACACATTAGTTAAATATATTCTTACATCAATTCCCACCACTCCACCAAAAAATATTCGTCTGCTTCCACGCCACGAACCTTTATTTGTATCATCGTCATCATCGTCGTCGTCGTCGTCTAGTTATAGTCCTCGTCTCACTTGCTTCTTCCAACACGAAACATCTGCGACATTGCCATCACTACCTTAACAGTTGAAAGAAAGAAAAAAACCTGTTGCCGCCTGACATGCAAACGTTCCATTCTGGGTTGGCAGGGAGTGGGAGGCATTGAAACTACAAAGGAGAGTGTGGAGGGCTGTGCAATAGCAGGGGAACCAGTGGTTCAATACCGTAATTCTTGTTCCTGGGTATAATAATTTGGCAGTCAGCCTGTGGACCGCTGATTGTGCTCGTGTCACTCACAAGCCGTTCAGACGCAGGTGAGCATGACAATGCCCACACCTTTCGAAACTTTAGTCTCTTCTCGCCAACCCTTTCCTCCTTTCGTCGACGACGCAGCCAGCATCTGTTGGCCAAACTCTTCGCCCGAAGGCAT
>SRHC01000097.1:11379-46996 GCA_004794325.1 Pomacea maculata | reverse complement strand
TAAAAAAATAATTAAAAAAACACGAAATTTGACCTCCCTTCGATGTTATGGATACTTGATGCTAGAACCGAGTTCTAGATACTTGACTCTAGTGCAGAATAATTGATACTAGAGCACAATACTTGACACTAGAGTACAATAGTTGACACTAGAGTATAATAATTGATACCAGAGCACAACAGTTGATGCTAGAGCACAATACTTGATATGAAAGCACAATACTTACTACAGTTCCAACTGATTTTCTAGCCACCACTCGTCTGACACAAATGTTGGTCGAGAGACGAGCAGGTAACATAAAGAGTGTATGATCCATACCTGGGGGTAACCTCTGAGAGGGGGATACCCGTTTTGCCACACAGTGTGGCGAGAGGTGAGATTGCCGAGATAAGGAATTGTGACTGTATTCGAAACTACAGCCCAATATGTATTAAGCATTATACATTATAAATCAGTAGGTAAATAATAATAACAACAATAATAAATTGTGATTTATATAGCTCATAATCATGCTGAAGAAGGAGCATGCTAACGGGAAGAGGAGAGACAAGTAGCGATGGATGAAAAGGAGAAGAGATAGAATGAAGAAATAAACGAACAAGACGACGAGCGAGGGAAAAATATAATAAACAATTGCTTACTTACATGCACAAATGGAAAGACTACAAGCACAAGTAATCTGAAGCTACAGAGGGTAACCTAAACACAGGATCTGGCGGAAGAGTTGCAACGTCCAGCGCCACGCGTGAAGGAAAGTCACCTGGCGAACAGCGCCCCCTGGTGGGCAACAAACAATCAAATCCTCAGATGCTGCTTCGACCTTGCCGGAGAGCTTTGGGGTAGGTATGGGGAAGGGGAGAGAGAGAGACGGGAGGACCAGCTCAAGTCCACGACCGCTGCTCAACTGACTCACGTCGTACGATCCTCCGACTACCTACCTCACGGTAGTCGCAAGATGGAGGACCGAGGGCTAGTGAAGGGTTGGGGGAGGTGGTAGCTGCGGTGGTGGACTAAGAACGACGAAGATGTATGATGAGGAAAAGAAAGACCCAAGAGGCTGAAGTTATTGAGGGTGGATGGGGATGGGGTAGAAATGGCAAATTGGAGGAGGGGGATGAGGAGGAGGAGGGGAAACACATCGCACAGTGAGATGTTGGTGGTGGGGGGGGGGGGGCGGAAAGAAGGGGATGATGGGAAGGGAGGCTTGGCAACAGCTGGTGCTGAGAAGCGGAACGTGATGTGCGGGTGGGTTGCAATTCCCCTCCACCTCACTCGCTCCCCCTTCCACCATCCCCTTCCTTCCACCTGGACGCCAGGTAATCCTGAGCCTCTAGATTGATTTTTTTTAAAAATGCGCCACGCGGAGTCCTGACTAACCACTTCATTACTATCCGGACTGCGAGCAGAAAAGCCAAACTGTTGCCCGAAAGAATTCTGGTGGATTGATTATTATTGGGACGGGGTGGAAGGGACGGGGGGAGATATGGACAAGGAGTTGTTACCTCAAAGCTCTTTTCGAGGCACTCTCCCAAGCTTGCCGTGACAAAGCTTGCCTAGTCCACAGGTGTGACGATGAAGATGTGGACATCGCAACCACGTCCAGCAACACCTAGTGAGGACAACAATACTCAGCGCAACATAGCATAAGAGCAGAGAAGCAATTATCTGTCTGTCAGTCTGATCATGCTAACAGGATCACGTGACACCTGCTTCACCACTCCGTGCACACTTACTTCGTCACAAGCTTCAAAAAAGCAACGGCCTGCGAAACGGACATACTCGTAATTTCAAGATAGAGTTACTATGGTCAAAATGTCCAGACAAGCCCAGCAAAATACTCTAGTATATATAAAAGATTACTACAGCCTTAGTCTCCAGACAAAAATCGTCTTCATACAAGCCTACCATGATCTTCCAAGAAGTCTAGCAGGAAATATAGTTTGTATACAAGGTTGCTATAATCATGGTCGTCCGACAAGTTCCCCCAAGAGCATAGTTCCTGTAGTCAGTATCTCCAAACAAGCCCAGCAATCTTGTGACAATAACAACTAACAATTTTCGACTATCCTGTATTTTGATGCTGGTGCCATCTAAACACCGAGGCAGACAACCTTTGAAGTGTTTGTCGTGTCGGGAATTTATTGCCGCACCACCCGGTGCATCGCCAACGAGCTAACGGTCTGTTTTATCAGTCATCTGTGACTATACGCATCTTCAGTGATC
The DNA here is from genome assembly GCA_004794325.1 of Pomacea maculata. Lineage (NCBI taxonomy): Eukaryota > Metazoa > Mollusca > Gastropoda > Architaenioglossa > Ampullariidae > Pomacea > Pomacea maculata. The sequence continues at coordinate 44,773 of SRHC01000097.1, read as the reverse complement.
TGAACTTTTGTCCGTTCAACCGTGCACCCCACGACAAACGTTCGTTGGAAACCCTAGCATAACGTCATCATGATCTTAAAATAGAACTGAAGAACGCATACCTGGCAGAACTTCCAGTTCCTGTTGTCGTCTGCTTCGGGACTTGCGACGGGTGCCGGTCGCGCAGCTCTCCTCGAAGCCACCCTGGCCAGGAATGGAGAGGGCAGTATGCATGATATGCCCGAGGTATACCCTAGACGAGTCTTAGAACACTGGACACGTGGCATATTGGCATGTCTGTGTAACCACCAGGTGACAACACATGGGCTGCAACGGCTCTGTATTGATTTCCACCCCCCTACCTTTCCCACCCTGCCCGTCTGCTCCAGGTCTACTAACCTCTACCCACGTACCCACCACCCAGTCTTAGCCCCTCACACACCTTGATGGTCATCCACCCAGGTTGCCCCTCCCGCACAAAGGCGCAACCATCTTAAGCGGTGGAGAGACTCCCGGTGGATCAATGTAGGGGAAAAAAAAGGGGATGGGAGCTTGTAAGAAGGGGAGAGGGGGAAGGTAGGGGAAGTTTTTGTTTATTGATCTGAGAGTCGCCAGGTGTACTCTCGGCAAGCGCACGTTTTCAAAAGCTGTGCGTGGACAGCTTGCTTGCAGCTCCTCCCATACCTCCTCCTCACCTCACCACCACCACCACCACCACCACCACCACCACCATCACCACTCACCGCGCGAAAATATATGGCTAGTCGAGACTACTCTTCGCAGTTACGATGAGTTATGCAAGGATGGAAATGTCTGGGAAGACCGCCAGTTGCAGCAAAGTTACAAAACCTGCTTTTCTCGGGTAGAATGGTGGCATCCAACGTGCTCACCCACTTGCACACGAGGCTTCGGGCCAGTCACCGCTGCTCAGAGTTGTGCAGCTGTCTAAACTTGATCATCGAGAACTTTTAATATTGAGAAGTTTATGGATCATGCTGGAGACAGCACTGTGGCAACGAAGAAAAATGAAAAGTGGTTTTGTTAAAATTTAGACGGGACAAGCTAACATTATTTAGTATTACAAGATTTAATATTGCGAGAGTGGACGCAAAAGTTATGGGAGGGCTGATGAAGCAAACACACACACAAACGCACGCACGCACACACACACACCCAGATTAGCAAGATATCTAAGACTACACAACAATCACATCCCCCAAAATTTGGTTTTGTCCAAGCAGGCTGCTGCTATACACCACAAGCTTGCACATGTCCTGGCTCAGACAATATTCCTCATCAATTTATTCTTCGCCCATAATCTGGGTGTGACTGCAGCTCTCACTCCGACTTCAGGGTGCGACGTCCACCCACCCGAATGAACATGCAATAAAGGTGTCACACAAAGAACTTACAGGGAAAACAAAATTGCGGGGTTCAGCACAGTTTCTATGCAGACTTCATCACTTGTCACAGTTTGTCAGCAGCAATGACAAATTGCCGGTGTGCTAACCAACACTAAGATAAGTCTGAATTTAGTTGTCAGTTGAAAATAGGGATAAAACAGATCTCCGGTGTTGGAAAAAATAGTTTTCTGTTTCTCAAAAGGCCTGAGGTGCGTGTGTGTGTGAGAGAGAGAGAGTGTGTGTTGGAGTGTGGATGTGGATGTGTCCGTGTGTGTGTTAATGCTTGGTGAGATGTGTGACTAAATTTTATTAATTTTTACCCACGTAAACAAAAGGACTTACTATGTAATGCCGTAACATACATACGGACGTTTGTAACACAGAGGGAGATAACCCACTGAGGTCGGTAATTGAAGTGGTGCATCAGTTATAATTTGAATTCTGCAATAAATCACGAATTCAATTCTCGTGACAATTGATGTATTTTTCTGAAAGTTTATATTTTTTCTCTTTGTTTGTTTGTTTGTTTGTTTGTTTGTTTGTTTGTTTGTTTGTTTGTTTGTTTGTTTTGCTTTGTTTTTTCACGCTGGATGTTTGTCCAACCCTGCATGTAGCATTCTTGCATAAGTTATTGCTGGGATTAGGCAGGGTTAATTTATGTTAGGCTATGGTTAAGGTTTGGATTAATGTTAGTTTGGATCAGGGATTATATTAAGGTTTGGGTTGGAGGACTATCACAACATGTTCGTCTGTCCATAGGACTAACTTACTTATTCATTTCCTTTTAACTCACTCTTCTACTCATTTATATTCTTATTTAATTGCTCACTTTATTACTCTTAACTTCTTTTCTTTCCAATTTACTCTCTTACTCACTTATTCTCTACCTTACTAACGTTTTTCTAACTTTCATACTTCATTACTCACAAATGTATTTTCTTAATTTCTTTCCTTCTTCTTTACATACTCTCTTACTTTCATGCTCACTTCCTTACTCACGCGCCCTGACTGAAGACGGGTATCATTCTACCCGAGTACTAACACTGTCCTCTGACCAGAGCATATGTCGTCTTCTGATCTCTCAGGGAAACATCGCCACGGCTGTTAATTTCCCCGCGGCTCTCTATTTAAACAAGTGTGTACATTTTACATATTGCAAGCTGGCTTGCGATTTATAGCGGGCAGCTGTGGCCGAGCAAACAAGAGACCTGGAGAGATTTTAATAGTGAAACACTCGGTAAACCGCAGCTTAGCCCTCAAAGAAGTACAAAAAAGACTGAGAGGTGAAAATATTCTCTGTGTGTGCATGTGTGTCCGACATATTTTCGGCATAGATACCTAGAGATATAGGTGCACCAGTATATCGGTGCTGGATAGTTTCCTTATTTTTACTCGTAACAGATTTTTTTTTTCTTCTCTTTCATTTGTTTACTTGTGTTTATTGCTTGTTTACTCGTGATAATTCGTCGTTATTCATCTCTTTCCTCGTCGTTCTATCGTGCGCCACTACAGAGGAAGTGAAGTCACGTGTTAAGACAATAAACAAGGGGATTAGATCGACCGAAATAATGTCCTGCACTTTTCCAAAGACTTTTTATTTAAAATATGTAAGACACAGACATACTGTAATCTTGAGCGTTGTTTCAAATGTCTAACGGTCTGATACTGAAATTTATTCCGAGAATATTTACACGAGAAAGTCTACAGATGAATACAGATATGTGTGTGTGAGTGTGTGTTTTGTGTGTTGTTTACTCGCGAAATACTGATTCGTAAGACGAGCAGCCTGCACATCACAGAAGATCCAGCAGCAGACCTTACAAGGGAGATCACCGGAGGGCAAGGGGAGGGTGACATCGTTCAATCTTTTTGATATTAACGGTCAAATGAACACAACAGCTTGCTGGAAAGACCACACACACACACACACCGATTGCACAAAGGATGGCCAACAGATGGTCAGTGAGCTGCCGTAGCCTTATAACCAATAAAGATTGGGTGGAGCTTTTATCAGACGACCGGCTGGCGACTTATCAGAGTATGAACAGAGAAGATCACTCACAGGGACTCGGAGGAAAGCAGATTTCGGAAAATGTCAGTCCAGGACATTTGAAAAGAAAGGAAAAGAAAGAAATAGAGAGAAAGAGAGATGCGCGAACGCGCGCGCGCGCGTATGTGTGTGTGTGAGAGAGAGAGTATTGTGAAGTTTGTGAAGTATGTATGTTTGCAATGTGAATACTTTAACGTATTAAAAGTAAAAAATGTAAAAAAAAAATAATAAAGCTGAATGAGGACTACATTCAGTTAAAATGGTTTGAAGAAAAAATGAATAAAAGAAGGAAAATGAAGAACGAAAGAATAAAGGAAAAATGAATGAACAAAAAAGAATGACAGAACAAAGGAATTGCATTCATATGCTCTGGAAGACTGGATCATATCAAGAGGAAGAGGATTAGCCGAGGAGCAGCAGTAAACAAAATTTTTACAACAAATGAAATCGAGGCTCAAGTGTTCGACCCTCACATGACTTTCCTGCGACCATTGGCAGAAATCAGTGAAGAAAGTAAAGACTTTCACGGAAAAAAATATTTTCCTCCACCGACCGCCATCTTGGAGCCTAACACTACAGTCATGTTGCTCGACCAACATTATATGTCACGTGACTTTCATTATGGCGCCATCGTGCTTTGCACTTCGAGGTCAAAGGGTGCTATCTATAAATAACAATAAAGAGGGCTTTAGACCCAAATATACCCGAACACCAGACGTCATGCTTCGCACTTTTCAATTTCCCCCCTCTATCATCAAGAGAGAGAGAAAAAATTCTCTTAATCCCTGTGGCTGTAATGGCAAAACATTTTTATTGGAATGGTAGGGGGTGGATCCTTATGAATCTGTGAAGCAGGTTCTTATTTTTGTGCTGCTATTGAGGAGTGAATGGCGCTCAGCGTGAACATATGTTCAAAGGTCAACCAGAATGCATTTTTTACATGTTTGTGCTCAGGACTAGATAATATCTCAAAAGAAGATGTGGATAACATCTTCTTCACACATACACACACATATTCCCCATCTCCGTTCTCGCGAGACAAGCCTCCAAAGATCAAAGGTCAAACTCTTGACGACACAAACGTCAACTAGTGTCCCCCCTAATTAACATATGATCCCAGCTTTTCCTTTGCCTGCAACCTCCACAGGTCAGCGTTTCCTGTTACAACTCCTGATGTCAGGATTTTCAGCCTTGTGAACCTTTTCTGTGGCTGGGGATATCTGTCGGCTTAAATCTTAAATGAGAACAGGAGGGAGGGTATTCAATCATGTTTGGAGGGACTTAATATCTCGCGCTGAGCTTCTTCGTGAGATTTGAACACACACAAAAATACTTCTGCACTTTTTCGGAGCCTTTAAAGTGCAGGGTGGGTGGACGGGCTGAGACCGAGGGTGAGCTCAGTGCGTCACGGCACATCCCTCTCTGTTTCTCCTCGGTTATTTTAAAGACATGAAATATAAGACATCTGCACCCCTGGCTTATGATAAAATGTAATGAATACAGTAAATAAAACGCTACACGTTGAGATAACGAGTGAAAAGCTCCTTTTCATCATTAATCACTAGCTTTTATTACACTGCGCTTCACGAGGAATGAAAAATGTTCATGTGTATAGGTTACGTTGATGCAGCGTCGTTCCTGGGTGGATTTCGTATTGATTGTGTACGTACCCGACTAACGAGCCTCCTGCGTTCAGCAACGCATGTACCCGGCATGGAAAGATGGTTACTGGGGTTCGGACAGCCTGCCGCGTGTGTGGCGGGCGTACACGTCACGGAACGCAGGATACGAGGATAACAGGTCTGACCGGCCTGCAAGTACCCGTGAAATCCAGGGTAGGTGCGCTCGTCTGTGAAGCAGTAGAGCACTGCGATTGGTTCGATCAGGCACGTGACTAGTTCATGGCTACTTGAGTAGTCAGGGCAGGTGAAAGGTCAGCGCTGCGCCCTTTTTGTGCCGAGCGTTAGACCTGGCGAACCACTTACAATTCACAGCTACTACAACAGCTAGATCAATGTAAGGTCTTTATGTAGTATTCTCGCTGCTAACCAGTAAGCGAATCAAGTTTCTGGAGTATTAAACTGACATTTGAACTTTGTACGAGTGGGAGAAGGATTGACTGAAGAAGAAAACAGAAAACGAAACGAAGTGAAAACTCAGGGGTTGGGATATTGGCTGTGTGATAAAAGCAATGACAGGAAATGAAAAGAACATTAAAATGAAAGCATTGAAAAAAATGGCTGTCTGTACATCAACACCTTGTTTGTTTGTTTTTTTACATGCTTGCATGCTGACCTGGTAAAACAATCAAACACACGTATAGAAAATATGCAAAGAGACACTAAGACAAACAGAAAGACAGGCGTGGCAGATGACCTTCCTCTAAGGCTCCTTCCACAGAACCAAAAACAGATATGTCTCTCTCTTTCTCTCTCTCTTTCTCTCACACACGAACTTACACGCACACACGCACGAACGTACACACAAGAAAAGAAATATGGAGTACTTACTCCATCCGGCGTCATACGGCAGCAACCGACCAACCAACCCTCAACCAAGCAAGCTCAACTTGCACAGCTATTACGGGTGGCGGGTATTTTGATGAGCCTCGTCATAAAGTAGATCAGCTGACCCACTTCTCACAAGATTATCTGGAACATCGTCTCTAAGTCCCGTTACACACCGTTGTTTCCTCGTGGCAGGCAGTCTGAATGTCACTTTGAGCGCCACTGGCTCGGCGTTGACAGTCGCCTCCACTGCACTCAAACACTCAAAGCCGGGTGGCTCGATATTCTGGACACGCAACACCTTCCACAGCGAATGCCTCGGCATGGCAGGTAGAACGGCTCTGACCCGACTCTCGAGACCGACGAACTTTGAAGAGGGTTTGGCGGACGATAAAAAGCTCGATCGTCGATGGCTTGTGAAAGAGTCTCCGTCGCGTGGAACGAGAAATAATGTGGAGCGGCATTGTACCCCCTACCCCACCCGACCCCACCCCTAACGCCGGCCATTCGTAGAGAAGGGAAGGGGAAAAAAAGGTCCAATAGGCTGAAACAGATACTTCTGGCCTTGGTTACTGGCTTCTGAAAGCGTCCTTAGCAACAATCATCCAGGCTGGCACAGAATGGATGAGGGGTTTTGAGAGAGATAGAGAGAGAGGGGGGGGGATAAAAAAAAAAAAGACGGGAAGGGTGAAGAGAGGAGAGAGAGAATGCGACAAGAACTTATGAAAAAAAAGTCTGGAATTAAAAAAGCTAGCTATTGCTGTGTGGTGTATGTGGCGCCATATTAAACGGGCGATTTCTGTGAGTGAATGTTGTTGCAGTATTGAGTGTAAATGCCTTTTGATTGCAGGGAAAGCGCCGGGCGGCCACAGTGGGGAACAGACTTAATCAGGGTGGAACTGTCCGCCAGTGGTTCATACATTCCCTCTTTATGCGGTGTACTCGAGTCGAAATCAAAGCGTTGGCTAAACTGGAAAAGGGTTCGATTCTGTCTGGTATGTGTAGACAAGAACATTGCAGAACACTGTTCTGTTTGATAGGTCAGCTCTCCAACAATTTTTAACACCGCAGTGAATTATTCGACCTTCTATACAAGGACTGGTTTTGAGCGAATGTGTGTAAATAAATTCATAGTATAGACAGATTACATAGTTATAGACAGATTACATAGTTATAGACAGATTACATAGTCTCAGACAGATTACATAGCTTCCGACGGATGCTTCTGTAAGTACACGTAAACTGCGAAAACAATTCCCAAGACTTTGTTCCTTAAAAATAGTTTGTGTGTGTGTTTGTGTGTGTGGGGGGGGGAGGTTTCGTGCGTGAGTATGCGTGTGTTTGTGCAAGTATATATATGTGTGTGTGTCTATGTGTCTATGCGTCGACTGCACTCGTGATGAGAAGTGAGTTTACTCTACTTTTCGCTCCATGGATTTTCTCGATTTCTTTGCGATAATTCGATTCCAGAAATTATTACCCTGTGCACCTGGCACATCGTCATCACCATTATCATCATCATGTAATTTTATCTTCGTGAAAGATAAGGATTTTTTCTTCTTGGGGATTCTTGTTGATGTGAAAAGGCCCTGATATTCTATATTTATTTTACTCTCCCAGATACTGTAATATAGTCTTGTCACTCACTCTTCCTCTCTTGTATAGTATTTCAGATACCTTCCAATGTACAGTTCTATGTCTCCAATCTTTCTTGATATAATAATAATCAGTAGTAGTAGTTGTAGTGCGCTGTGGGATTTTTATTTTTATGTTTTTATGGTGGGGAAGGCGGTACAAAAATCAACATTCTACATTATCATTACTTCTACATTCTATGCTATGTCAGAACAGAAGTGTACCGACCTATGCAATAGTCATCGCTAAGGTGGACTGTTTCCTGCTTTATTTCTACATTTCTACAATAACAAAAGGTATAGCGTCAACAGAGTACGGGATAGTTAAAATATGAAGAAGGGTAATAGTTACTATTCATATTTATATACTATCCTACCTAAAGTTTTATAACATTATTTAAAGATAGTAAAAGACAGATGGGAAAACATACAAAATAAATAAAAATATTTTTAAAAAAAACGGAATATAAAATAAAGAAGATAAGCAACAAAGAAAGAAAAAGCCTGACCATTCCAGAAACAAGTATAGATGAAATTTATGGATGGGGGTAAATTCTGAGATACATTATTGCCGCCTAGGAGTTCACATAGTAACGCCTGCTACACTCCTGCAAGTGAACACAGCTTTCACATATTCGCACAGCTCCATAATCGGTTATTCCTTCGACGGACAGGATCGTTTATTGCAATTATTGCATTTGCATTCCCGATTGTTGTACCCGACACCGAAAACCTAATGTTCAGTCGATCGCATAAAATCTTTCCCTGCATCCTCCGGCCTCCTAGTTTAGAGAACAGGAGACAACTTTGTTACGAATACGCGTGAATGACATGACATGACATGACATCAGCTTCATTGTCTGGAAGCATTTAAATCACATAAATAACGATTCTGATGTGAGGACAGAGGATATTTGAGAGGCAGGACAAAGAACAACCTGGCGCCGTAGTCATGGAGCCAGGGCAGATCGTTGCCCTGGGGCAACATGGAGAAACTCAATTACAGGCGACTTGTTTACAAAGATATAACGCAGTATCCACACAAGCAGATGTTGTTTTTACCCCTAGAGCAGTAGTTATAAAGCGGTGGCAAATGTGCCCTGGGGGTAAAGAGACATGAAGTGGTGACCGCGGGGTATGGACACAGCTTTATAACTTCGGAAACAAGACGGTTTTCCTGGAGGTCCCGAGTTTGCCCTCTCACTTCATAGCTACGCCCCATAAAGAAAGACTGTTAACAAGTTTTGTGAGAGAAATTTCCTGCTCTTGATCTGGATAATAGATATGTCGACGCCCCACCCCTGCATTTTATCAGCATTCTAAACTAGCCCAGCCGTTGTATCTTGACACCTCCTTGGTTTAATACATGATTGTAACTTTTGTGGGTGCTTCTTACATATAAAAACACCATCGTGGATTGACTGAGGAGCTATTTGTATATGTGAGAGAGAGAGAGACAGACAGACAGACAGACAGACAGACAGACAGACAGACAGACAGACAGACAGACAGACAGACAGACAGACAGACAGACAGACAGACAGAGTGTGTGTTTGTGTGCACCAGTTCAGATTGGCTGTGAGTGGTTTAGAACTGGATATTTACTCACCAAGGAACACCGCCATGCATTGACTGAGGATACCAATGAATGTACTAGTTGGGACTAGCTGTGAATGAAACAGGACTGTCTATATATATATCAATATTATATGCATATAATTGTGTGCTGCACCATTTCGGTTTGACTCTCATCGGCTAGTTCAAATGTTTATTTTTTATTCCCTTGAAATAAAGGCGTTAGTGGAGAAAGTCGGAAAGGAGAACGGCAAACAAAGAAACCGAAGCAATTATATATTAAAAGAAATAACAAATAAATTAACGAAAAATAAATACAAACAAGGAAACATAAACTCATAAATAAAAGATTGAAATATCAACAAGAGTAGAGGCTACAAGAAGCGGACATGAAACAAGCAAAAATCTGGGAATAAATAAAAATGGAAAAGAACCTTGGGTTGTATGGCCACTGAATCTTAAAACACATAACAAATACACTTTGCACTTCATGTTGCACGCAGTAGGCCCATCTGTTACAAACATTATCGACTGGGAGAGTTGACTCAGCCAGGATCGAACTTCCGTGAAGTCGTCTGAGTACACCCCATGTCGAAATATTGGTAACTACAAAGAAACTGCTCCTTGCGATTTCTGAAGACTGGTCGCAAAAAGGGTACTAGTGAAGCTTATAGGGACTATAAACAAAACTTCAATAAATGTTTAACTAGGGCTTTAAGGACTGTAGAGGTAGATTTTTAGAAACTATACAATGATTTAGCGAGTAAACAACTAAAGTTTTATTTTTTTTTTCTAATGACTAATGACTTTTAGTGCAAGATATCATTTCCCAAAATTTGAGCGATTAATCCCTCTGGAAGTACACGCTTGCAAACATTACCAAGCACAGAGGTCAGGGTCGCTCATGGACACGTTTATGTTGTCAAGGCTTCAGCCAATGGGAGAGCTCAGACTGTATGTTAATTTGTGTACAAATGTGTCGTCACGAGACTAAATTCTTGTGCTTGTTGATCTTGAGAACGAAAGGGGGCTATTCATTCATATTTTGGGAAATAGTATCTGACACTAAACTTCATCTAGTCATAAGAAAAAAATGCCCTCTATTAGACCTTTAGAGGATTTTGCGACTAGGACCTACGCCATTTTTTTAACTGAAGCCGAAGTAGTATCAACAACATTGTCGCCTTTGTTAGCATCTCGGTGGAACATTCAGATTCACAAGCCTATCCTTTTACTACACATTGAAAGGAAACCTACATCTGAGTCATAAATCTCATAACCAAGAGGGTGATACTTTGGACAAGGGCCAAGGCTGCTTTGCATATCGCTGCACCCACGTCACAGCCGGTGCGCCATGGGTGCGCGTGCGGAAAACTAATGAGGGGATGGGGTTATGCACACGGCCCTCAAGCTGGCTTCGCCCTGTAGAATCCGACTTACGCGCTTGTCAATCGATGAAGGAAAAAAATTAAAAAGACTCGGCTATTCTGAACCTCGTTACACCCAGCTTATGACTCCAATCTATTGTGGCCAGCTAGAAATGACATTTCAACAAAATTTTATAGAATTTTTTTTTTTAACCACGGCTGTGGCAACAGCTGCGTTTGATTTAGGATCTTCTTAACAGGACACCTACTGCTGAATATGTGTCTGTGTTTGAAAAATAAAATATAGTCCAATATAGTAAATATAGTCCAAAGAAAATCAAGTATTCGTTTTTATGTGTCCAGTTAAGAAGCCGGGAAGAAATATCTTGTACATATAGCAAAACATTCTTATTTTCCCTTTTTATGTAGTCTGAATATCCATCTCTTTCATTATCTTCATAAAAAATAAATGAATTTGTTAGAAAGAAAAGAAAAGCCGAAAGTCGGAAGAATGTAAGATAGAAAGAAAGAAAAATCAATGCGCAGCTAAATTAAATAGGAATAAATCAAGGTAACATATGTGGGTCTAAAATAATTTTTTTCCTATTTTGCGATACGTGTCATGTCCACGTTTTGTATAAGTACAAGAAAAGAGAGTAAAGAAATCCACCCCTCCAATTTTGGGGGGAGCGGGGAAGGTGTTGTGGAATGAAAACAGTTGTGGTCTTGTGTGCCAGATTACAGAGAAAATTACCGACTGGTCAATTAGAGCGTGAACCCGAAAGGCACAGATTAGCATATCAGCTGTGACATGGATCCGTTGCCCCGGAAGCTGAAAAGAAAACATGATTTATTATTCGCACTCAGTTTGTGATTATAGGACTGGGGGGGCGGAGCTTGGCACGTCATCACGCGCAGACCCACCCCTTCGGGCAGTATGCAGTGGAGCATTCCCATTGGATAATACCCGCTATGCAAATTGTGTTTGTCGCTGTGTCGTAGTCACGTGACAGGGTTCATCGACCCAAAAGGTCCAAGAATGATCACTCCAGACATTTGCGCTGTACTATAGATGGCGGTGCGGTCGATAGTCCAGCACAGCTTTCCTTTGGAATTAGACGAATAAAGAAACTGAATATCTATTCTCACCTCACCCCCCACCCCGTACAGGCCCTGGCAAAAAAAAAAAAAAAAAATCCTGATCTTGTTCAGACTGATTCGTTTCCTATTGGGTATGTTCAGCGCGTTGTGTGGTGTGTTCATAGTTTTATACCTCCTCTGATTAAAAATGGCAAAGCAATATTCATGACATAGGAATCGAAACTAAAAAGGCAACGAATATGAGAACAAAGTGCACTAAAATCTAAAATGAAAAACACAGTTATCAGTTACTACAAAAATTGACATGAAAATCAGGAAATAACTCTTATGAAAAAAAAGGGAGAGAATTAAAGGAAAGAAAAAAAAGAAAGAATAAGAAAGGAGGGACGGGGACGGAGAAAAAAAGAAAGAAAAAAAAGAAGAAAGCTGGAAAAAGAAAGAAGGAAAGACAGAAAAAACGAATGAAATAAAAGCTCACATTAGAATGTGTTCCTGCACCATGTTCACATGTCCCTTGAAAATAAAGGATGTAGAGTTTTTGCTAAGCCTCGATCTAGTCTAAATCTTTTCCAAGGAAGGAAGGATAGAGGCAGATTGCCGGTGAACTCATCCTTAGGATTATCTATTGACATTGTGGTCACTATAGAATACTGTTGACAATGTACACTGTACAGTAGGCACAAGTTACCGCAAGTAAATAAAGTTCAGACATAACAGAAAATTGCCAGAAAAAACCATGAGATAAAAAAAAGACCACAAATAAACAACTTTGCAAGCTGTTGCTAAGATTTTTGATTAATTTTTGGTGCGATTAGCGAACAGTGGTTAACAATTATAGCAGTACCTGACATTAAGGTGAGGAGGGAGAGAGAGCAAGAATTGCAAGTTGTTTAGGCTAGAAAGTGCTTCCACCTAGCGGCGAATTATGATGAGAGAGGGAGGGTAAGAAAACAGGAGTACCCGGAGAAGACCTCCGATGGCCGGACCTGCGAATCAACCGTACAGCTTAAAATTTTCCATGTGTCTGTTACAGGTAGCAGTAGTATAGTTCTGCCAGGTAAGAATTCCCCCCCCCCCCCTTGTCTTGTGATTTCCTCTTTTTCCTGACACCAAGGTCGTGTAAGGACTGACGACAGCAACAACTACTCATCTATGGCGGTTACTACCATCCCCATACCAGAGATATAAAACCTTTTTTTGTGCCATCTTCATATGGACTGTAACGGGTCTGTGGAACTCTTCATTGTGATGTTGACTAAAAAGTCTCATATACTTTAATTATAAATAATAGTATTGATACAATTGAAAACTACCCTGCTTTGGAAAAAACAATAATGACTGCATTTTCTACAATGAGATCATTGTGTATAAAGACTACGAAGAGTTTAAAAGACGACCTTTTACCTTACGTTAGGTTAAGGTTTGTATATGAAAAAAGCCGAATTAAGCTTTCAGTTTGAAAAAGATAGGGAAAAGCTCAACAAATGACTAGCTGAAGCACAGTTGCGGTCAGTGACATTTCAGCTCTCAGCAAGAAACAGGTTCCACTTGTTAGTTTGAATAATGAACTAATTTGAATAATTCACATGAAAATATTGCCGTCAGCACATTTTCAACACACTTTCTGCCTATAACTAATTAAGATGACTTGTTCAGTGTAAATATGTCGCAGTTGTAAAATACGACTTAACAATTTAATCCTCCTTATTTAATCCGGGTTAGATGCATTATTAGTTTTCTTTTGGTTTAGGTATACATACATGCATAAATACATTTCATTCGTACATGACTCGTGTTACTCCTTCAAATATGTACACATGCGCATGTGAATTCGTAGTACCCATACACAGGCACACGGAATTATTCATGCAAATGCAGATACACAACGCCGAGCAGGCCCGGTTCAAAAACTTGTAAGTTTATATACCTACACAATGCATAAACATATACACGTGAATGAGTACATTATTAGGACTAACGACTAAACGACTAAGATAATCTACCAAGTGGGTGTGCAAGGACTACAGTCGATGTCTGTACAACATAGAAACCCATATTGCACGCATTCAGACGTCGATCTCGACCGAGTTTGTAAATGTCCTCGTCTACCCGTACCAGTACCCGTATCAATATTTGTACTCAAAGCTCTCTGCATACGTTTTCACGCGCCTTTTGCCCTCCGACAGGCTCGAGGCTGTTTTGTAGTGAGTGTCCGCAGGCATTTCAGTATAGAATTTCTCACAAAAGCATATTTTTCTTACCTTGAATATGTCTCGTTCTAGTCTCCGTGCAGGTGAGCTGGACAGCAAACAGTGAAGGCAAGACGGAGAGAAAGATGCAACGTCTGGTTTAAGTCCCCTCCCGAGTCCGAGTCCGCCATGTTGTCTCCACAGTCCTGTCGGACAGTGGTGTCGTTCAATTTCTCCTGACCAGTCAAGGTCCCAGACAACAGTTTCTTCTTTGTAAATATCTGAATCAGTTCGGGTGGCTGCATATATCTCACGGAATTCTCAGAGTCACCTCCCTTTCTCCCCTACACAGGTGACTCTTGCTTTGGAAGGCAACACCTGAAGAATGAGAATATCAGGTAATCCCGAGCAAGGTCCGAGGGCCATTCCAAACTCTTCTCCTGATCACACGGTTTCTGCTCAATTGTTGATGCTGATATTCCGCGACTGAAAGGAAATTAAAATTATTTTCGCCGGCAATAGCTCGATATCAAAATCCGCAGAGTTTTCAAGCAAACTAATTCCCGCTTATAAATGTTTTATATACATATAAATGTAGCATTTTGTAGTATAGGTATAAAGTTGTCCGTCTTCGTTGTCATCTGCTACACATTCTCCAACAGCGGGACCTAATTCGTGTGTACCTGGTGTATGATACCAGTGTTTTATTCATCTTGACGCCATCATGGCAGTAATAGTGTGGCACCTGTGAGACGGAACATTTTGTTGCTTCAGCCTCAACCTGTCAGTGAGACGCTATTCTTTCTTGCACCTGTATGTCTTACATCGAGGCTGGGGATTTGAGACCAGCTTCAGGTTTGAATTTCCTTTTTTTTTTCTTTTTACACTCGCATTTCGCAAGCACTTGAGTATTCCTTCCCATCTTCTGTCCCACCACCTTTTTTTTTCCTCCCGTTTTCTCTCTTTTTTCCCCTAGTTCCCGAAATGCAATGTCGAAAAGAATACGTTGGCCTGGCTATCCCTGGCTCTGGCAATAAGGGACGAGGCATTTGAATGAACTCATTGAATAGGCACTACTCTTGTGACTGTGTTTTTATGCCGCGAAAAAAATATATTGGAGAGGCGTTATGTCTCATGAATCGCGTACAAAGCAAACCATCGCAGATGAATTGCCTTTCGCTTAACACTCGAGGTGAAGCTCTGCGCGGACTTTTGTGCGTATAATGCTTTTCAAAAATGTAGGACTACATGGCTCTCATTTCTCTCAGTGCGGACAACTCAGCCAAAGGGTTGTGTACGTGCGTGTGTGAGAGAGAGAGAGACAGACAGAGAGAGAGAGAGAAAATCTGTAATTTTAATTTCCTGCGATGCGCTAAAGTAATACTAATAGAGAGAACATATATTTCAGACTATTATTTTTTCTGTTTTGGCGATTTAGCTGACTTTAAAGGACCGGTGGGGTGCTATTTTTTTTTTCATAATTATATCAGGTTCGGAGCGAGATGCTATTTTCCCAAACCTGGGTAAATACAATCTTTCTGCCATTGAGATACAGGCCTGCAGACATTATCATGTACACTAAGAACTATACAGAAGTCAAGATTGTACATACATGTGCTTAGCGTGTCCGGGCTTCAGCTAACTGAATATGTATCGTAAGTATTATGTTAAGTAAACAAGAGACATTGCGAGTTTGACCAACGGATGTATGGGGATGTCTCTAGACAACAGAAGGGATGTTTTCACCTAGATTTTGGGAAACAGTCTCTTGCACTGAGCTCTACGCAAGCACTAAAAAAATAGTTCACCCTACTAATCCTTTAAAGTTACGCTTTAAAAAGTGATATATTTTCAGGTCACTGCCAATACAGCGACGATCAGTGACAATAGAAATTTAATCTTGCGTAGATCCTTAATGGGAAACACACACACACACACTAACATGGACGCCCGACACATAACATGTGTATAAAATGCCATATGTGATGGTGAAAATGTGCATCAAGTAGTTGCTCTCAGCTTGTTCGGTTCACTTGAAAAAAAAAAAAGCTGTAATCCAGGACTGTTCCCCACAAAATGGTAAATAAATTAGACTTCGTGGAATATCCATTTGAAAAACATATTATGAATGTGTTATGGTGTCACAAACAGAAGTAGTACACCCATACAACCCATGAGCAAATACAAGCATCAAGATTACATTTTTCATCATCACCTGTTAAGAGTGTCAGCGTAGCTCACTGTGCATGTCCATAGTCACTGACCCAGTGGGAAATACAACCAACCAAGCATACAATCAGTCCTGACAGAATTTAAAGCCATGCTTCAATAAAAATGAAAAATGAATTTATGTTTCTTATGGCACTAAAGAACTCTTCCTTAGGTGAGTGAGTAGTGAAAAGTGGTTAGTAGTTCACACCTTAATCCATTTATGCCTCATGTTCTATTATTAGAACAAACTATTTTTCTCTTCAAATTCTTGTTTCTTGCATATCTGTTTCGTGTATAAGGGGTGTCCTGGGTAATGAGTTGTAGTAATTCTATTGTAGGTTGGTAAGTAGGTCTATTTTAGTTGGAAAGTGCTTCCACCTTGCGGCGATTTCGCACTGTGGGGGGAGAGGGAGGGGGAGAAAACCGGAGTACCCGAAGAAACCCCTCCCCGATGCCCAGCCCTGTGGACAGGTGTCACATACATTAAATGCCCTGAGATGAGATCTGAACCCTAATTCTATTGTTGTTGTTATTATATATTGTTTGTTTATGAGTGGTGTCCTGTGTAATGAGTTGTAGTAGGTCTATTATGATTATGATTATAGATCTTATGTTGTTTATGTATGATTGGTGTTCTGTGTAATAAGCTGTAGAGTCTATTATTATTATCATCGATCTTATATTGTTTATTATGAGTGGTGTCCTGTGTAATGAGTTGTAGTAGATCTGTTACTATTATTGTTGTTGTTGTTGTTGTAGATCTTATATTGTTTGTTTATGAGTGGTGTCCCGTGTCTTAAACCTCTTTGTGTGCGTCTTCTGGACGACGTCATTCTGGAGAAAGAAAGACGTCATAAGGAAAGAACGTTGAACGTGTCTGCTTGAAGCTGCAAAAAGAAGACCGGTCGATCGGTAATCTGTGAACATCGAAAGAATGACATTCTGGTTCTGCCATCCCGGGACGTGTTGTCGACGTCATCCTGCAGCTTTTTAAACAGTGTACTTTCTTCGGACTTCCTCCATTCAAAAGATACCGAGGAAGGAAAGAATGTGAAAGTGTTCACTGTCGATGTGGAGTTTGCCTACCTCCCCTCCCTCCCAACCACCACCACCAAAGCTGACCATCTTTCTACGCCACTGCTATCCTCACATAAATCACAGAAAAGGGGAAGTCCAGACTAATGTGCACTTTTATTGGTAAGCAATGAGATTAAGACCATTTTAACTTTTACACAAGTTGATCAGAACCTCAGGTGTAAACACTAACAAACGACGCCATAACTTTTACCCCCTCCAGAAAGGTTATGACCTTTATTTGCATATCACGTGATACGCAACGTGCAGCAACTCAATAATATCTGTGGTACGAATTAACCGACTTCTCTGATATCTTAAGTCTGTAGTACGAACTGTCTGCGACACAGACCTTTAAATTATGATGTAAGGCCGTGATGTGCGAGATCCACATTACCGGAAAAAGTGAAACGGAATCGGAAGTTTGTTGTCAACGCATGTGCAAAGACTGTATGACGTCCTGCAGAGTAAGACACTACCTCTCCATGTGGCGACTTAACGTGCTTGTATTCAGTATATTATTTGCTAGACCGTGCATGTGTCCACCGCGAATTTTTAAGTCGCTGCATCACAGCATGCAACAGCAAATATGAAGAATGGAGTATACGTGGCACAGAACAAATCTACACAGCAGCATAGGTAATCACGCCAGCAGTAAACTATTTTTAAAAGTTTCGAATCCGAATAGTCAGATTTTGATGTTAATAATTGAAATTTGTACATATGTTGCAAAATTATATTGTCAAAATTATTACAATGACATGTTTAACTTCCGCTGTTCTACTTCCCGCGATAACTTTTTAGAAAATACCTTAACCCGTTATTCGAACCGCTAGCTCCCGCCTTAACAAATGGCGTCTTGATCTGAAAATAAAACTTGTCGCCGAGTTGAGTTAAGCTTTACCAAATGCGTCTGCTCCGCCACTACTAGAGACAGAGTGCACATCAAACTAAAAACTTTGCTGTGTGTTGCATAGGAATTTGTGGTGGTATACGAGAGTTCAAATCGTTTTGACCATGAGCCTTAGGAGGTTGGAGAAAGTTGTGCCAAAAATGAAGAGACCAAGACAAGCCTATACGTTGGAAGAAAAAATTGAAATAATCAAGAGGATGGAAAGGGGGGAAAAACCCAAAGACATTAGTCGTGCTCTACACGTCCCTTCGCCTACGATCTGCACGATATACAAAATGCGTGAACAGATCCAAAAACAATACAATGAAGGCAACATCGGGGCTTGCACACTGTATCGTTTGACCAGGGCGCGCCATACTATTTTTGATAAGTTAGAAAATTATCTGGTGCAGTGGATTGACGAGCAGAGGGACAGAGGTGTACCCTTGAGCACTGTGTTGATACGGGAAGAGGCCATGAAACTTTTCCGTCACTTAAAGGAGGAGATGGCTGCTGAGGGTGACACAACAGTAAATGAACTAGATTTTAAGGCAAGCCCTGGCTGGTTTGACCGATTCAAGACTCGGTCACATCTCCGCCACATACATTTGCATGGGGAAGGAGGTTTTACTGAAACCACTGCTGCTACTTTTCCAGTGATGTTGGAGAAGATTGTTAAAGAAGGCGGTTATACAGCACATCAGATTTTTAACATTGATGAAACGGGTCTGTTTTGGAAACGGATTCCATCCAGGTCTTTTATCGCACAAGATGATGCTCGGCTCGAAAGACACATCAGTTCAAAAGATCGCATAACGGTAGTGCTGGGTACTAATTGTGCTGGTGATGTCAGACTAAAGCCTCTTTTGGTTTATCATTTGGAAAACCCTCGTGCCCTTAAGGGTATAGTGAAGTCATCCTTACCTGTGATGTGGAGGGCTAATAAAAAAGGACGAGTAACTCGGGACTTGTTCTCTGACTATGTCTACTCATACATGTCACCATTCATCACTGAGTATACGAAGGAAAAAAACTTGGAAAATAAAGCTCTCCTGATCATTGACCATGCTTCTGCACATCCACCAACCATTACGGACTTATGTGAAAACATCCAAGTTGTCTTTCTACCTCCAAACACCAGCTCATTCTTGCAGCCTATGGAACAGGGAGCGGTCCATGCATTCAAGTCGCATTACATCTACCTCCTAATGCAGTTTCTTGCAAGGGCTTCAGATGTAGACAGAGAAGCTTCTTTGACAGAATTGTTAAAGCAGTTCACTATCCGGCAGTGCATTGAGTTTATTGACCAAGCATTTAAAATGGTGTCTCAAGAAACCATGAACGCTGTCTGGAAAAAACTGCTTCCGAAATTTGCAGCAGACATACTCTGCTTTGATGAGATCATTGATGTGAAACAAAAGATTGTTTCTTTGGCCCAGGAGGCTGGTTTAGATGGAGTGGAGGCTGATGATGTAGATGAGCTTCTGTCGTTGCATTCAGAGGAAATGGCAGAGGAAATACAAGAAACAGAGAATCCTGTTAGTCAGTCTGAGGAGGAAGAGGATGGGGGGAGTGATAGAGTCCTGGACAGCCAAACTTTGCAAGAGATTCTAAACATGTCTGACTGCTTGGCCAAAATTGTGACTGAAAAGGATCCAGACATGACCAGAGGTCTCACCTTTAAACATGCCCTCATGAATGCTGTTGAGTGCTATAAAAATCTTTATGAGAAGAAATTCAAAGCTCGCAAGCAAGTGCTGATACCCTCATTTTATCCTGGGATGGCAATGAGTTCGAAACAAGAAGTTCCCCAGCCTTCCACATCAGGTCTTCAAGTCAGACAGAGGAAGAGGAAATTATCAGAAACCCCTTTTGTCACATTGGAGCTCAAAGTTGAAAATGTCGGTTTAGAGGAGATGTGACTACTAGCTTTGGTTCTACATACAAATACCGCGTCCATTCTATTAGTAAATAACTTTTATTTTGTTCAGTGGTTTATTATAAAGTAGTTGCAATTTTATATTATCATAATTTTGCTGACATCCTTGATTGATATGTAGGCTTATGTATGCAATTTTTGGAAAGTGTGATTAAATACAAGATAAGAATCATACCCATTACAATAAATGAGGTTCCTGCTGTTCATATGTTCGCTATCCAAACCTTTTTCCAGAATATAGCTCAGTCTGCAAGGTTAACTGAATTTTTGTTCTGGTTGTGATGTTAATTTCAAACTGAAGCTTAGCATTCTATCCTCTTAGCTTTGTATATTTTCCCCTTTTTATTATTTTTACTTAGGTAAGGTGATGTAGAATCTATGATGTCTTTCATTATCAAAAGTGATTTTATTACTGCATGGGTCTGTAAAGGAAAATTTAAGTAATTTTCTTGAAATCTTGTCCCACAGATTTGGCAAAATATAATAAATACAATTAACCAAAACTAACTGAATGTGTATACTTGAAATCCTTCAAGATAATTATGTGTTATCTCTTATCAGCGCCATACATCAGAGTAATGTTCTGCCCCTCTGATGGTGTCTCAATCCATCATTTTTAGTGGAGACATTTTATTTTTATTATTTTGTGGCGTTACAATTTCCTTTTCTTTAATTTTAGGTACTCAGCAGCTGGACAGCACCTTGTGTGCCAAAAGAACATACCATGACTAAGTGTGTATTAAAACACATAGCAGCAAGACGTCTGTAAACTACATGACTGACAAAAGGTAATGTCAACGTTTGTATGCATGTCACCATTCTGCAGTCAGCTCAGAATGTATTTAAAGGGAAGAAATGCTGCACAAGAAAACAGTGGGTTTTGCATGCAATGGTCAAATCCGAGATTATCATAAAATATTAATTCCTTCATGCACAAGGTTCAGATGTGATTTTGTTGGAAAATAAGTGTTTTGATGCTAAATAAATACATTGTTCACACTGACCTTCATTTTTTCTTGCAATGATGCTGAAACCGACTCTTAGTTATTTACAGAACGATTGCATGCTGTATGTCATTGGGAGCAGAATTCTTTCCCCTAGTTCACTTTATTTTCTCAAAAGCTCTAAGCAATAAATAGTCCCAAAGCTGTTTGCCATTTTTTTTTTTTGGTCACCTTTCTTTGAATTATTCATGGCTATTGGCTTTTTTGGATATGATATGATCTGATTGGTGTGCACTCTTACCAATAACTACGTCCAATTTTATTTTTGCCCATTCGGTAGTGATGCGCAGTTTAACAAAATAATATCTGATTTATGAGGAGAAAGAATAAATATTAGTGGGAGGAAATAGTCTCAGAAGTAAAAAAAATGGAATGCAGTGGCAAAATTTTTGTGTATTATATTTTATCAATCTCTAATGAAAAATCCTTAAAAATAATTGAAGTATAGATTTTCACTTGTTGGAGTAACCTTAAAGTGTTCTTTCCATTAGAGCTTAAATTTACGTTAGGCTTTGCTTTGATAGGAAGAAGTGATTGTCTCTTCCTTTGTGAATAGGTATTGGAAAAAACATGCTCTCTTCAGTTTTACAATGGGTCTTGCATGCACATAAAGCAAGAAGATTGTTTGGTCTTTGTTAAGGAATACAGACTTTTTATTTTATTACTTGACTCCTTACAAGTTTTTGTCGAAACTAGCACATTAATATGATGTGCTTGAATGCCTGTATGTAAAGTGCCTTGAGTGTGGCTGATGCTGGGAAAAGGTGCTATACAAATGTGCTATTTATTTATTTTATTGACTAAGGACAACCTGAAATCAGGACTCAACACTCAGATAAAAGTTGAAATAAATTGTGTTTTTATGTGCATGTATTTGAGTATAGTAGATTGTTTTGTGGATCATACAGATCTTTAAGGGTGAGCTTGTAGCTTTGTAAAACTGTTGCAGATCATTTTGGCATGAACAGTGGAATGCCACATGGCAAAGTAACCTGTACCTGCAAGATCCTGGTGGACAGATGGGACTTATAAACTATGCAAGGCTATGTGCAGCCGACCTTCAGTTGGAGCTCAGAGGAGACATCATAGGGTAATTATGCAGGAGACTTGGTATTCTAGATGGCATGTACATTCTCATCCCTGGTGCATCACAGTGGAAAAGATACATGATAGTTATAATTTTCTTACAGTACACCTGTACATGAGAAATAAAATCTTTTCAAGCCCACATAGTAGTGATCTCAACCAAAGAGAAGCAAAAGGCTAGAGCAAAACAGATATCTACTCCAGGAACTTGTTCATAAAATTTGGGCAAAAAAAAAAAATGTTTGCAACGTATGGTGTATATATATAAGTACAAAACTGCTTTTATGTTAACTTGCAGAGTGTTCTATTCAGTGAGGATTGGGTTTGTGGTTATGTTTTAACTTATTGACTGACATTAAGGAACAGTTGTGCTTCTGTCATCGTCACTGAATGTTTCTTTTTAAGGAATCTAGCATTTCTTGTATGTTGTCACAACTCTTATATTATTTTAATGTTTTGATGCCATTGGATTATGTTTTTATTTAGATGTTTGGCTGTTAAAATACTGTTAAATTTCAGCACTTGTCTAATTGGTTAGACAGTAATTGAGACAACAGCAACAGGTTTTGTTTTTCTGGACAGCCTGCTGAATGGGCTTATGTTTTGTTTTTACTATGTAAAACAAAAAACTGTTAACTATCTTTGTCACCACTATATAAGGTTCTGTCTTTTGTACATGCTCAAAGCAGTAGATAACTAGAGAAAGACAAAAGGAAACTTTACTATCCATTCCAGTTTTGCACTGCTGGTTTTCAGGGCTTCTCCAAGGGACATCATTCTGTGTTAAGTTATTCAATTCTGTACTATAATTTTAAATGCTGAAAATTTATTACTTTCAAATCTAATTAAGTCCAAACTTATTCTGATATTCCATTTTTCCATTTAATTTTGCATCATCCTTCTTGTACACATAATATGCTCTTTATACATCACAGCATTGCACTTATATACAAACATGTACTCAAATCTTGATACAAAACTAAGGTGTCGTAGTTGATAGATGGGCAATAATGAGGTTAGAGTACAAAAACCAGCAAATGATCTAATGGTCATCACAAATTCTTTCAGTTTCAAGCAAAATTTAGATATTGCTGTAAATCTGTTCTGTTTCTGAGATTTATAGTGGGTATTTAATACAATTGGCATTCGGACAACCATTTTTTACACAAGACTTCTTTTTATTAGACAAAAGCGATTATTTTGGTGATCAAAGTTTCCGCAATTTTGGGACAAAATACTATCCCAGCCTGCCATAGTTCATCGGCCCCAAAAGGACCCTTTCGGGCTGAGAAATGGGCTCCTTTAGGGAAGTTACACTCCCAGCCCGGCTGGAAATGGAAGCAGGATCAGCATCGGCTCCTTGCAGGGTTTAGGAGAACTTACACACCTCTCGGCCCTTCAAAGCCCCACCCTAAACCTAATTAACCTTCACCTTGTCCCAAGTTTCCCTCTTAGCAGCATTGACACATTAGAAAACAATGTTACATCTTTCAGACATTTAATTGCAGGTGCCTTCGTTCACTCTTACTCTTGGTAAACACCAAAAGACAAAAAAATTGGCATGATTCAACAATTTATTATATACAAGCAAAATATAAACATGGTTTTAATATTTATTTACAACAAAGAACTTGTCTCAAATGCCTGAACCAAAAAAAAAAAATCATTACAATCTTCAAAACAATTTATTATACACAAGCAAAAAATAAACATGGTTTTAACATTTATTTACAACGAAGAATTTGAGTCTTCAAAGTCTTCAGGCTAGTTGTCACCAAAAAAAAACTGAATAAAAAGCTATAGCAACAAGTTAGATAAAGACAATTTTAATTATTCTAAACTGACTTGAGTAGGCTTATTCTAAGGTTCTAAATAAAATTTGGCTAGATGTAAAGAAAATAATATTACAAGTCACTACAAAAATCAGTTGGCTATGTAACACATGGTACAAACATTATCCTTAATAAATACAGATTTTTATACAGTTCAATGCATTCATATATAAGACCACTAATTAAGACCTTTCTTATGCGGGTGTAAGTGATGAAATGATATTTCAGTGCAAGTTCAAAACAAAACATCCTTAAAATTATCAAAAATTCTAAATAAAATATGGAATAACTTCATTAATCAATTGATTTTAATAATACGATAAAGCAATCATCGTTTAAAAATTTAACAACAAAAATTGCAACATACCTGTGCACTCGATCTCTGTCATTTTCGAGAACGAAACCTGTAAAGAAAGCCACAGACCCAGGTCTGTTATGGTATTTTTCTCTTCTGGGGTCCAACAATTCCTGGTGGCTTTCAAAAAGCTCAATTAAATAGCAGGTATTTTCTTCATTCAAATTTCCAAGCAGGCCTATGGCTTTGGCGGCCATGTTGTAAAACTGCCCTCCAAAATAGAGCAACTTCTAAATCAAACACGAGGAAAACCTGGTTTCCTTCCGGTTCGTCAAACGCGTTGTGCGGTATGCCACACGGCAAAGCGGCTTATTCACAAGAAAACGAGGCTGTTTCACAAGAAAGCAGTTTTTGCCAAACCACGTGTGGCACCACCTTTACAAGCTTCCTCATCAGAAACATCTCTGCATTCTCTACAGCTCTATGAGCTCTTGATGATCTATAATCAAAAATTCTTTGTCTCCTCTCCATCTCCTCAGGATTTTCAGGTTCTAGGTGACCTTTCTGAACAGGAATGATTTGAGCAGATATCGTTTTGAGGGGAAAGGCATCACCCCCTACAATAAAGTATGGGACAGGTGTAATACGGCCCTGCAGAAGCACAGGAATATTAAGTGTGTTGTTATCAAGGGCAATAACAGAAGTACTGTCTCAGAAAATACCAGCATCACCTGCCCCTACTGTTTTGGAACAGTTGTCACTTGGAATAGGATGTGGCTTTCTATCTTGAATGCGATGTTTAGCAAGCCTTTCCCTCCTAGTAAAGGGTCTTGCGGTTTATTGGGTTATTGCCATCATTCCAGAGAAATTGGAAGATAGCTCTTTCTGTTTTTTCAATATAGTGAGCTAGTATTGATAATACTAATGTTAAATACCACAGTTTGGACAGAACTGCAGTGTTTATGATTTTAGCTTTGTTATATAGCGAGATTGAATGGAGTCTGAAAATGTTGAGTTGCAGGGAGATTTTTGTAAGGACTGGGTACCATACGTCATCATGACTGGGTACCATACGTCATCATGCAAGACATCACCAAAAGGCACACCGTATATTTTTAATTTGTCTGGCAATGTAATGTCTGGAGGCTTATCTCTTTCCCTCCTCCATTTCCCTACGAGCATGCCTTTGGTTTTTGTGAGGTCTTGACGCCTGATGCCATGCTGTACTTGTAGAAGTGCGCTATCATCCTTCTGATTGGTAGTTGTTTAGGAAAAAATTACTGTTTTCTGAGTAGGCTAATATTTTGCACTGTTCTGGTTTGCCTGGTAAGGAGATTCCTTTGATTAGCTTGTCCTGTCTTATTTTTATAAGGACTGGTTAAAGTTATAGGATGTACAGCCTTGTCTGACTGAGCTAGTTATTTTGAAGGGTTCTGACACATGTTGGTTGACGATTCCGCTGCTGTGTATGTCTGCATAGATTGAAGATATTCACTTTAGGAATCACAAGTTGAAGCCGAAAGCTTGAAGCGTTTATAAATAAGTATTGGTGGGAAATTCTGTCAAAGGCATTTTCCTGGTAACTTCTGTTGTTGCAGTACTCTTATGATGTCTTTTATCAGGTGGCAATTTTTAGTCATTGACCTATGATGATGATGATGATGGCGATTTGTAATGCGCAGGTATCCATTCCGAAGAATGCTCATTGCGCAGAAAAAAAAAGTAAAAGAAGACAAAATAAAGTGAACAAATATATAAAACACCAGGAAAAGTAAAAAATATAGACAGAAGTGTTTCTTGGTAGCTTAAGACTGGTTTGAAAGAAACAGATGGGTTTTAAGTTTTTTGCAAAATGTGGTTGGTGAGGTGATGGTGGAGAGTGACGATGGCAGAGAATGCCACAGCTTAGGTGCCGCGTTTTTGAAGGCCCTGGCTCCAGTGCGCTTCATAAGGCCTTACGGCAAAAATACCCTACGAACCTTGTAAAATATAAATAAATACCTGGAGCTTCTGGAGTGTGTTCGAGGATGATGGCGAACGATTACTGTGACGGTTGTTAGATGTTAGAAGAACTGACCACTCACCTTGACGTCTCTTTCACAAAACCGGTAAAGGAAGTAGCAATTTCCACCGAGAGTTATCTTCTCCACAGAGAAGTCGCCCACGAATAAATACACGTTCATGACGTTCCCTACCTGGGATTACTCATGTTTTGTTGTTGTGGATGACTTGGTGGAGGTGGAGGTGAGGTTTGATGTGGTTGCAGAGTGTTTTCGTGAGTATTTTGTAATCTGTGTTTAGGAGCGATGTGGATCTGTAGATTACCCTGTGTTGGGAGTTAGTGGGGTCCTTACAGATTTCTATTAGAGTTATTGGTGTGCCTATATTTTCTGCCACCTCGTTATCGATTTGTGGGAGGTCTTTTAGGAGGTTTTCTTGAGTTTCAGGATCTGTGGTCTCTGCTATGTATAGTTTGGAGTAGAATACTTTGAAGGAGTTTAGAATGTCACTTAGGTTTTGTTTGAAATTGCCCGCCTTGACCTATAATGTTGGTAATGATTTTCCGTTTACTGCATTGCAATTCTTTTTGGCAGAAGAAGGTGCTAGGTGTTTCTTGTGTTGTTTCTAATAGTATTCTGGAACGGATTTGGGCGCCTGTTATTTTCTCTTTGTGTAGCTGTTGTGGTCTACTTTTGATGGTGTTCATTACCACCAAATTTCTGTGTTCTAGCACTGGGTATTAGGGCTAAGGGCTTTAATTTTTTTTGCTCTTTAATTTCAAAGCTCTTGCTTTGCTTTTGCTATGTTGGGTTGTTATGTCTTTGATTCTTTTTTTTTTTATTCGGTCCCACCAGTCGAGAAGGGGGAGGCCTTGTAGTTTTGTGTGGTTGGCAAAGTGTAGCAGGCTGTTTATTTTATTTACATTATGTCTTGTAAGAGTGATATGTTGAATTTCCAAAAGCCTTTACCTAAATGGGTTTGTGTCGGGTGGGAGATCTCTATTTGGTTTTAGTCATGATCAGAAAATGGTCTAGGGCCTATACAGTCTGAACCTGTGGTGCAAACATTTTCATAGCTATAGCTTAATTGCATCGATACAACTTTACCGAATGAGTTAATCATCAAAGTACTACAGGACATGGTCAGCAGAAGAAGTCTACTTTTCTTTGTACTTACGCAATTCTTCAGAAAGCTCCAAAAGCCCCGTGAACTAATTTCAAGGATTTCCATGGTAGATCGTAGCAGTGCAGCTGAGGCAAACAATTATCTCACAAAAATATCGAACCTGGAAGAAAATACAATTACTAATCAAAGCCATCATGAATATACCAATAACATGGTATCATATATCTGGCAGTTCAGTTCAGTTCAGTCCCTTGCCCGGTCCGGGCGTAGGGGGGACCTTCCGGCAGCGGCAACAGACATCTTTTCTGTTGTGCGTCCATGAGTCCTTTCAGTGGGCTTTGGCGAACTTGGTGGCGCCCATCTCCTCTCCAAGTATTTGTAATGACATGCAAAAGAACATGTCAGCCCCTCACAGCATTTGGCCCGCCAGCAGAAGCGGTTACCGGGGTGTGGCTAGGTTAAGGACCTGGAGCCAGCTGTGAGAGTTGAGTGCCATGTGAGGACCAGTGCTCCCGTCTGTCCCAGGGGACACTGCTGCCGGAAAGTCAAAGGTGCTACCTCTACATAGACACCCCAGACACACATCTGGCAACCTGTATGGAAAGAAACCTGGAACCTTTTCAGAAATAGTGATACCGGAGCTGAGGGAGAGAAGGCAGACCAGCCACTGAGAAAACGGAATAAAGAAACTTCAGCTTGACGTTACACTCACAATTTTAGCAATGGTCTTCATAAAGCGGCCGTTGATCCACAGTTGGTGCACTGGATTATGCAGCTGTCATTCCACCCATATTGCCAAGAAACTATAATCATTCTGCCTATCAAACAGTTACGGCATATTACTACACGTAAGACTTTCTTTATCTGTGATATCGAAAATTTTTTTTGAGTACAGGACGGCACAGCGACATTGAATGCCTTTCTTTTTTTTTTTTTTTTTTTTTTTTTTTTTTTTTTTTTTTTGTTCCTTTGCCCAGTTCTTCCATCGTATGCGCGCAGCGTAAGAGGCGCGATGTGTACGCGCGCGCTTGCTGATGTTTTTCTGCCTCTTAGCAGCTAGGGCGGCGGCTTTTGACATTGTTGATGTTATGATGGTAAGATTTTAAAGCCGTTGTTAGGGCCGCCTTCGATATCATGTGACGAGGCTAAGCCAATGGAAACACGTGTCTAGCGTGTGACTATGTGCAGGATGAGTCTTGAGTTTTTATTTTATGAATTCAGGGCTGACAGATCTTGTCAAGCTACTATATAAAATGCCAGAAGTCGCTAAATAATTCTGTGCAGTTGCTTTTAAGTACAATTGAACCAGAAGATGCAGAGTGCTAATAAAAGCAAAAACATGAATAGTTACAAAGCACTTCATTAGCAAAGTCACGAAACTGGGTAAAAGTATATTCTTGTAGTCTGAGTGCCTGCATCTTTAGTCACTTCTTTTTACATCATCCGACATGACTTTCTCAGTGGAAGAGGGAGAAAAGGCTGGTGAGCTTGATGTTATACTCACAATTTTTGCATTTGGCTACAATTTCGTGATTGCTCCACATGTGGTGCACTGGATAATGTAATTTTGTAGGTTTGCACTTCTCCACTTGATTAATTTCATTTTCCCCTTAGTACACTACAGAGCTGAGAATTAGTTTGACTTGACGCGATGTAAATTTGTTTTGAGAGGAGTATTTAGGAATGTTGATGTTTACAATCTGCGATTCCCTCCACTTTTTCCACCTTATCCGTGCCGCAAAGGACACGATGTTGGAACGTTTGCGTTGGTTACCACGGGGATGTTTCTTACTTGCCATGATGTTTCTTGGCCGTTTTCGGATCTTCGATGTCAGGTAACGAGGCTAAGCCAATGGAAAGAAGTGTCCAGCGTGACCAATGATCAGAGACTTATCTCAATTCGTATGGGTCACATGTATTTATGGACTGATGTCTGTATGCCGAGACGAGACTCACTCTCGGCCTCCATTTTTCCATGTTAATAGCTTTCTCAGTGGAAGAGGGAGAAAAGGCTAGTCAGCTTGAAGTTATACTCACAATTTTATAATTTTGTTATCGCTCCGCAATTTTCACACTGTTACTCCGAAATGCTCCTCCGTCTGCCGAGTAATCCATCCTTCCGCCTCGGCCTTCTGCAGTGCAAGATTGTACTGTTCTTCGGAAAATTCTCCAATATCCCTCTGTAGTTCTCTTTTCAGGGATGCGTTCGTTCGTTCGTTCGTTCTTTTCAGGGATGCTTTGTTGACTCTGCGCCTGTTCTTGATTCGCTCGACTGCTTGGACGATCTGTAAGCTAGATGGTCTTGAAGATATTCCGGGATCCATTCTTGTTGACTGGATATGCTGGATGGTCACCTGATTCAATCTCCAGAGATGAAGAGCCAGAGCAATAGCTGAGGCCTTGGATGATCGTGATCTTTCTCCCTTTGGAGTTGAACCTGGATGACATGAGTCGTGGGGAGACTGGCTCCCATGCTACTAGCGCTCTTGCAGCCTCTGGTGTCATGAGTACTGCTACTCCTTGTGTGTGGTCATGGTCAGGGTCTTCATGTCCGGAGTAGATAATAGTTTCCCCTGACGAAAGTATGGTCATGACTTTCTCGGTGGAAGAGGGAGAAAAGGCTGGTCAGCTTGAAGTTTTACTCACAATTTTTGCATTTTGTTATAATTTGGTGATGGCTCCACAGGTGTCACATTGGATGACTTAATTATCAGAATATCCATTTTTCCATGTTAATAGCTTAAGTCTCCCTTCAACACATACGCGGCAAACCACTGATCGCAGAATTTGTTTCATCTGCGCATAGCTAAATATCTTTTGACATGACTGCACAGGGATGTTGATGTTGACTATTGTAGTTTTTCGTAATTCCCTCCACTTTTTCCACCTTATCCGTGCTGCAAAGGACGCGTGGTTGCAACGTTGGCGTTTGTTACCACTAGCCATGATCTTTCTTGGCCGTTGTCAGATCTTCGATGTCAGGTGACGAGGCTAAGCCAATGGAAACACGTGTCTAGCGTGACCAATGATCAGAGACTTATCTCAATTCGTTAGGGTCACATGTATTTATGGACTGAAAGACATTATGAAAATTCGACACAGATTTCGTTAACAAATTGCAATTACAGAACAAATTCCAACACGACTGTTTGACACCCTCCTGAAAAAAAGGAAATAGAAACGGAGCTGTCTATATTTTTGTTCATCACAGTTTAAGTTGTACCAAAGATACTAAAATAGGCTGTGGGAGATGAAAATTTTGTCTAGTCTGCAGCCTACCTGGGAGCTGTGCGCTGTTAACGCACTTTGTATTGGGTACCAGAGTCTGCATGCGTCTGTGAGCTTGTGGTCCATTACCACCGGTGATAGTTCAGCGTGACCGTCTTTTCCTGTGTCTAGGTTGCCTCCTATTTTGTCTAGTTTAGAGTTTGTGATGCAGATAAAGTCTCCCGCAAGAATTTGTGGGTGAGGTGTGGCTAGTAGTGGGGATAAGCGTTTGAAGAAGGTTTTATGTTCAAGCTGGTTGTTAGGGGCGTAAATATTGGTGATCTGTATTGATCTCAGACAAGTAAAAACAACATCTCAAAATAGATTTATATCCGAAATGCTCATAGCACACAATTAAATAAAACAAACCTATCAGAAAAAAATACACAAAGAAAATATCAGCAAACACATACAAAAATATGTTTGCATAAGAGAATCACACACACACACATATGTATACAGACAAAAAAATGCCAAACTCACAGCACATGGAGCGAGGAACGAGAGTTTGAGGTAGAAAGTCTACAGAATGAGTTCATTCCTCCCCAGGAACATGTGAAGAAAACATGGCAAGTGTCAACAATAATTTCCCATGGTGAACAGTTCTCTTCATTTATCTATAAGGAAATTATTCCGGAAGTTATGAGAATTTCCTGTCAGCGGGTACCATGACAACTGTCGCATACAGTGCATAGGAGGTCAAGGTTATGTTTGGGAAGAGGGTGAAGTTCGAGTTCAGCTCCATAGATATTAGTGAGAGAATATCCACACAGCACTACTCTAGCCCATGCCTTTACATGTATAACACTTGAATGTACATAACTGGCCATGGGCTCACAACATAGATTAAACAAAATAACATCAGTTGTCGCAGTGGAAGTCATCTGCCCATTTTCTTTTCTTCGGTGGTCTGCTGATGTCGGCACAGGCGCCGGAGGAGGCGAGCATGTTGCGCAGGTCATTGGAGAGGAAGTTCGCCCTTTCCTCCTCCTTATGCTGCTGCTGTTGGTGGTCGTTACAGCTATCTTGAGTGGGGCTCAAGTGTTCATCTAGCAATCCTTGTAAAATAGGTGCATGGCTCCTATCAGTTGTTTGTGTCCAACCCATTTAGGCTGATTTAACTCTGTGGTCAGTGCGCTTGACCCAGTAACCTCGCTGCTCCACTGAAAAGAAACGGAGGAGGCTTGCAAGTTGCGCAGGTCATTGGAGGGGAAGTTTTCCCTTTCTTCCTTCTTATGCTGCTTACTAAGGGAAATAACATAACCCATCAACGATATATTGACATATTAATCTTGAGGTATGACAAACTAAATGGACAAGAATGACATGTCATGAAGGTAGCTGGTATGAGCATCCACTTTACCCTGGGCAGAAAATCACAGGTGTCCACCGCAGTTGGCTTAATGTTTTTCCACACATAGTAAGAAACAAACGAATCTTGTACAGTGACACTCCATAAACCTATGAGTAGCATCCCTTGTTATGGATGTTACTTTGAAGTCCCAAATAGAAGAAGTCAGCAATTGTTCCTATTGATGATTGACCCCTGTTGGTGTTCTAATCATAATTAAACTAAAGTATAAAATACATTTTCTACAACCCTTCTTTCTACAGGAGAAAAAAATTGTGATAAAGAACAATTTTCTTTTTACAAATGGAAATCTACCCATATTAAGTATGACAAGTTTGTTCTGTGTCTCACGTGTACAGGCAGCAGGTGATGACAGGGTCTGATGTGGTGC
Source organism: Pomacea maculata (assembly GCA_004794325.1). Lineage (NCBI taxonomy): Eukaryota > Metazoa > Mollusca > Gastropoda > Architaenioglossa > Ampullariidae > Pomacea > Pomacea maculata. Next base: position 12,500 of record SRHC01000097.1, on the reverse strand, counting down.
AGAAAGTTTAGCTTGCTTTAAACCGCTAGCATTTTTAGGCAGACCCATATTCCGTTCCACATCACCAGCACGAAGTAAGAGGTCCTCAAGGCAAAAAATAGCGATAGCCATCACAGCACTCTGAGCGGTCCAGTGGCGCAACAGTTAGCGCCTGTCACCAATACAGTGAAGGTCGGCTGCCCAGAGTTCATTTCTTGTCTCGGGCACGCTGTTCTTTCTCTGCACGTGGCATCTGTTTACAGGGCTGGCTGCTTGCCGTAATATAGCCTCAGTTGCTGGCACGGCGTAAAAAAAAACCAATCCCCCCCCCCCCCCCCGCGCAGCACTCTGATATGCATGGCCGCCATGAAACTTGCTCTCTTGCACATAAAGGGGACGTAAATATGGAGAAACTGGCCACATATTTGTCTAAAAATGAGTGGAATTAAAGGCATTGTATTCTTTGCACCATATTTATGAGCAAAAATCAACTTGAAAGTAAAACAAGAGAAATAGCTAGTTTTAAATTTTCCGGTACAAAACTGCGACCAGCCTGGACCATTAACCACTGTTCACTCCCATGACCTTGAGTGGAGATAGCTGGTGGTCGCCCCCATAACAAACAAAGACATAATAATAGATTATAAGCTGTGTAGCAACCCTGTGGGTTCTGCAGGTTTTGGATACCTGAGTGGAGATAGCTGGGCATAACCCAGTTACAGCACAGGTACACCACAACGGTGCTACCTTGCAGAATGTCCACACAGCACTACTCTAGCCCATGCCTTTATAACACTTGAGTGTACATAAATGGCCATGGGCTCACAACATACATTAAACAAAATAACATCGGTGTAGTAACACAATTCAGAGCAAATTTAGGGCTCATGGTTTTTGCAAAATATAGAGAGGCTTCTTAGAACCTAAGATCGGGAGGACCGAAAAGTTGTAGTCCTGCAGCGCTAAAGCCCATTGCATAAGGCAGTCATTTGTGGTTTTAGCTCACCTAAGGTACATTAAAGGGCAATGAACCATGTCACGTGTAGTGACGAATCCAGCCACTCCCAGTGCCCAACAAACGACACGCACACGAGATAACACTACAAATACATATTTAATGAAAATAAAAAACAACACCCCCC
>SRHC01000965.1:0-87139 GCA_004794325.1 Pomacea maculata | reverse complement strand
AGGTACAGTAAATGAAACACAATTTACTGTACTGTACTGTACAGTACATTTTTGTTTTGCTTTTTTTGTTTTTGTTTTAATAAATACACTTTTATTTCTTATTTCTTGTTGAGAGTCATGTTTTTCTACATATTATATACAAATTAGGCCAGTAAATAGGCATTTTCTGGGGCTTGGAACGAATTAATCCAGTTTCCATTATTTCCTTTGGGTTTCATTGCTTCGGTTCTCGAACAATTTGGTTCTCGACCGTCCTCCCGGAACGAATTATGTTCGAGAACCGAGGTATCACTGTATTCTGTTACGATATCCTGGTTGGCTCTCCGTGCACATGTCACATTCGTCTTCGCGAGTCACTTTGTATAGTTCAGCTGCTGACCAATCTGCAACAAAAATAATAAAAAAAAACAAATAGTTGAGTCTTGTATACCCTTCATATAGCTGGTGCTGGCTCTCATTCAGAAGTGTACAGTGGATGAGCGCAACGAAAAATGTCCGAACTTCCAACACAGTTTAAGTTATACCAGCACAAAAAATAATTAATTGATCGAAACATTTTGGTTTTTTTGCATCTCTCGTCTGCGATGTTGCCTAGAATGACAAAGGCAACTAACCTGAATATTATTCAAGGATAAACATGCAATTCGTGTATTTTTTTCTTTTATATGATACGTTTAAGTGGAGCTTCTTGCTAAATGTAGCGGGTTCTGAAGGTGTAGTGAGGAAGACAAAGAGTTTCTCTGGAACATACATTGATGTAGTATTTATGCTGCTTATCGATGCAAATAAAGCGAGAAAATTCGAGGTATATGATGATGTCTCAACGCTCGTCAAACTTGTTCCAAAACTTTGGATCTGAAGAGTGAATGACGCCGATAAATCGAGGGAGGCGACTCGGATTCATCGCTTGAGGTGAGGGAAGACATGTAGCAAAGACACCAGACAACGGTCCACGACCACAAACAATTCCATAACAGCAACATCTGCCCCAAGTAGCGTTCCACATCAATGAAGTCCATTGGACCACCAAAAGAAAAATATATAAAAATAAAATAAACTCGCGTGGTACAGTGAAGTTGATTTATAAACAACCGCAACCTCCTCCTCTTCCTCCATCATCAGCGCCTCTCCAGTCCGTTATCACAAGACCTGCTTCGCCTGTAGTGAGAGAATCTCGGCTGCGGCTTCGTGTATGATAAACAATTTTCAGGTTTGGCTGCTGAATGGAAAACCGTTTTTAGTTCCCATCTTCTGAACTTCTACATTCGAGGTGAGCTATTGATGGTAGACCGCTAGACTAGCACCTCGTCAGTGGGACAGGAAGTCACCCGTCGGGTCTCAGATATCAGAACTCCTGCAGCTGAATCAATCACCTTTAAGGGAGATTCTTTCTTCTGTGTATGCGAGAGAGAGAGAGAGGGTAGAAGCTCACATGTGTTTCGATAATTAGAATTCTCTTGAACATTACGAACTCGAAAATAAAATAAAACAGTAACCAACCGCAGCAGGAAACGTCACGCTCTTTCCCAAATACTGTCCCCAGAAGGCGGCCATCATCTTCAAGACTGAATGGACAGTTTCTCTTGAATTTCTTTCAGCTGTGGACACACACATGACAGAGAGATGCTCTTCAGGAAAATTCAAACATCGTTGAATTATTTCCCTTTCCATGCAACTAAATTATCATGGCCACAGAAAAACACATTTTTTAAAAACAAAATTCGATGCGCAGGTGTGACAACACTTCGCTGATTGGCGCGCTGAAACTTTGCGGTCTGCGTCTTTCCGGACCCGTCATCTGACCTCCGCCAACGCAAGAACACGAGATGGTCCCCGGGGGGGAAGAGGCACAGCCTGAACTGCAGAACAATTTTCTACAGTCCCACGTAGGTCTCTCCTGGCCAGGGACGTTTTTCCGCGGGCGATGATTAGACTTTTGAACGTAGCACATTCCCCAGCACAGTGTGATTAATTAGTCGCTCCTGCTTCCTATGGACCGCGAAAACAATAGAAAGGTTTGCCGCTACCTCATTGTATGTCTACCTTTCCTAAAATTAAAAAAAAAATGAAAACGATATCGTGTCGTATTAGAGGGACACAGTATATTGAAAAAAATTTCCATTCAAATAGAATTCAAATAAAACATGGTGCTTATGTGCTTTTTTATTTGTGGAAGTTTATTGTTTGTTTTTCTTGCACATTCATTGGTTGGTTGGTTGGTTGGTTGGTTGGTTGGTTGGTTCGGTCGTTCGTTCGTTCGTTCGTTCGCTCGTTCGCTCGCTCGCTCGCTCGTTCGCTCGTTCGCTCGTTCGTTCGTGGTATTCTTTTAGAACTTTGCGTTTTTGGTGCGTCCTTCTCAGCTGACGAGAGGAAGCATATGGATGTGCACCCTCGCATACAGTTCTTAGAAACAACAGTTTCAACACAACTGTGAAACAGGCATAGCTCAAATGAAACCGAATTTGATTTGTACAAACGAATAAAAACTTCGGTTAGCTTGAAGTGTAATAACTGTTGTGACTTTCACGAGATCAAAGCCCTTTTGACAGTATTTGCTCGAATAAGTCATTCAGACTTTAGACATCAATTTTTGTTTATTCCTTCGCCCCTTGAGGGGTATTGAGAAAATGACATTATGCACAAATAGCATTTCACCCACACAATTTCCTCACACAGAGCTTGAATAAATATACATATAGAGCCTGAATTAAAGTAGACATAAGAAATTTTGATGTAAAAAAGGAAAACCTAACAACAATGCTAAGGATGGCAATGATATTAACAATTCTACTGATTGACCCAATCTCTGAGTATCAAACTTCGAAGGCCCCGAGAATAAATCTGCACAAGAAGTAGTGTAGGTGCCTGGTTTTGATAGATATGTACCTCCTAACATGGGGATTTCCCGTTACAGTTGCACTCGACCTTGACCTCATATTTTCTTTAACCTTTGCTGTCCTTTGACATGATATTCTACGTTGATTTGTTTTCAGTCAGGATGTTGAACAACTTGATATAACTAGACAACATCCTAACAAAATCTACCAGAAGAGGCTGAGATATATAAATATAAGAGAAAGAGATGTTTAGATATGCATAAAAATTGGACAGACTGCGCCACAAAAAAATAGAATGCAGATTTTTTTAGCTGTGCTTTTTAAAGCCCTCGATCACATCTCGCCAGAGCTCTGAACACCTAAAATTTCAGCAGTCGTCTTATGTCTGCCGACATATAATGGTTTCATTTCTATTATCAGGTCTGCCACTGTGAAGGTTGGCAGAGCCACTGATGAACTGCTATATTTAAAAATACGTTCAACATGTTTTCTCTCGATCTCCCAGCTCCTCTCTCTAGTTCTCTCTTCCTTTTGACTTCATATACATAAGCGTCCTGTAAATATATACTAGGCATGGGCTAGATGAATAATAATAATTTTATAATAATATGTTATTTAGATTGACATTTAATTCATCAAGTATACAGTGATGTCGTGTTAGAAAGCGGCACTCTATGTAACATATTCTAACAATTGAACAAAAATAAATAAAACGGCTGATATGTCTGATGTAGTCGTTAGAGAGCATCGGGTACGTCTGCCTTTAAAGTTCACATCTTCACTTTACATAATATATTGGATACGTGAAAGCCATTATGTACTCGATCATTTGTTGTCCATTCCATTATTTCGGGTTTGGTTTGTAGTCACCTGGCGTGGGTTTTTGATGGTATTTTACAGGCCCGCCGCATAGCCTGGAATTTTGAGACCAGCCCGCAAAAAGAAAACTTTGGCCCATGCCTGCACTATAATGCTACAAGAAGTTTATTTTTAAATACCTTTTACAGCTGAATGGGTGATTCTCATTTTTTCATTGTGCAGTCGGTTGTGGCAGGTGACTTTCGTAGGTAGAGCCCTTCTTAATATTCGGATTAGTCCTTACATTACCTGTGTGTAATGTAACAGTAAGCACTGTAAACAGTCTGCATCGTTCTTTATATTTTCCACTTCCACTGAATATCTCGAAAGAATCTGGAGATGAAGAGAATAAACGAATGATTTTATCGTCTGCTCAAAATTGTTTGATGTGAGATTGACGTCCCTTGTATTATGCAGTGCGCATGTCAGTGCGTGCCTGGCGACAACTTCACGCTCTCTAGTCAAACAGAGCACAGTGTAATATTAAAATGCCTGGGAAAAAGAAAAGCTTGAAGAAAAAGTAAGTGTTGTGTGTCTTTATTTGTTGAAGACTTCATTATTTATCGATTTTTTGGTAGAAAATAATTATTTTTGAAAAATTATGTTAATAAAATTAGTGTGTACTTTAGATGTGAAATAAAAACAACAACATATATATATATACTTCGTCAAAGAAATATGTAATAATATCACATGACCTCATCTCCCTTTGATGAAATGTCGACTTTCCCTCCTGAAAATTTCATCATATTTCCTTTCCTACCTTTGATTAAGCTGCAGATCTTTCTACTAACTAATTCACCAACATTGGAAACTATATATGAATTGGATACTTGTCATGTTCTGCACTAATGAAAGTGTCAAAGATGAGACAAAAGTGATTGTTGGGTGTGCTTTAGAAAATAGTTCTTGAAATCCTCTATAAAGTTCTTCATAATATACCATGCAGTTACCATCTGTTTTTGCCATATAGGGCTATAAACAATTTATCTATATCAGTTGCCTCACATTAAATGTCTTCATTTTTCCAGTGTATTAAAAACATGAATATAATTTTGATTGATTGATTGATTGATTTTATGGGGGTCGGCAGTCTAAATTTTAGAACAAGCTATAGCATCTAAACCCAAAAGCACATGTACACACTAGCCAGTTTGATACCCAAGTGACACAGTGTACTTCCCTTAGTTGACCCAGCTGTGTAATGGTTATCTGTGTAAGGAGTTGCAGAAGGTAAGGCAATAAGATAAAAGAATGTATAGTTCAATAACAATAGCTGGCTCCAAGATAATTGAGGGCTTTATTACTTCTCTTCCTCATTACCAACAAAGGAAGGTCAAGGAACTATATATATATATCTTTATCTTTTCAAAATTTGTTGCTTGGTTTAAGCAGAACTATCAACATGTTAAATAATTTTATTGAACCTTAAACGAGAAACTACGCATTGCATATCTAGTAACTTCCTTTTTCAGAAAGAAAACAGCATCCACTTCACAGAAAAAATCACATGATGAAGAAAAGGCAGATGGCGTTGAGAATGTCGATGCATCCACTCTTATGTCTGCCACAGAGACACCTGGTAATGCTACCAAGCGTAAGAAAAAAGGAAAGAAGAGGACTCCAAGGCTATCCAGATCTGAAAAAGCATTAGTAAGGGCTATATATATATATGTGTAAAAAAGATAGAATACATCTTACTGTTAACCATTTAACATTCCTGCTAGAAGATATTCACAAACCTTTTCAGTATAAAACTATTCTTCGGTTACTTAATGTATTTAAAGTCTAATGGTATACTTTCAACATTATTTCAGATTTTTTTTAATATGCCTGTTTTGTGCATTTTTTTTTATGCAGGAAAAACTTGAGAAAGCTACAGAGAAACTAAAGGAAGACCATATATTCTATGATCGATTTATCAACCGGATGCACCGCTGGTTAATTGACATAGCCCCAAAGGATATGGAACTTTTTAAAAAGATAGATATGGAGGGAGAGGGTGCAGTAACTACTGATGAATTTAAGTCAGGTGAGTGTATGTTGTACAGTGGATCTCTCTAGACAAATTTGTCAGGTAAGATGTGCAATAGAACTCTTAGATGAATTTAAGTTAGGTGAGAGTATTTTGTACTGAGGAACTGTAGGTTTCTACAGAGTTGTACAAGCCAGAAAAAGTAAATTAGGTTTACTTATAAACGTTTTGACAAATGACAAGAACATGAATCTTTTTATAGATTTATTGCTGCTCAGATTGTTGTTGATGCTTATACAATATTTCGTATGCAATTTTTTTCATCATCAGTAGGCAGCATCTGGAGAGATGCAAATAGTCTAGAGGTTAGAGTATTTGCTTCTTTATTCAGAAGTGTAACACTAGCCAGTTTGACATCAGGAGCCATAGCTATGAGGAAAGGGTAAGTTGTGCCCAGGAACATAATGGGGACTGAAAGGACAAGTGTCTCATTTCCAAAATTATAAAGCAGTGTCCAAACCCTGTAGATTCTGTTTGACCCCTGGAGCTGTAGTTATAAAGTGCTGGCAAAGATGTCCTGGGGTAAAGAAATGTGAAGTAGCATCTGCAGGGTGTGGGCATTGCACTGTAACTACGAAAGCAAGATGTTTTTCCTTGAGCTCCCCATTTTGTCCTGAGGAAACGACTTACTCTCACTTTATAATTCGGGCCCCTGCATACTGCAGCATACTTCACTCAGTTTACCCAGCTGTAGAATGGGTACCTGACTGCACTGAGGGTTGGAAAAGGTAAGGCAGTAAGGGAGAGGAGATGGCCATGATCAGCACATGAAGCTGCATGCTATAAATGAGTTAAGGATCTAATAATACCTCACTCCCCAATGACAGAAAGTTTATGGGAGTACTTTTACCTTTTTGTAATAGGAGAATTGAATAGGTAATGTTATTTACTGAGAACCTGGAAAAATATTGAACAAAAGTGAAACCACAACAATTGAAGTTACTACTTGTTAGGTGATGTCAAATGAATCATATCATAATGAAATGCTAAGGTTTCTCTAAAAAGAAAAATATTTTACAGGCATGTTTGATCTACATGTGCCTCTCACACGTGTAGAACTTCATCTTCTGACACGTCTGTTGGATGCTGACAATTCAGGTGAAGTCGACTATACCCAGCTGGATCGAGGACTTGAGTTAGCCAGGTAATGCAGAAAAGATTTAAATTTTGCATTGACTTTCATTTTTGCTATTTTCTATGATAAATTGATTCAAAATTAATGACTTCATTGTTGTTTATCCAAAAAGGGAAACATACACCATCCAACGAGATACAGAGGCTGAGAGTGAAATGCTAGTGTTGACTAGACGCAAATTCCCGTCTTGTCCTTGTTGTAAAATGAGCATTGTGGAGCCAAACCAAGAACCTTATCCCAAGTAAGCAAACAAAATTTGATATTCAGGAAAATGACAGAAAAGTAAACACATCATGAACCTGGTACTAAACTTGGAGGAATCATAATTATCATCAAATTCTTAGGGCAGTACACATGCAATATGCTTTGCACACATATCAAGCAGACATTACACTTAGTGTGCAATGTCCAAGAGACACTATGCTCAGAGGAAGCATGAGCATACAATTAACATTATTAAGTAGAAGATCACAGCACTTTCATCACATATTCCAACTAAATAACTGGTCATGATTCCAGTTACAGACTTTGTCCATACACTTTCTTGAGTTTGTTGTACAATCATGCTGTCTGTAAAAGTAAGTGATAATGATATTGTGAACAATACAGAAATTTTTACTTATAAATGAGCATTTTGTGTCATACAAAGATTGTGTGATGTTTTCTGAACATTTTCTGTTAACCAAAACTATATAAATCAAAGTATAAGAAAACATGAAAGTTATTGCAAGAGGGTGATTTAAATAAAATAACAAGTGACATGAAGTCTCATAATGATCTATACAGACAGCATTCTTGCCAAAGATTAGATGTTCATGTACATATTTTCATGATTACAAAAAAATAGATATATATAAATTTGTTTCTTGGTCAGATATTGTTTCTTTGACATACACATTTCCTAAAGTTCAGTCATATTTATAAAATGTGCAAAATGATTTCTGTTTCATCAGATTTATCGCCCTTGAGTTGCGAATGGTAACTTTTGATGGGGCAAAAGACTATCCAGGACACTTTGAAGTCCTTGTTCACTCACATATCCTAGTGTGTGGCCTCATCCAGATCATTATTGAAGAAACACAAATCGCATCCACCAAACTTGCAATATTTCGTGACCGCACACGAAGCCGGGAATCACTTCTGCCACCACATCTGACTCTGCGGGAATGTGGATTCATTGGTGATTCTCAGAACACCCCTGAAGAGAGTGTACTGTTTTATGACTATACTGTGGAGTTCACAGATTGCCCAATATTGATGTGTGATCATTACTTTGGGAAGAAAGCCTGAAATCTGATAAAAATTAATCATGTCTATCTTTAAAAGTTTTATTTTAGCTTCATGTGTTTTAATTCATATGTAGTTTTCTTTGTCATATGTTTATTTCTTTACCTGCGCTTCACTGTTTAATTATGAGTCCTGATGAGTTTTGGGAATTTGATGTCACCAGCAATGAGACAGTTTCACGCTAAACACTAATACCACATATCATACCTGAAAGTATCAAATATTGAAACCACTGTGAACAAGAAAACAAAAACATTATGTCTAATGTGAACATTACAGTGAATCTTTACTTTAAGGCAATGCAAGCTATCAAACTATCAAATCATTTTAGGAGGATGCATCTATTAAACCTAATAAATTTGACAGTGTTACTGCGCTAATATTGTTTTCAAACGTACAGCTTTTAGACCAATTAAGATGCCTGGATAACAGCAGAGGAAGTGGAAAATTAATCTGGAAAGTCATCATTACTATAGAATTATTAAAATTAATAAAGTATCTTCAACTATCGTCTGCAGTCTTTGTGCACTAAGCAGAAATGCTCTAGCTAGTACATTGTGTTAGGTCAATGATGATGATAATGTGAGCATAGTGGCGGTGATGCAATATTTGTCAGTTATAAAATAAACGTGCATCATTCCAGATGTCTAATTCTGCGATCGAAAGGCTTATTTTTCATTTACTGCTGTGACTATTACAGTTTAATGTGTGTGTGCGAGCGCGTTGGAGTGTATGCGTACAACTTTATCGAGTGGTGAGGTGATACCACGGACGTGTATATAATACAAGTTCGTGGTGATACTGAGAAAATTGTCTCCCATACTTCGGAGTTATTAAACAATTATTGGAAATAATTCAGCAGAATATAAAGATGGCTAATTTTCTGCGTCCACAAATTTCTTATCTGCGGGAAGCTTATTAGCAAATAATTAACACAGCAGATATTGCTGATTCGGCCTCCGATAAATCTGAGCGACCAGTTTTAAACAAAGGTCAATAAGAAACAAAACAAATGGAAAAAAAAAATAAACATAATTTGCTCGAACTTAGTTACAGTTTCCCAGCTACCTATTGTATAAGTCAACCTCTTTCGAGTTTCCGAAACTGACGAACATAAACAAAGTAAAGAATTAAAACTACAGACAGATTGCACGATATAGTGTATCGACCAGCGTCATGTCGCACGCACAGTTGTGTCGCCGTAGTGACAAGTAGTATCGAAGTCGCGTTAGCAAATAAAACAAAACCATGTCGTTCTACTACAGCTGTAAAACAAAAGAAAAGTATAATTTTCTGCGCCAGTAATTATAAGGAAAATTTTTAGTTTCTTGTGTCTTTTCCGTTTGTCCACTGATAAGTGACAGCGAACTGCGACCCTGAGAGTATCCCGGAAGTACTTCTGTCGACATCACATGACAGCGATATTAAGGTGGTTGAGTGACTTCTTTTGTGTATTTTCAAGTCCCTCTTGGAGGTCTAGATGATAATGCCAGGCCCAGAGGGCGACTCGATCCGGGCCACTGGTGGCCAAGTTGATGGTAAGTAATAAACTGCACTCTAAGACTATTTGCTGATTTGCATCATCTATTGAACTATGTCAACAAATGCGTCGTCTGCATGGAGCACGGCTCATATATGACTGCATGATTTGTTCTGTCGTGTCGGCATCAACATTGGAGAGTTTTAGCATATCTTTTATGTATAATTATACATATTGAAAAGATGGTTTGAAAAGTTTGTTCTTGTTTGTTGTGACATATTCTTCCCTATCCAATGTCCGCGTTAGATGTTCAATTTTTTCTAAAAATTTTCTGTCTTGGACGGCTACTCAATATTTGCTCAAGTATCAGATACGTTATCGGTAATATCAATACGTTCATTGTCACTACCGATAACACGGAAAATACTGACACCCCGCTGTCTTCTTTTGCGCTTAACAAATGAGGCATTTTATGCAGTTGTGTTGATTTCAAATCAAAAAAGTAATATTATAAGGAAACAATAATTATATAAGCGTTAACTTCAACCAGAACAAATCATATCACTTGCTAGCTACTTAAATGGGAGTATCGTTTTCTAACTAGATGGGCGTCGTATTAGCGGAGATACGGCAAAGCATGAAATGTTTATGCTCCTACTGGGAACACATATCATCATTTTTAAGATAAAGAATCACAAATCCTGATATACTTTTTATGAGAAGATGTTTCTTTGACAGAAGTTTTGTTCTCTTCTATTAGTGAAAGTATTTACACTAATTGCGAAAAAAAAGTGGATTCCCGAAAAATGTAAAATTATTTTATTTATAATTTACCATACATTTTTAAGCATACATTTCTGATATTCTTAATTGGATGGAACAGCTTTAGGAGCATTCATGATGCATTGACATAGGTTGTTGTAGGCATTATGACATACATATACCCAAAATAAGTATAATCCTATAACTTAAGGGCTTACCTTAATCTAAACTTTAACTAATCCCAACATCTAAGCCTTCTTTCAGTCCCTTTATCCAGTGTGTAAAAAGTGTTGTGGCCTGTGGTGCAATGAACCTTCCTAGTGCTGCGTCAATACCAGGAAGTCAGGTTAAAAAATATAGACTTTATTTTACTTGTTTGAATTTTAATAAGCATAGAGCAAATAGGAAGGGACCAGTGATGCTGTATTTAAAGCAGTATATATCTGTTTCAAATACTGAAATAAAACATAAGGTATTACAGTTTTGCAGTCAAAAAAGATTCAGAGTTGTAGCATTTCCTGTAAGCGTATTTTATTTTTCACAGGAAATGTTTATAAAATTTTAATTAAAATTAAGCATCAAGATTTGAAGATCTTTCTTTAGAGAACCAAGTGGTTATACATGTTTGACTTCAGGGCAGAAAGTCATCTTTTAGGCTCACCCAACGCTATGAAGGAAAAACGCTCATTGGTCAAAAACAGAACTATGTCCATCTCATCAGGGAAGGTAAAAGAAGGCAGGAGGAAAAGGTTGAGTTGTACCTTCCTCATGTTATCCCCTATTTCCAGTAAGCCATTTACAATTAACTGTGGTCAAAAGGCTATGGGATGTTTACCGTTTATCTTTTTTTTGCATTCAGAAATGACCATGGCCCTGATCGATGCAGCTCATGACAGAGATGAAGAGACAAAGTCTGTAATAGGCAATGCACTGTTTGAACTGGGCAAAAAGAAACCACATCTAGTGCTCAGTACATGCCACTTCTATCTTAAGAAACACAACAAGGTCAGACACTTTGTTTGATGCATCATAGATTGTTAGTATTCTTTAAAATCAGCTTTATTAGTGAGGCTAATGACTCTCCTGCTTTCCAAGGCAGCTGATTTGTATTTACTCAATCATTTGTTATGTTAACCAGGTCGCTTTGCATGAAAGGAATTGGTTTGTTGTTAAGGAGAGGGGATTTGTTAACAAAACTTTACGTTCACTAAAATTGCAAGATGTGCAGATAGATTAGGAGAGTGAAAAAAAACCAGAGATGGTATTGCTTATAATATGTCTTAATGGTGGTGTTTGAAAGGATAATTAATTATAATAACCTAAGGCAAATGAAGCATGTAATATATTATTATGTTCAAACACTGTCAAATGACAAATAAACATGGAGTCAAATTGTTTTTTTTCATTTGTGGTGTCTGATTTCAGTTATCCCAGGATCATCGTATTGTGATACTGAACTGCATAGAGCGCATTGTGAAAGAGACGTTAGACAGAATTGATTCACGCCTGGCTGTGGACCTCATACAGCAAGCTTCTCAAGAACTTACACAGTCCAAGGTAATATCAGATTGATTGCTAAGGTTTGTAGTGCTTCTGTTTTGCATTTCGACATGTTAATATATATATATGCAAAAAATTCTTTTAAGTGGATGATCATCTTTTTTTTCCTAGCATGATGCTTTCAATCATCTGCAGTTGAAAGGTGCTGTGTTTTGATAATTAGTAAATAGCTGTAAATTTGAAGGCATGATATTGACATTCATTTCAGAAATTAGTGACCAAACCAGTTATTAAAAAATGCCATCACTGTTCATCATTCCTGGAGGTCGATTGTCATCATTATGAACAAGAATGGCTTAGGAAATTGCTGGAATAATTTTGAGTTAAATTTCAGGTATGTTTAGCAAATAGATCATTGATGCTGTCTTTATATGCAGGAGGTGGACCCCGAATGGCAGACAGCTGCCAGTGGGATTCTGGTAGAAATTGGAAAGCGTTACTGTGATGAGGTTATGGGAGAACTTCTGCAGAAGTTTCAGCCTGGTGTACTGCCCCACTTTTTTGTAGTACAAACGATGGGAAACCTAGCTTCATCAAATGGTAAACATTTGCTGTCAACAAACACTTACGTTTCAAATACTATAAGTGCCATTTATGTGTGGCTCTTTTTAAATCTGCTGGGATCAGTAGAGTAGTTTTGAAGCTGGGGGTAATCAAGATAATAGTGTGGATTAAGTTTTAGAGTTCTCTAAAAAGAATAACTCAGTTTGTACAAAGGCTTCCACTTAGTTGATAAGTGAGTAGCTGAGCAGGTAAAGCGTGTCTGAGGTCACAGGGTCAGGGCTACACCCACTAGCCAGGTGACCTAGCTGTAGCATAGTTGCTGCCCCCTACGGAAAAAAGGCAGCAAGAGAGAACAGGAGAAAAAAAGGCTGGCCCTCAAATAGATGCAATCTTTAACATATTTCTTGAATGGGAAAGTTTTCAGTCACACTATCATTACTTTGCAGACAGCTTTAGAATTTTGTTATACACGGACTAACATGCTCTCGGTGCTCTGGCATGTAAATAACTGTCAATTGTGGGTCTGTGTATTTGACAGTGTTTGCAATGGTGCCACACCTGACTGCTGTACTTGGCACAATGCTGCCCATGCTGGGATTGGCCAAGTATGACAACATGCGCTGGGTCTTTGCTGCAGGTTACTGTCTCATTGTTAATTTGTGGCTTTTGTGACCAGTCTATTTTTACTAGCAATATCATTAACTATGTAGTCATAGTGTTATATTTAGTCACCACAAGTAGACGAAATTATACTGGTATCTGACAATATGTTTTTAGTGAAGACAAAAAAAAAATCATTTTGTGCATGGCCAGTAGTTGCTTTTGCTTGTTATGGAGAGACAGATTATTTTCATTTTGGATTGTCCTGGAGACAGCTACAATTGCATTTATCCAATATTCTTAGGTCTTAGGGTATTGAGCTGTGGGAAGCAGATAGCCAAGAGGTAAAGCACTGACATCTAAAGATCAAAGAGACACACACTAGTAGTTGTATGGTGCAGCATTTTTCTCCCAGATAACAGCTGTTCAATGGTTATCTGATGTCAATATATAAATAATTATATACCAAGTATTAGGATACAAATTCCAAGATTTCTTTGAATGTGTGGATTTTGTGAAAACATGGGAGATAAATTATCCTTCCAAAGAAGAACAGATCTTCTAATAGGGTGCATTCAATGTCTGTCACAGCTCTTGCCAAATTCAGTGAAGCCATAGTAGAGTATGTGGCCAATTTGGACACAGCCCCTGATAAATCAGTGTCTAAAGAGAGGTTCTCAGGGGAGATAATGTCAGCCTTCGATCTTCTCTTCAACAACTGGCTTCAGTCCAAAGAAGCAAAGGTATTGTAATGCTTCCTGTAAATCTCTTTTAAAATGAATATTATTGCGTAGAACTATTTTACACAATCAGAGCATTATGAAATGCATCTGAACACTGGAGCCTGAATGGCTAAATAATTTTACCCCTTACAAATAATACACAAAAAAAATTCCCCCTTATCAGCTACTGTCAGCTTTGGTACATAAGTTATGAAACAATATATCTTGACATAATGGTAGTGGCCTAGTAATGTGGAATTAAAATCCCTCGTCACTCACACATGTTTGAGGATTGTAAGGTTCACCTGTTGCTGATGTGTCACCTGTTACAAGGACTGACTTAAACATTTTCTCTTGGTTTTTCTGGTTTTCTTCCCTGTCATCTCTCACAGTGCAGAATTATCACTAGCTGGAGTCTCTTTCTATTAGATATTTAACAAGGCAAGTGTACAGTTACTGTTACAATAACACAACTGCAAAGATTATGGAAGAAAGATGACATTTTCACCTGAATAGTTGTGTTTTATTAGAAAAGATTTTTAATGTATGAAAACATGTCTTCTTTCTGTTGGCAGTTGCGACTGGCCATTGTACAGGCTGTAGGACATATGACTCATGTGATTGAGAAAGATAAACTAGCTGAACAGCTGCCAAAGATACTCCAGGGCATCATTGGGTTGTATAAACGTCATCCAGAACCTTTTCAGATTACTCAGGTAAATATGCTCCTATAAAAACGTTATGATGTTTTTTCAAGCTTTTTTCTGTGCCATGTTTATATTTGTCATGGGTTCCTGCACAAATCTTGTCTAAGACAACAATGTGAATGGTTATATGCATGCATAAATTTGTATATATTTACATACAAACCAATTCTACGGGCATCTTCAAGTAATTGACAATATGCATACTGTTAATGTATCAAAGAAGCTTGCTTTTCTATCCCTCCCTTTCTCATCTAGTGTCTGACCTGATTTTGACACAGGGCCTTTGCATGGTTCTTGCTGCTGTTTGTGAGAAAGGCAGCACAATACTGGAACCACATTTGGACAATGTACTTAATGTTCTTTTTACACAGGTAAAAATTGTTTGTTGTTTTCTTTGTCAGTGTTCGCAGAATGCGCTTAAGGTTTTTCTAACATTCATCAGTTTGCAAACTTTGTAGACTTTTAAGCAACCAAGCACTTTTAACAGTCTAGTAGAGTTCAATTTTATTTCAAATGACTGGATTGAGCTTAATACAAAATACCATTTTCCCAGAAATAGTAAGACAAAGAAGAAAATGCATTGAGGTCAAAAACAGAGATATCAGGGATGTTCATGGCCATGCTGCCAAGGATAAGCTAGGACCATTGTTAATAAGGCAAATCGGTAGACATTTGTAATGTTACTGGTTTGACCTCTTTCTGGTGGTGTTAGTAGGCATGTTTTTTTGAGCACTTATCTTATGCATGATAAGTTGTATTTTTAATTGAAATTAGTGACCACATTTGTGCAATTATTTGTATATTATTAAAACTCTTTCCACCCTTTGCTCCATATTTGTGGTATAACTAAGACTTTCTACAACATAAGCCATGTCCTAGATATGGATATGTGAGCAAAAGAAAAATTTCTGTCTTGGACTTCCTTGGACTGACAACAAAGTTTGATTTAATTTGATTCAGTATGCAGTATGTCTGTGGTATCACTGTAGTATGACTTAAACTTTCTACAACATGTCCCAGATATTCCTACCAGTGGACAGTAGCAGTGCTGAAAGTGTCAAAAACCATAATGAAGTCCTTCGATCATTTGCTATAATTGGTAAGCATGATATTGAAAGGATTTCTTCATTAGTGTGCATGTGATTTAAATATAGTTCCATATTTACTTTGATAGAGATATAGTTTCACTAGCTAGCATGCACCACTTATTTTTGCCAGTGATTTAATTAACATATATTAGACTACAGGCATGGTTGATCCATTTAAGCAGTTACAACGTATTTTCCTTTTGGGAAGTCATACTTTTTCTTCATCACTTTATAAAACAAGCAAAGATATAAAGTCAAGATGTGAAGATAAAGTAGGGATCCAGGAATCGTAGGCAATCCAATGGCATAATGGATAAGTGATCGTCACTGATACAGTGAGGATCAGGTGTCAGTTCAGATCTTGTCTGGAACATGCCATTCTTTCTTGAAGTGGCCCTGATGTAGCTTTAGTTTCTAGCTCAATGTAGAACGCTGATTTAAGACCCCTTTGCCTGCTTCCCCAATCTCAAAAATGGTAGATCCTGATTATCTGATGGGAAAAGAGTATCTATTCAAGCAATTAAGTGTGACATGGAGAAATTTATTTGAGACATAGAGCATTTTAGTTGGGGTTAAATATTTGACTTCCTGGTTTGCACATTGCAGCACAAGCGTTCTCTGGCAAACTGGTGAGTGTTTTGCTGACACGCCTTGAACCAGCCAATGACAAAACTCGCATTGGAATTCTAGCTATCTTCAGGCATATTATGAATTCAGCAGGTATGCATCTGCACAACCAGAAAAAAAGCATTGTCAAACTGTCTATAAATATTCTCTTTTTATCAGCTTTCTCACAGCAGGTGTGACACTACAATTGCAAGGATTCTGTGGGGGTTTTGGGAAGTACTGACACTGCTTTGATGTCATTGTTTATAAGACCAATCTGTTTTTTTCTTCTTATTTTTTTTGTCCTTTTCACTACCCAAAAAGTTCTCAGAAAGACATTAATTTCAAATGAGAAAAAGGTTCCCCAACTCCCCCACCGCAAAATCTTATGGTGTTTACAAGGTTCATAAATGTAATTTGGCTTTCTATCTAGAAATTTATAAATGCTTGTCATACCTTTAAGTTGACAAATGGTGTGCCAGCTAAAGTATACAAGAGTTTATACAACTTGCATGAATGCAGTAAATCAGACTGCCAGTGGGTACACAACAGAGAACCTATTTGTGTCATCTCAGATATTTGTAAGCATACTGGATGTACCTGTTTCTGAGATTAAACATTTTAATAACTGCTGCATGCTCTTCATGCCACTTCTCTTGACACAGTTAGTGTCTACACTCTTAAACGCTAGTTTCAATAGCACTGCTTATTAAAAATCATGTGCATTATATGTATGTTTGCAGACTTATAGGCTTAAGAGTCAGATCTGAGTGGTTTGTGTTGAAACATGATAGCTCTTTTTTTTTTTTTTTTTTGCAGATGAGGCTATGGCAGACAAGAAAGAAGTAGTTGTGTCAGGCCTCAAGATGATATGCAGTGAGACAAACAACAAGGTGAATTCAGTATTTTGATGAATGTTATTAAGCTTTGCATGGTCATTGGTTGGTTTATTTAGCAGGAAAGTGTTTCCACCTTCAGGGGATTTCGCACTGTGGGAGGAGAGGGAGTAACCTAACCCTGAGGGAGAAAACTGGAGTACCCTGATTCCCCTCCCCAACGCCCAGCCCTGCAGACAGGTGTCACATACAGAGAGTGTCCCAAGATGATATCTGAACCCTGAGTTTCTCACTGCAGTGGTGACAACTAAGCGTTTTAACTTCTTCACTACTGGGCGCCCCATGTGTGATCATTGCCTAGAAAAGAGGCTTAAATGAAGTGGGTAACTGTATTGCAGCAGAAGTCTTTGTACCAATCAAACTGCTATCCCCAGCCATGCAGGCTAAAGAGTTTGACAACAGCAAAGTGTGTGTATATACTAGTCATTGGCGAATGTACCTGGGTACAGTGAAACCCTTAGAAACCAGGGCAGGTAACCCCTAAGACCAGGTCAGTAATTTGTCTGTAGCCCCTAAACTTCTAATCATCAGGTTGCCTGGTAGGTTTGAAGAAAAAGAATTTTCAAGAAAAATTTCATATTTTGGGAAATTGATTTTATTCTGTTTCAGGTGAAAAAAATGTTTGCTCAAGTAGTTATCACAATGGCTACCCGTGGTTATCTGGAGCTTGAAGGCGGACATGTCATGGTTGAGTTTATTGTACGTCAGTGTGCCTTGCCTGATGATCCCCCTGTAAGTTCAAATATATGCTATATGCTAAAACATTTTTAATATACAGTTCTGTTTCATGCCGCATGAAGGCCTCAGCTTTAAATACTGATGCAAACAATGGACAGGGTGGGAAAAAAATATGTTCTTTTATGCTTACATTTATTACAGTTTTAAGTGTCTGATAGCAAAGTATGGATTCCACATGAAAAATGTGTGGATTGCTTCTCAGTAATTTTTGCATCAGCTTCAGCATGTACTACATTGTGTGAAAGTGAAAGTTTACAACACAGAAAATATACCCTTATCTTTAATCTTATTTTAATTTTATCTTTAATCTTTTCTTCAGTCACAGGGCAAAAAGATTGCTGATCCCGACTATCCCACCAACCAAGAACTGCGTTCAATGTGTGACAGTATCTTGCAGCTCATAACCACCACCATCAGTGTCATGGAATCTGTAAGCACACTTGTGTCACAGAATCAGTAATTACACTGGTGCAGCTGCAGTAATAAGTTTTTGGAACCACTTATAAACTGAAGCTCAGGTGTGCATGATGACAAAACCTGAAAAGTGGGCCATAAATTAGTATTTATTTTTGTACATTATGGAAATAGTTATTTCAAACAAGCAGCTTCATTTACAAAGTAAGGTTTCATATTTTCTCAGGAAAAAAAAATCCATAACTGCATTCACAAAAGAGGAATTGGAACTAAGATGGAGCTGTTGTTTCTGAGAAAATATTGAACCTTTCAAATCAATAAATCTGTGCTTGCAGTAGTAGTTTTTGTGGCACAGGTGCTGTGGCCATATCTACTGGAACTTGTGGTACCAGAACAGTACACAATAGCGACTGGGGCTGTATGCCGTAGCCTTGCCTACCTGGCTCAAAAAAAGCGGGAAGAAAATGCTGAGGATTATGAAATCAACTTTGATGTGCAAGGTAAATGTGGAAATAACGCATTTTCATGAAACATAAGATAAATTAAGATTAAAGCTTTTATCTTCAGCTCATTGTGGTTTTTTCTTGCTCATATCTTGCTTAAACACTAGCACTGATGAAATCTGATGACTTCATTTTATTTTCTACAGCAAACCTTCCCAGACCTCCACAGATAATTGCAAGATTAATGGTGAGCTGCAGAAAAAGACTGGAACTTACTTGAAAATAAAAATACGCCACATTGCTTTCTGTCTTTATTATCTTTTATATTTTTACATGAGCAGACATTTTCTTTCTTTCTTCCTTTGCATGTTATCAGATTGGTTTTTTGTAGTGTAGTGTCCATGTATTATGTTGCGATGCCCATTTTTTGCATAAATCTATGAGTATATTTTCATTGTAAAGCACAATAGCTTAGCTTCTTGTCGGGAAGTGCATTCAGAAAAAAAGTTATCTTTTAATGTTGAAATAAAACGCTCTTGAAGGTCATTAAAATGTGAACAGAGCTTTAGTGTGTAAACCATTTGGAACTGTAATTTCTTTTCCCTAAGTGCAGCATTAAGTTTTATCAGTAAATGAATATTTGTGTGTGGCTTTTGAAAAGCTGAATTACTTTGGTTGAATGAAGATCATGAGCACTAAAAGATCAAAGAAAAATCTATGATGTCACCTAACGAGAAGAAACTTTCAGGTACTGTGTGGCTGGCCTCAGAATGGTCGAAACAGAGGAATGCATGTGCTGCAATTGATGAAAAACTTGTCCCCAAACTTACATGAAAACCTTGTCGAAATCTGGGATACTGTTGTTCCAAAACTTATTGGTTACCTAGAAGGTGAGTGGGCATTTCTCACATAAATTAGCAGATATGTTTCTCCAGTTTACACTTATTATCTTTTGATACTTCACTGAAATAGCAAGGAAACAGAATGGGACAGATCTCAGGTGATTTGTGAGACTAGTTAGAACATGGCATACCTTGTGTGTCTAGTTTTAGAAGATTATTGTTGGTTAAAGCTTTTGTGCCATAGGAATGCTGTGATTGAAAAAGAATGTTTGCACATTCTGGTATTTAATTTCATATTTTATAAAGGATTAACCTGGAATTGCCCTTGTTTATTAATAAAATTGTATTGTAATTTTGCATTTATGCAGTAATAATTGTGTAAGTCTGATATTGTTGTGGATAAGTAAGCAGACAGCTTCTTTTTATGATTTGTTGTGCTCTGTCCCCCTGAAAGGTGCACACAAGTACAAACAAGGTAAAATTGTCTTCTGATCAGCAGTCTGGCCATTGACAAAGTGCTTAATGCATTTTGATTTCCATAATATTAGTTTTTGCTTTGGAAATGTTTCTTTCTTACTGATCAATATAAATTATTGTGTGTACTCATTGGCCATACATGCAAATGCTTGAGCACTATGCTAGGTTACAAGCAAAAGATTGTAACTTTTTAACAAGCATTATGCAGAATTCCATTTTTAAAAAAATCTTAAGGCATTTAGCATTCTGAAATAAGCAGGCCAGAACTCTTTTTAAATGGTTTTCTTGAAAAATGTGTATGTCTATGAAGACATAACAGACATAATTCAGAAAGGAATATTCATGCCTGCAAGGTCTTTGATTGCTGCTTAGTAGAAATTGGATTAATGCTATTAAAGACAAATTAACTTACATCCATAGGGCTTTTATTATCAGAAGATTCATGGTGGTGATCCAAGCATTTGCATGCATAAACTGATGCTTATATTCTTTTTTCTCTTTACATGATTACATCCAATTTGCTGTGTTCTACAAAGAAGTAGCAAGAAAATATTGTCTAGTACATCAGTGGAATACACTTAAAGATTTCACAACACCCACGACACACAGTTGATTAAACTTTTTTAAACTTCTGATTATATTTAGATGTGTTTGACATATGAAGTGACCTTTAGTATCAAAAGTTTATATACACTTTGATAGCTACATTCCTTTCTTCTGGTCTTACATGCCTGGCTTTCATGGTGGTTGTGTTATGTTTGCTTTGTTAGAATAAGTTTTAGAATGAAGGTTGTACATATTGGACCATAAACTACATTTCACAAATTCAGACATATGATATTTGAAGTCTTAGGATAGTGTCCAAATGCATGAGTTCTTTCCCTACAGTCAGAATAATTTGAAAGGATTAGGCCTAGAACAGTCACAAAGCTCATGACTTAGGATTTTTGCAAGCAAAGCTGCATCCAATTGATATTGCTGGTGGTGTAACCATTCATTGTTACTGTGTGTCATTTAAACTAGTAAACATCTGTTACTGCCTATAATGCCATATACTCTCCATTTTATGGTCTTACTGCCTAATTCTTATGGCTGGTAGAGGTCTTGTACTTTGCTTTGGAAAGGTTCTTTTCTTATGCGCTTGATTGCAGTATGCTGATTCTGCTATGTAAACATTACTCAGACTGAGAGGGAGAGCTACTATAAAAGAAATATTTGCTTGCAGGTTCTTACAAGGAGGAAATAAAATAGAAGGTTCCTGTAGCTAATATGTCAAAATGAAATAAAAGGTTTGATATCATTCAGAAAAAATCTTAAAAGAGAGCATACATATAAAAACAGAAATTTTACCAGTTGCATGTGCATATGTATTTTTCAGAAAATGAAGATGGTTGGTCGCAAAAAAACTGGGAAGACCTGTTGCTAAAGGTATGAAAGACTATGATAGTTCTAGACTGTAGTAGAACTATATAGTTTTTTTCATGTGTTTGTGTAGGATTGAGGGAAAGTTCTTAAACTGTATTTTTCTTTTTTTTAAAGAAAAAAGGGCCTATAAAGTATATTACTTAGTAAATTTTTCTGTTTATTCTTCTTGATGGAAAAGTTTCTTAGGCTGGGAGGAGTTTAGGTATTTCCTAAATGATAGACATCTCATTAACAGCTGCTGTCCAAGTCTCTTGAAGTGGTAGACAATGAAAACTGGACAGCTGAGCTGGGAGAGGCCTTTGGCGCCCAGATCGGTTATTATGCCAACTGCCCTCAGGAAAAGGTTAGTGGATAAACTAATTTTTATAAATTTGTTGAGGTTTTTGTTTGTATTTTTGGTTATAGTCGGGTTGTGGGGTTTTTTTTTCTTGGTTGGTGTTTTTTTCTTCAGACAACATGCATGGAAAAATAGTCATATTGCAGTGTTATTTGAAGATCAAGAAGGGACCAGTCTAATTTTAAAATGTATGGATTGTGTGAGAATTTCTAATACTTTGTTGAATCAGATCCAATATTGGGATTCAGTCTTCATCAATATCTTCTCATTGTAATCAAAGATGGTTTGACAGTGTATGTCTATATATAATCCTTTTGTTTGCCTTTGACATACACTGGCTTTGTCACTTCATCAGCCTTTCATGATAATGTATATTTCTCTTTCCCTGATTCACTTCTCAGATATCACAAGCCTTAGGATAGCAAACATCATTAGAAAATGATAAAAATAGGTAGAGATCATTCCCTAACCTTTTCAGTGATGATGTGTGAAACTGGTGTTCTTTCTGTGCTTTTTGGGCTAACTAGACTCCCACAACAGTCTCATTTTCTTTGAAATTTTTATGTGCAGAATTTTCTTTTCAAGTGCCTTGGGATCATATTGCGCAAGTCATCCAAGAAGGATTTTGTAGTTAAGCATCTTGATATCATCTTTGCCTCTGTTAGGCACACAGATCAGCTGGAACGTGAGGTAGGTCACAGCAGTTTCTGTAACAGTAATGCTGACATCATCTCTATCATCAAGATGTCAGACAACTATGAAATTATGAAATCTTATGAAATTACTCTCACAAACTTGGTGTTTATTTTCTATTATTTCTGTTGGGATTCTTAAATTTGTACTAAGCTCACTAATGATTGGGATAGCACTGGACTGCCATCTACACAAGTGAACCAAGGTTTGTTGAGTGACCTGCAAGCAGTCCATGTAGGAGCATGACTTTTTGTGTAATATTACTTATTGTAATAAAAGTTGCTTATCCTGAACCTAGGGATGCGCCATTGCTGTGGGGTTCGCAGCAGCCTCCCATTTGGACTTTGTGCTGACCAAGCTAGAAGCTGTGGCCAAAAGTGACATGGTGCGAAAGTCATCTGGTATCCTGGGAATACTCAAGGTAGGATCCATGATCATTGTTCTTTGCTTGTACCCAAAAGATCCTATGCACAAGACATTATAGGGAATACATGGGCTTATCCTCAAATAGATATTTCCTCCAATTAAACATTAGACTGAAGGTCTTTTTTGTGTTTTCTTTCCTCCCAGCTTGGCTGTCTTATTCTTACTCCTAGACATCGAGAAAAATGTTGGGAAAAGAGTTCTGGAATAGGAAAGATATTTGGCCTTCGCACTGACTACATTTTGCAGAACTTAACTCATAAGAGATACACACACAAAAATGCCTTGCATGATAATACTTTTTTATTGCCTGAGGTGGCATAGTTTCATGTTGTTAAACAGGACAAGTCTGAAGGTGATATTGAGCGAGTCAAAGCAACAATCATGCTGTGCTATGGCTACGTAGCACTGTACTCTCCACCATCCCTCATCATTTCACGCATGGAGGCTACTATACTTCGCACTATTTCTCCATATTTCACTAATGTCAGGGTGAGTTGTAAAGTTCAGACAAGCAATGTAAGAAAAATATTTTACTTTGCTAAGAAATGTGAGAAGTAAAGAGAAGGCTAAGTGCAGGGTAATTCAATGGTTTAAGAGAACCTGACATAATTGTGTAACATACTTAGCAGATAGCAAGAAATTTACATCTGTTACTAGTAAAAAAAAAGAAAAAAATGTTGCATGTCGTGATCAGAACATCCACATGCTTAGTACAGTTGATGAAGTAAATTAAAAGTACTTAAAAGTAGCTCATTAGCAAGAGTTTCAGACGTCAGAGCTGAGAAGAAGTGTGATCCAGTGCATGGACCTGCTGGGGAGAAGCCTCAGTTACGAATCTCTCCAGAAGTACTATCTTTTTTCACACCGACCCACTTTACTAGGTCACTTGCAGGTATCAGTGTGCCTGGACACTTGCATATTGCAGTACAAGCATGTTAGCATGTTGTTCACACCTGGCATGCTGGTTTAATGCTATTTTCCATGCGCCTTCCTGCATATGTGTAATGCTGGCAAGACTGGACTTTATGGCCATGCAGCCTGACTGAATATTACACATGGAAAAAAGCTTCTTAAATCCAAATTTTCTATAAGAAGTGTTATCATGCACATATTAATAAAGTTACCAATTGGTCTGTGTGTATTTCGTGCTGCTTACAAAGAGACAGGGATGTACATTCAGTCACTATCAAATGGAAAAGTCATGCTTCCTAGGCCATAAAATTCCAGACAGCATATTTCAAACCTGTAGTTTGCTTAGATTTCGTCCTGTTTTGTTTATTTGTGTGTGTGTGTTTTCTCAGGATACAAGTGTTAAGCAAAACTTGATCCGTACAGTCAGTCTCATTGGGGAAGCACTTCATCCAGATCACCTTGAGACCTACTATAATTTTTCATCAAGGGGTGATTTCATTACACATCTGCAGGTACTAATTTACTTGAAAGTGCTAGTAATGTACTTCTATACATTAATTTTCTGACCTACTTAAGTTTTTTTGTCATTATACAGTAGCAGTTATAATAATGGTGTAAATCCTAGATCTCTCTATGTTCCTTGAACATTTTTATTTTCCAAATGTAATGGAGATAAATAAGAAAGAAAAAATTCTTAATGGTGGAGATTGTTACTGGCTGTACACATAAGATTATTGACTTTGCTAAAACCCTGTGCAAATGCTCTCAACTAATGTTAGTCATAAGGTCATGGAGCATCAGGTGGAGCGGTTGCAAATTCCAGCTAGCTATACAGAAAGGTATAGAAGAAATGCTTACTGCAAGAAGTTAAAAACTTTTCATGTGAGAGAAGCTATTTTTAAAAAAAGCTTTGTGGTGCAAGCACTAGACAAGCATCACAATCTTTTTAGATCCAAATTATTATTTTGGCTCTGCTTAGAAGCAGTATTTGCTATGTAAACTTTGAGCTTTACTAAATCCAAGTAATCCAATGTGTGCATTATTAACTAAAGCCACATTGCTTCTAATACAGTCAATAAGACATTGATGACTATTATTTGTCTCGTGTTTACATATATTAATCCATGACAGTTCTCTTCTTCACCATCTTTTTCCATTTATCACTATCATTTATCATTAACAAATAAGTGAAAACGTTTAGCTGGAGAGGGATTCTCAAGAGAAGACTTACATTTCTGGTAGTGCATGGCAACTGCATGTTGTTTTTGTTTTTGACAAAAAATTATGGTTTTGATTTTGATTGTTTTAAAGCAAGTCAGTGTCGTCAGATTCAGTAGTTTCTGAAGGTCTCTGTTTAACTGTGGTCACAGTTTAGTGTGCCGCTCTACTTCTGTTTGTGCAGTGTTAAAGACATTAAGTGCTCTAGAACTCTTGAAGGAAGGGACAGGTCATCTTTTGTCAGTGTGCACTGATTTAGAGGACTTTGAAAAAATTCCTCATGTGCTTAAAAAGCAATCTTACCTGCTGCTATTCTTGTATTTAGTGCTAGTGTCACTTTAGCTTGGCAAAGTTGACCTTCAGCAGATATTTCCAAATTTAAAATGTACTCTTTTCAGACAAGTAACCAGATTGCTTTCAGACACTATTAATTTGTTATCAGCCATTGCTGTGCTTGTGATGATGATGAGGAGGAAGATAATTTTGCATATATTCCTTACCTAAGAAGAATGTTTTGAAATGTTCAAGTGATAAGTTTTACTTCGATTTTTTTCTTTCTCGGATAAGTGATTTCATTTTTGTCAGTTCATATTGTGTTAGACATGACAGATGTGTGCTGTATGAGTCATGCAACTTCGATATCATTTGCTGTGCCATTAGATTCTTTTTGTGTGGTCTGTTGTTCTTGCAAAAAATAAACCACAATATTGTTTTGCACAGAACTACTTGAGGGCAGAACCAACTTCTCACGTGAACAATGATACACGGTCACTGGCAATGGATGCATGCACAACATTAGTGTATCCTTTTGTGCAGTTTTTGAATGGTTAGGCTTGGATGAGACTGGCTACTTTGAGAGATGTTAGGGGGTGGTGGGGGTGAGGAATTGGTATTTTGGGGTGAGCCAGAAACTAAGATTATATCATGGCAAGGCAGCCAGTCCTGTAAACAAATGCCACATGCAGAGAAAGAACAGCATGCCAGAGACAAAGCTGAACCCAGGACAGCCAATCCTTACTGTATTGGTAACAGGGGCTAACCTGGAGATGACAATGCTGTTTGTGAAATATAAATGAGTAACAAAGAATGTTTTAGTTTTGCCTTACATTCTAATTCAGCAAATTGGATCCTCAGTTGTCCGAGGCTGAGATGTTTGATCTTGTGAAGTGCTCTACAGACTGTGTGTACAGCCTACCAGTAGATGGCTTGCTACCCAAAAAGAACCGTGATGAAACATACGAAGAAGCTGCGGAAGTGGAAAATCTGATGAAGGAAACTATGGAATCTCTTCATACACTTCTCAAACAGTTCTTGGTGAAGAATCCCACATCTGCATGTCTGTTTGATTTGTTCAAGGTAAATGCGGAACAGCCTTACAAATAACATTCTCTTGTTTTAATCTACTTATTTTTTAATGTCACTAACCAAAGGGTCTTACTACTCATTCACTCATGATAATTTGCGCATTCTTTTAACATAGAATACAAGTACAATGTATGATTTTTAGCACTCTTTTAAGTGAACACTATACCTACTCTAGAACATTCCTTAACCCTTACTCTTCTCACTCTTACTATGTGCACTCCCTTGGAGAGAAAGAGCATCAAAAGGGTTTAAGGACACCAGATGATTTATGATGTTTAAATATAAATAAATGATCTCAGTCTCACTTTTGAAAGGCACCTTATTTATGCTAGGTAAGGCACAGTACTGTCCCATTCAAAACTGTAGCAACAGTAAGCTGCTAATTTTTTCCAGCACCTGCAAACCTGGATTGCCTCATCTCAGGAACATGAAAGGGAAAGAGCTGTCACCACATGGTTTATTCTTCTTGAATACTTCACAGAAGTCATGGAGGCCTCGGTTAGTCATGTCACTTTTGGTTTTATTTTTTATTGATACAAATATACATATTTCATTGTCATTTTTTTTCCTAGACTGGTAGACAGCTTATGGTTATGGCAGGGTCACACATGAAATATTTTTACATTTCAGAAACATGATCAGTTTCTAATTGCTGGGCAATTTCTCGGCACAATTATTCCTCGGTGTACAGATCCTAGCCCAAAGGTTCGGCAAATTGCAGTAGACTGTGTACAGCTCACTCTTCGCATTGGGCTAGCCTTTCAAGGTAAACAAGTGTGTGCTTAAATATTCCTTTTGATGGTTTCAGAATGAAGAAAGATTTCTGTTGCAATGACTTGAGTTTGCATAGTTAGTCTGACACTACATATTTGAAAATGATGACTCTAAGAAATCCTGCTTTTAATGTAAAAGTTTGATAGAATGGGTCATTCATATTTCATTATAATTTCTTACTTTTCTGTCCAAGACTGGTATTGCCCAAGTATGATTCTTCAAACCATGTACTAATCTGTGTGGATAGTGTAGCAAGCCTCAGGCTCAATATCTTTACCCTGAAAAGCAGGATTAAACATTCCTCAAAAGTATCGGTATATAGCCTTACAGATTTATGTTCTTTCAGGTCATCCATTGGGCGAAAAAGATCAAATGGTTGATGCCTTGTCAACTCTGAAAGAGAGGCTCAAGAAAAGTGACCCCAATGTTTTGTTCAGTGTAGTCAATGATTTATCAAAGGTAACTACTTAAAATTATGTGCATTCATTCTAAGAGAAGGTAGTAAACTGACAAAGCCTATAGCTGTTCTTTGAATATATGTGTAGAATTCCAATACAAGAATTTCAAGACATAATGTTTACAAGTTTTTTTTTAAATTTTTCACATTAATAAATTCTGTCTTTCATTCCTTATAAGTTTCTAAATGTTATTTTCCAAAGTTATTAGTTAATGTGGGTGGTCCAGTGGCTCAACAGTTGTCACCTGTCACCAATACAGTTAGAGTTGGTTGTCCTGGGTTCAGCTCTCTTCTCTGGCATGCTATTCTTTCTCTGCATGTGGTATCTGTTTACACGGCTGGCTGCCTTGCCACGATAGCCTTAGCTGCTGGATGGCATAAAACACCAAATATCCCCCATCTCCCCGTTCTTAATTTACTTGCATCAACAGTTTGGTTTCCCTGATCTCTATTGCTCTCATAGTTTGTATAAACTAATTCACCTGCCTAAGAAAGAATATTTTTAAAACATGCTATTCTCTATCCAGGTTATAGCCAAAAAGACAACAAAAGAACAGTTGTACCCCCTTGTGGAGTGTCTCCTTGCTGGCCTCACAGATGCCCAGTCTCATTCTTCCTCTGGAGCCTGTGTTGTGCTAAATGGACTCATAAAACTACGTGGAAGTGAAGTCTATGTAAAGGTATGAACAAAATTTTCACTCTGAAACTAGATTTTCAACATTTATGTTGATAAAAACAGAGAAGAAGGTAGTTGTGGTAAAAGTCAGAGAATTTTTTTAATAAGAATTTTTATGAAGGAAAATCTGACAGTGAATGTTTTAGTGTGGCCTGTCATTTACATGCTCTCTAACATTAATTTGTAAAGTTTATTGTCCAGGTTGGGGAGCTTCTGAAAAGCCTTCATGCCAAACTGCTGGAAATCCAGTGCCCACAAACAAAGACAGGCACTCTGCGTACACTTCGAACCCTGGCCAGTCATCACATGCCATCCTTCCTCAACTTTCTCCTTCAGCTCCCAGTGCCTTACTCCAGGTCTGTAGACCATGTGGACCTGACATGAGTAGTGTCTTAAACATGGATACTAAAATTATCTCTTCAGGGGCCACAGTTGAGACCAAGTCATCTTCCCAGGCTGTGTGGGGAGTGAAAGGAAACAAATATTAGCTGAAATGATAAGTATTTTGATGTATAACATTTGTTTTGGTGTACAGACAGGACTAGTTCTTCTAGTTTTGACTGGAAATGCTGGTAAGAAAAGCAATGTGAAAAGTATTTCTTTGGGTCTTTATGTTCTTTTACTAAATATCAGAGTTCTGCATTCATTTGTTCTGTAATCAAGTTTCAAAGCTCTTGAAGATTTGAAAGGTTGTATCATGTTCTCCTGTGTCCAGTGAAGTTGTGGAAATCTGGCACATCCTGGCGCAGGATCCACAGCTTACAGCTGCTATGCTAGAACACTTCCTGGAACTGCTGCAAAAGTCCTTACCTTATGAAGAGAAGACTGATTCTAGTAACAAGACTAAATTTGTCAGGAGTGCGACAGTTGTACCTTTGGCAGTAAGATTTTGTCATTGCATTGATCTATGTATGGTAGAATAAACTTTATGTTGACATATGTATTGCTTAAAAGATACAAGATCTTTGGGGTGCAAGTGGTTAGAGGCCAACTTTTCTTGAGGCCCATTTTTTTTAAGGTTTATTTTTACATATTTTGTTTTGGAGGGTCTTGCCATCCCCAAACTCTGAGAGTCAGTTATCCATTCTGAGGGTTGGGTTTATTGGGAGAAGTTCTGTGCATCACCGGGTTTGGACACCAGTGCTCTAATCACTCGGGTATCCACTTCCGTATATTGTGCTATATTTGTTCATATTTTTCTAGTCCTGGAAAGCATTGTCAGCTGTTGTATACATTAGCCATGTAGGATTTATGCTTGCGCCTTCTTATATGGATGTTTTCAGGATGTTCACCAGAGCCATCATGCACAACTCTATGGTCCAGATCTGGTATGCAACAAGCCAAAACATATTTTTGTAAAACAGTTCATTCCCCGTTTCCATCTTTTTTTGTTTATTTAGGTCACCTTTGCCCTAATAGAAGTGTTCGCAGTTGAAGAGACAGCAGAGGAATTACAGAAGATATATCATAGACTTTTTGCTGCCTGCCTGGTGAGGTTGGGCTCCTCTATTGGTGTCGGCCCTCCCAAATCACATGTAAGTCTTGCTAGTCTTTTGTGATTGGAATATTTGAGCCTATAAGGTGTATATGACACCACTACATGCTATGCTAGATGTATGTTAAATCTCTTAAAAATATATATGGATGTGTTGAAAACACCCAGTTTTGGCAAAAATCCATTAGTGTGTTCTTATTTATTATAGGCCATGAAAGAGGAATCCAAAACCAAAGAGAAGAAAAAGGCGGTTGTAAAGGAAGTGAAGATTAGTCCCATTCAGTGAGTAATGTTTTCGTATAATAATCTGCAGTCTTCAGTATTGGTGTTTGTTTTATTCAAACTTTTAAAAAAATGTAGTCTGACAAAGGAAATAAATTGAAATTTTACAAGCACTTAGGATGTTACCTATTTCAATACTTAGATGGAACTAACTTTTAAGCTATAATGGTGGGTGTACTTTAGGGGAAGGTGGGTGAGTGGGTAAGAGAAAGGGTTTGATGACTGTTATATTTGTTAAGGTCCTTAGACAACAAAACAAATGTGGTTTTCTTGCAGAGTTGCCATTGATGCAATGAAGGGATTTCTGGAACGAGCAGGAAGTAAGGATCTGCTTGAAGCCCTCAATGAGTCAGGAGTGTGGGCTATGATTTCTGATGAGATGCAGTATCCTCAAGCCATCACAATGCTTGCAAAGTACATGAATGCTGCAATGCACTTTAGTGGTTCAGACCTTTAATCACTTTTTCCCAGTGTTTGATTGATTCAGTGATTGATTTCTACAATAAGAAGTAGGGTATAATGTTTACTGGTTTTTAATTCCTTCAGCGTACCATTAACCTTATGCCCCTTCATTTGAAAATTTCATCCGACACTTGGTCATTTGATTTTTCTTCACTCCAGTAAAATCATTGTGAATAAATTTTGTAATTTACATTTCTTAAGAATGTTGCCTACACAGTAAAATAAGGAGACTGTAGCAAGGTTTGCTGGCAGAAGTAACCCCATCACTACAAAAGTCTGTACACAGTTTATTTTCATATTTATTTCAGATATTTGGTGTCAGACCCAGAGGATAAGCGCCATACCAGTAAAATTGTGACTTCCCTCACATCAGTGCTTTCAAGTCTGTATGAAAATCAGCGAGTAACCGTAGCTGCATTTTTTGCCGAGGTGCTAAAAAAACTGCCATAAACAAGATTTTCTTTCAGTGTTTAATTCAGAATAATTCAGTAATCATACCAAAGAATATACATTGAAATTGCAGAATAATTTTGAGGTCATAAGAAGATCTGACTTGCAAACTATTTTACATGTAGTAATTTGTGCATTTTTATATGGTCATGTTCAAACTCACACATGAACATCTGCCCAAAATATTTTGTTTCTCAAATATAAAACAGCAACAAAATACTTGTAGATGGGTTACTCTTGTTTATAATAAATAGCTTATACTATAATGGAAAATTTTCCCTTACTTTTCCCTTCACATAGTTGATCAACCAACAGTGTGCTGGAGATGACAGCCTTGTTGAACTTATAATGAACAGTCTTCTTGGGCGTCTTGTTGACACTTCTCACATTGTGCGCATGTTGTGCATACGAGGTTTGGGCAACATTGCAAGCGTAGGGAAGGAACAGGTAAGAACTGTAAAACATATAATGCCCATAAGAGACTACTTAAATCATTATTGTGTGATGATCATTGTTCTTGCCATTTTACTGCTTTCAAGGTCCAGCGGTATTCAACTACAATACTGTCTGCGATGATGGCTGGAATGGATGACAAGGAAGATCCAGAAGATTATATCACTATTGAAGCCATGAGTGGGCTGTCTCGTGTGCTATCGGAGATTGATGAAAGCCATATTCGTGCCATTCTTATCAATGTGGCCCTCAAGATACGACCGTGCTTTGAGAAGGTATGTAACAAGCCTTTTTCTGGATCTTTCCGAATGAGTTGCTTATAGATGGTGATAAGCTTGAGGTCATGCCGACAGTAATTAACATTTCAAATCTTCCAGGATAAGCCAGCTGTCAGAGCTCAAGCGTTCATCCTTTTTGGCAACTTGTCAAGATTTGGTGGTGGCCCTTCTCGCACACCATTTTTGGAGCAGATTCACAGCAACATTGTTAGCCTCTTACTTCATCTGAATGATGAAGATCCTGAAGTCAAAAAGGTAAAGATCATGCAGTGAATTGTGAGCCTGGATGTCATTGTCATCATTGTCAGAGTTTATAGGCTAAAATGTTAACAATATTTTCAAAGTTGCTGTCATATTGCAATCAAGAGTAGAATTATGAACCATAATGATATTTCATCTTCTTTATTTGACCTTTTACTCATTTTAAACAATCCACTATGCACAAGAACTTTTTTTAGGATATTTTCCTATTTTGGGTCTTGTTTGTCACTTGCATTGTAATCATGAAGCCATTAATATAAGCAGGCAAGTTGCTAACATTTGTGTTTGCATCAGTCCATTTTTCATTTATCAATGTTTTTACATTGTGTTCTCAGCCTCAGTTTTACGGTTATTGCACATGTTTTATGAGAGAATAGCACATTTCCCTTCACTACCCCACCTTCTCCACTATTCATGCCCTTTACAATACTTTGTCTTTGTTGACCAGAGCTGCAAATTTGCTTTGCGTCTGCTTGGTCCTTTGATGTCATCAGAAGCAATCAATGACAAATTTCAAAAACACCTACTTGAAGAAGCCAATTTATTTTATGGAGAATTTATGATAGACCTCTCAAAACTCATAGTAAGTTGCCTTCTCTTCTGTCATCAATTAGTATCAATTCAGCATAAACTGACAATGTGTTATTAGCACCAGAACATGTATTATGTACAAGTTGTAAAAATAAATGTTAAAGAAAACCTGCAGCTGATCTGTTTTTATGCCTCGTGCTTCCATTTCATTACTACTTTGCATGATAGATTTTTCAAAAACTAATATTTTTTAACTTGCAAATGTTTGCTTGTTTTAACTTAATAGTTTAACTGATTTTGCTTTTTTTTTTCAGATTCAAGATTTTCCAGAAAAAGTCAACTTTTATGTGATGGGTTGTGTTTCCTTCTTTAAAAGCTCTTGGCCTGACATCCGCAGCAATGCTGCTATGTTTGTTGGTGAGTACAATGGGGATTAATGACATAGAATGATATTTAAAGTGAGGTGAAGCAACACTAGGAATAAGTTTTCAACCTGTGGCTGCTTTTTGTGCAGGTTTTCTGCTTGGTAACTTGCCCAAGGATCGACAGACAGACATCACTAAGGAACATGTTTGTGCTTGTAGGTATTCTAATTCAGCTTTTCACAAATAAAAATGCATATCATACTTCTTGATTTCTCCAATCACCTTTTGCATATTAAAAGATGTGCTTTTAAAAAACATTTAAACTGCTCCTGTTATTTTCTATTGCAGCTTTAATACTATTGCTGAAGGATCCTTCTCCCAAGGTCCGTGCTAAGGCAGCAGAAGCCATGAGCCTCTTGTATGACTACTGAAGATTGTAGGTATCTCTAAACTCCACCCAAACAGTGCAATAGATATGGAGAAGCATCTTTCCAGAATTCAGCATTTGTTAGACATGCTTACCTATGGTTCCGCAGATGTCAACGCCAACACAGACTTCACCCTTTCCATGAGGTCGCTTTTCTTTTCCTTGGACTTGCAATGGATACCCCGTGACTTTAACCAGGACGTCAGTGTAGCAACATTTACTCGTCCAAGCTGATCAGATTAAAAGTGAGTATCAGAAGCCAGTTTTGTGCAATCAACAATTTTGTTTCTAAAAAGTGGATGGACACTTTTTTTTTTTACCTGATCTTGGTTTGCCAACATCTCGATATCCACCTCACTGACGGGCAGCTTTGGTCGCTTTATCTGCTGTTGAAATACAAGAAGAAGGAAGATCACTAGAACTATGGGGAGACTGACGCATTAAACATTTATTCTAACAAACATGGACTAATTTAGATGTACTGCATACAACTACAAAAAAGAAAAAGTGAACTCACAGCATCATCTTTTGAGCCCAGCTTTCTTTTCTGAATATGATGTGATTCAGTCACAGCAGATGGCACAATCTGGCCATGGCTTGCTTCCTCCAAAGATGCTGTCATCTTTTTGTGCATCACTTTCTCTCGTAGTTTACCAGCAATTGATTTCTGTTTTCCTGAACTTTGTCTTTCTGAAGACATAGATTCTGTTGTTGACTTTTGTGTTGTGAAGCAGGATGTTTCTGCTACCAGGATGGGTTCAGCTGACTTGTGTTTATTATCAACAGCTGGCTTGTCTATATTGTCAACAGCTGACTTGTGTATATTGTCAACAGCTGACTTGTCTATATTGTCAACAGCTGTCTTACGTATATTGTCAACAGCTGCAGACTTTTCTTTCAAACAACTTTTCTTTATTTTTGATTTGAAAACTGGAATTATTGGTTTTTGTTTGATAGGACCTGATTCACTGATAGAATTTTCTGTTAAAGTGTTTGACTTGAGCATAGAAACCTCCCTTACACCGTTATCACTGCTGTAGACATTACATGCACCCAGTCCTTCGACAGATACAGTGTGTACATCTAAAATTGTACTATCTATCATGCTTGCTGACATTTGTGACCTCTCTTGTTCATGCATGACAGTGCTGCTATTGGTGAGCATCCCAAGCGTCATCACATCATATCTCAGCATACTGTTTTTCGATGATAAAGATGACATATCATTGGTTACTTTTTCCCCCTGTTTCTTTGACTGGTTGTACATATCCCTTAGAAGACATTGCCTTTTTGCAGTATTACTGGTCCTGCTTAAGTTGGGCCCAGAGCCTTGCACATCCTGAATAAATACATGAGAAGTATGTTTATGTCATCCACAGCTATACAAGGGGCATCTGGAAAGACTATTCTGATGTATTGTAAAAACTAGTTCTACTGCACATCAGAATAAACTTTTCGTATGCCTGTCATATTATCTGGCAGCAGTTTAATGTAGAGTTTCTATGTTTATGGTATTTCATTATCAGGAAAAAGTGATTTTGAGAATGGAATTTTTTTTTTACACATTTTCATCTTTCCTTTTTATCACAATTTATTTTTGGTCTTTTTATAGCCACTTTCTTAAATATAATGGTATGGTGTCATTTAAATTTAGTAGATGCACCTTTTTCCCTCAAAAATTAAAATCAATTTATTTTGTGTAATACTCAAATGCAGATACCTGAGATGATGTGTACAGGGTGGACAATGCGTGTCGGACATTAGGTTCAAATTTAAATGGCTGCCCACACACACTGCCAACCTTCCCATGCAGATCTTGTAAAAAAGTTGAAATGATAGGCTTTGGCTCTATTCGAGGTAAAGCTTGCATAGGGGCATTTCGAAGGCATACACTAGGGTATATGCTATGCTGTTAAGAATCATATTAAGGCATGAAAATGAAGTGATATCTCTTGCTGCCTAGGTAAAGACATTAACTGAAGCCTTTCCAATCAAACCTTGTCATGTTTATTACAATAGAACTGCAGCTTATTGAGCTTCACCAAATCTGAGGATTCTACTACAGAATGCTGACTGCTATTGTGTACACAGGCAGTGATCAAAGGATAATAATAGCCTGTCAAGTCGGCATGTTAACCTTCAAAAAGTCTTGCTAGTGATGTAGTCCGTTAAGTGAGAGCTTTGCATAGTTGGATGCCATTTACATTTCACAAAGGCTTGAGCTTAAGCAGTTGGCCATAGACACTATCAATCTGGTTATTAGTTCCCTGAGCATGAGCATGTGAAAACAAATGGCAGGGAAAAGCAACTGTTGATCTCTCAGCATCTGTGCTGATGTAATTATTCAATTATTCTTCACCTTTCATGTCAGCACCTTCTTTTTTCTTACAAAATGGATTATTTTATTCTAAAATGTAAAATTTTTTTGGAGATAATGAACTCTAGGAGTGGGTTGTAGAGTTCTTGTATTTTGATTGATTCTGATCAAGGATATGTAAATTGCTTCCCATTCGTGCTGCAGAAGCTGATTTGGACAAAGAAAAAGTCTTCATCAGTCTCTGGCAGCCTGTACCCATACTGAAACATTATGATATAACGCCATGTCATCTTTGGTAGTAACTTAAACATTACAAATACAAATTCAGTTTCTTTGTTAATGCACTATGCAGTAGTCCCTTTTCCCACTTCATGCTATTACCTCCCGTTTGAGGCAAATATGCACATAGCGTATCATCCAGGGAAGATGTCATTATTTTCTGTTAGTGATGAATATGGTGCTATCTAGTCTGTGTGCATGGCATCAGAATAAAGTGTTATATTTCTGTATGCCATATATCTAGGTATCGTTTCATGCCTAAGAGACATGATTTGTATACATACACAAAGGTACATATTATCCGCTACCACAGTATGCTTGGTGTGCACGTGCATTTCGCAGCTGACATAGTTTGCTGTGATATTCTTTCATAAATGATCAATCTTAAGATGCTGTGATTACACAAAAATAAGGCCTTAATAAAAAGTAAGATACTCACTGTGTTTTTCCAGTATCTTTTTATATCTTTGTATGCTTTAAATATACTGTCTTTTGGAATGGACAGGGAGAGACTGCATAGTCGTCCCCTTTTCATGCTGAAAGATTAAATTATTATAGAATCAACATAACCTTTCAGTACTTATCTTCTTCTGTTTAAATTGTTTCTTTATACCCAAGATAATATTTAGCAAACCTAATGGAAGATGCAGTTTTTTGCATTGGTGTTCTAAGACTGTGACCTTTATAATCCTTAGAAAATAGAAAACATTTTTCAAATTTTGATAAAATCTCGATTCAGTGCAGTGTCTTAAAAAAATTCTATCTTACAGTTCTTTTTAGTACTGAAGTACTTTTTTATATATTGAAATAGTCGTTAGATAATAACCTGGCTTAGAAATATAATAACTTGAAAGTTTGTCTTGGAATCTTACCTAGGAAGCACATGGCACCAATGATCACTAAAAGATACTTCTCCAGCAGAGTGGGATTCAGCATACATTAGGCTTTGCACCTGAAGTGGGCTTAATTCAAGATCATTTAGCTATAAATAAAAGTGTTTATCATAGATTACAGAGAAAAATGCCATATCAAATATTTTGCATGGAACAAAATACTGTAATTAGTGTATAAAATATATAAAAATGTATGTGGGTAGAAAATTTGTAATACCACTAAAAGAGGTTTTATGAAAAACGTAATTAGCCTTCAGATTTCAGAATGCCAGAAAAATATTAAATTTTATATAGACTGCTCTTTAGATAGCTAGTGATGTGTATTACCTGTAATGGTTTGATTCTCAGAACTGTAGCACATGCTGAGGCATACTGCTCATCTGCAGTAACCATAAAATCAAATTCTGTAATAAAGATTGAAAAGAAGGGAAGAAAGCTCAAGTAAAATTAATGAGCATCATGAAATAGATACTGACTAGAATAAACGTGCAACAATTTGGTTAAATGTGATTTGAGGACTATGACTTATGCTAATTATTATTACTATGAACAGCACAATGTTCCTTTTTCAGAACATTTAACACTAAAATTCTCAAATGATTGAAAACCACCATAATACTTACTAACACCATTTGCATAACCTGTGTGCATGAGAAAATCTCTACCTGAAATTAAAACCAAGGATAAAGACTCTTGCTTCTCATATGATTTTAATATATAGCATGGAACTGGTTACATGGGAACAAGAATGAAGATGAAAGATGAGTTCAAGGAGATTTTTGTTTTATTGAAATTCAATACCGATATTTTTAAAAGATGTGCAGAATACTGTTCCTAAACATTCTAATGGATGGATTTATACAGGTGACAATTTCAGATATCTGGCATTGAAATGGCTTCTCAAAATTTATTTAGTATATGACTTTTTGCACTGCTGTGACTTAGAAGAATATGGAAATTAAAAACATTAAAATTCTTCAGCATTGACGGAAGTTATTTTTCAAATACTAATGCCAGATGTATGTGCTCAAAATGTTTTAGCAGTAAGAAGAATATTTAAAGATATGAATTATAGAAAGACACAAATATACCCTGTATAAGCCATTCACCAGCTTTGTTCCAAGTAGGAGCCAACTTGGCCAGCATTGTATACTTTAGGCAGGCTTGATAAAGTTCTGATGTAACCCTGTAGGGCTGGGTGATCTTTAAAAAGTATTACATATTTTATGCAGTCAAAATAGTACCTTTGCTATAACAATCATGTTATATGAAACAAAATCCTGAGAATATTTGACCCAGTAAACTTATAAGTGTTTCTAAGTAAAACTTTGTTTCTACTGGTATTTATTGCAGTGGTCACAGACATTTGTAATAAAGTTCAGGTCATGTTTTAATGAAATAAGGTTAAAAAATAAGTTAATCAGTGTCAAAGCATATATATATATTCTGCATGTTAATCTGTAATCTTGCCAGCAGCTGGCCAAATGTTTTGATCAGGTCATAAAGTCAGTCAACAGGTACACATACCTGCATATTATTTTTCTTTAGCCTTGCCTGCAGTCGGCCACTTTTAAACAATTGCTTCTGAAAAACATGTAAACCTTTTTCCTTAAAAAAGTTCTTTGAAATTCATCAGCTGCACTAATGCACACATAAAGCACATAACAGTAAATACACCTTAAAGTTAATGGAAATTTTTAGATTACTTTTTAGTTAGTGTAGTTTTATGGGACATGTTAGTTAAATGATGCTCAGTTCTGTTTCAGACTTGCATGAAAGGAGTTATATTTTATTTTGCTTTGTATTTTGCTCCAAAGCAGAACATATCAAGTCACAAATTATTTAGAAACAATATGTTGATTATTTGCTCGCCTCTGCACTCATCTTGTTCACAAGATTGCTTACAGGCAAGATGATGTTGAAACAGCTTTCCCGATCTACTGATGGTGTAGCTATTATGTCTGGTTCTGTGAAAATAAGCTCCCTTGGCAAACAGAAAGAATCAAACAACAGTCAATATTTATTCCAAAACCAAAAAAGTCTTCTGTCCCCTTTCTAAATGCTGTACGCGTACGATCCTCATTTTGAATATTGTGTGAAGAAGAAGAATGACATTAATTGTTCTGTGGCCTTGCATTGTGTGTCATATCTGGATTTGCTGTCTTATTGCAGTTTTGTGTGCACAATATTGTGTTTGGGGCGCACACAGCGAGATTGACGGACATTTGCTAATGTAAAAACGCGGAGAAGGCGTTTTTGTTTAAACTCTTAACAAACAAAAAGGGCCAAACACATCACAAATGAATGATAAGTAGTAAATCAAGCACACTTGAACTTCGGAATTATAGCTCATTTTAGTTATTTATTAATTATTGCTCACCGTTATAAAAATACTAACAAATACAATGAACGATGTATAGCTAGTTTTCTATTTTAGCAGTGACAATATACCATAGCAATGGGATTCATGAATATTAATGGATGAATAATATCCTTATCTCACAATATTACAAAAAATCATTGGATTTATTTCCATTTAAGAAGCTCTAATTGAGCTGTGTTAAATACAAACACAAACTGCTTCCACAAACTAACCTGCACTTCAATATCTTCGGTTGTGTAGGCCACGCGTCAAAATTTCTGCCGTTCAAAGAAACTGTCAGCGCACAAAGATCACTCAAGCTTGGGGTACACGCAAAAAGCACGACTGGCTCGATTGTCTGCATATTCTATCGCTAAACAGTGGATACAATCTATTTCCTTCAGGTTACTGTCTTACAAGTCCGCGGTCTTGTCGCCGTCGCCTGTCGTCTGCTCTACGTAAAGGGAGATAAACGGTCATGCACGGTATTGTCGCCCCTGAAAAACAAAGACCCTGGCGATATCAATGATAACTAATGGTTAGGAAGACGAACATAAAGAAGAAAACAGCTGATAACAGAAAAGAAGATTGTGCATGAATGTGAGCCTGTAAGAAGGGGAGGGTGGGGAGAAATAATTAAGTCTGTACACCTCACAAATACACATTCACGCAATGAAGCCCAGACTAACGAATACTGGGGACACACAAAAACTAAGTGAGATGGAAACTATCAACTTGTAGACAGTAAATGTTCTCAAACATTTCACATCCTGTAGTTCATCACGAAAACACGAACTTGCTTCCGACAGTTAAAACAGCTATATATATATAGTGAGTTTTAATTAGACTCGCGATAAAGGTGTTAGGTCTGTTAATTGCCGTTTACAGTCAGATGTGATAACAGATCGAAAGACAAATATTTGCTTTTGCATCCTATCGGCGATTAAAGCTGAAAGCAACGCTTGTGAAGTGCCATGCAAGCAGCAAACAACTAACAAGACACCAACATTTATCGATGTTAATCTACCACACATACAAATGAATTGCATTAAGCAAGCAAAAATATTACACACTTTTTTTTGCCACTGCCCTGAACGACAATAATTGTTTTGCAAAGTCCAGTTCAGGCTCACTTATCGACGATAAAGTTTTGCATAATCCAAAACACATCAGACCGATCAATTGTAACGATTTTGCACAGTCTAAGACACACTGGTTTTGCTGATACAGTGATATCACCTCCACCACCATCACCACCATCCCATCACTAAAACTTGCTGATCGAGTGCACATACATTACAAAAGTAGACGTTGTATACCAAACTAAAGAAAAACGAATAAACATTATATTAAAAACAAAAAGCCAAAGGAGTCATAGAAAATGAATTATTTTGATTTAATTGTGGAAAATAACGGCTAGCGTGGCATGCTAAATGGAGTAAATGCCGACGATCAACATTACAAAGAAGGAACCAATAATTTTAATTATTAAAACTTTAATGCACATTCAATTCGCATTAAAATACCACAGAAGCATTCGATATTTTTTTTGAAATTGAGGGTGCCGTATAGTGAGAACGCATTTTAAAAATTGTAAATTGTACAAGTGAAAAGAGGGAAGGCTACAGATGATACATGTAACTCACATCATACAGAGGTACTGATTCATTACAAGTACATGTATTTCACCGTTAGCAAAAGTTATCCAAAAGTATATGGAAAATAAGAAGTTCAAGGATACGGCTTTCAAATCATTTTTCACAGAAATGAAAATGCGTATATCTTTTATTTCCAAAAAGGCAAGCATGACGTAAAGCTTTGTTGTATAATAAGGCAAATGCATGCATGAAGCCACAAAATGTCGCTTTTTTAAGGCAGATGCTGGAGGAGGGTCCAAGACTATAGAGAACAGCTATTTTCATAAAATTGTGTCTTGCTTCTTTACACTTCTGGTTCCACATATGATTATACAGCCCGCTGGGTCCGTGATGCACTTTCACACCCACTGCTGACGGCAAGGTAGTGGAGGTGTCATGAGGTCAGAGTCAGTCATACTGCGATGGTTTGCCAGGAATGTCCGTTCTGAGCAGTGTACCGAGTGAACACGTCTTCGCTGTCTTTGAACTGGTCTGTGTCACAGCTTGGAGTCTGTGATACAGGGGCTGGAATGAGTCCATGTTCAAGACACGGTGATGAAAACACACACAGGCGAAATGATTCCAGGAATGCAGGCTACGAGCAGAGAGTTTTTGCATAACAAGTTAATGGCTTCAAAGTTGAACATGGAAACATGTCTACTGCTCTCACATTCTATATAACATGTCGTGCTACTGTATAACATAAAACATATGATGCTACTGTAGTGCTATATACGCCATCTCTCTCGTTTGCTCGGTCCACAGGCAGCAAGCCTTGAGACTGGCAGTCGCACAGGGAAACACGTGGAATTGCAGAGCACATAGTAAATTAACTGCTACATAACAGTAAATCTGCTCCCACTGACCATACAAGAATAACAAGTTTCATACTTGTCACGTGGATATTTCACAGCGGTTTATCTATTTACATCCATCAGCATTGTCGTCGTCGTCGCTCCCTTAACTGCCACCAGCCGGACACGGAACACCAGTGGAGCCGGTCCGCCAGTAACTAAGATGCGTATTTCATAATGTGCAATAAATGTTTCAGATAACCATGATGGAATGGGTGCACACTTGCTCAATATTTTTACCTGGCAAACAAAGAGGACATTGCAGACACGTAGATTTTTGTGCGCGTATTTCTTTTCAGTTCATTGTTTTCGATTGCTTGTAATTTTTGAAATGATACTCTTTATATTTGGTTGCACTGAAGTCAACAATCTCCTAAGTCTCTGAGGCAGCATGTCACTGAGGTGACGGAGTGTTCTCAATAGCTGATGTCTTGGGGGAACTGCTGCCCTCCTTGTCAGAAGATGATTTGGACCTGACGGCAGTTCTGTGCGACATCGCGGTGTAGATCTTCTGGAAGGAGGGGCGCCGGGGTCGAGCTCCTCTCCGGTTCAGGCTGTCGATCCACCTGCACAACAGCAAGTACACAATCCGCATCAGAAATCCACGTCACTGTTGATGCAAAGAGTAACGGCCCTTTAGCAGAGCTCTTCTCTTTAATGCACGTCACTACAACTGCAGCTCACTACATCAGGTGCGTGGTTGTACGAGTCCACGGGCATGAGAGAGCGAAAGAGAGAAGAAGTGGGTGGGGAATGGAAGGAATTGTGGAATGGAGGAAAGGTAAGACTGTATGTGAATAAACTGTGCTGTTGGAATCTTTGTGTGATATGAAAATGATTTTTGGGACAGAAATACTCGTCTGCTATTTTCTCCATTTCTAGCCCTACTCAACACAACTTTGATTTGCAGCATTCTTACATCTTATTATCTTCATATCAGGGTCATATCATCCTTAGGATAAATCGTCTTGCCATTGTCTTACTTTTCTCACAACAAATTTTCATTGTTCTCACAATGGGTTACTCCTTCTCATCATCACTACATTCATCACCATCTTCCAACACACCTCACCATCTTCACTTCACCATTATCCTAACAGACAGTTTCACCATTCT
This sequence comes from Pomacea maculata, assembly GCA_004794325.1. NCBI lineage: Eukaryota > Metazoa > Mollusca > Gastropoda > Architaenioglossa > Ampullariidae > Pomacea > Pomacea maculata. The sequence goes on along the minus strand of SRHC01000965.1, from coordinate 44,403 downwards.
CAATACACATTTCGCCACACCTCACCAACCAAACCACACTTGTTGTCACATAAACTTCACACATACCACCACTCCGACCTCCCTTTCCTCACCAGACACTACCCGTTCGTTGTCACCACACTCCGTCGAAGCAGCTCCACCTCACATCACCTCACAAGTAATCCTCACCTTGTTTCACTTACCTCATCACAACCCATTGCATCAACTCACACCACCTCAAAGCCATCATCACCTCACAGCACCTCACAGGTCATCACCACCTCAAATCACTCCACCATACAAGCCAACCTCACTTCACACCTCACAAACCATCCTCGCCTCACTTCCCACTTCCTCAAAGCCTTCCTCACCTTCGCACCATCCGCCTCATGACTCGCACGAACTTGTCGTTGAAGGCCGAGTACAAGACGAAGTTGAGAGACATGTTGCAGATGAGCAGGAAGTTAGAGATGGCGCGGAAGATCAAATAGAAGGAGGATGACTGGAAGCTGTGCAGCGCGTGGCTGCGGGACACGAGGTAGGACATGAGCACGACGTCACCGAAGGCCGAGGGCAGGATGCAGACGACAGCCAAGAAGACGATGGCTATGAGGGTCAAAGTCAGGCGCGTTTGCTCGCGGGTCCAGTTGGCCTCCATGTTGTTCCTGATGTCCAGCCGCTGGCGCTGGCGCCTGGCGCGCCGCACGGCGTACACCAAGTAGGAGTTGGAGAAGCACAGGATCAGCAAAGGCACTACACCGAAGACGATGGTGTACACCCACAGGAACGCCGTGTTCAGCGAGCTGTGACGAAAACGCGTGGGCTTGAGATGCAGCCGCACTTCCGTGCCTGACGGATCCTTCTCGGCGACCACGTGGTACATCATGAACCTGGGCACGTTGAGGAACAACAGCACGACGAGCAGCAGCAGGATCTTTAGCTTGGCCATGTTGGGTGTGCATCGATCCCTCGCCCATAGTGGGTACCGGATGAAGAGGTACCGCTCTACCGTGAGGGTGACCACGATCCATGTGCTGGAGCTGATGCACAGGTTGCTCAAGGGAAAGAAGATGTAGGCGCCATACACGATGCCGAAGTCGCGGCCGGGACTACCGTCGCTGACCATGAAGTTGCGACTTTCGCGCGGTTTGGTGAAGATGAAGAAGATGGTGGACATGAAGAGGGCGGAGAGATCGACGACAGAGAGTGCGCGCAAGTAGACGTAGGGCGACTCCTTCAGGTAGTGCTCCGTCAAGACCAACACGTTGATGACATTGAGGGCGATGCCCAGACTGCACACTATGGGAATGGCATAGAACTCGATGGCGTTAGCAACCTGGGTGGAAGAAGGAGGAAACAAAACTGTAGCTCCTACTTCAGAACGTTTTATCAATAAAATGAACAACAACGCCTAGTGAATTTTTGAGCAAAGAGAAATAAATAAATAACTCTCCTAATGAAATGTTATTCGTTAGTTAAGGGTTACTCATAGTTATTGCTAACGAAAGTTGATCTGATTTTGCTTAAATATTTCAAGCAATATTTAAACTGATTTTATTTGAGTTGAAAAACTACTCAGTTTTATTCCGTTTTCGTAGAAGATTTCAACAAAAGTTACTGATATTAGTTGGATATTTACGCTAATAAAACTTATTCATACTTTCGTTATTTAAAGATTATTTTACGTAGTAATAATAACATTATTTATATTGTTTTTATTATTTCAATCTGTGCTCTTGCGACCTACAATGTACATTACCTCCATGGCCAGCTTTTTCTCCGCCGAGGCCGTGATGTTCCAATCAAGGTGACCGGAAGTGGAGGACAAGTTATAGGGCACTGTGCTCATCCTGCCCGCGGCGACCATGTCTGCGGTGGATTCATGGCTTTGTGAACTGTGAGGACTCCAGCTGTGGACATCTTCAGAAGAATTCATGTTGGCGACATAGCAGGAAACATCCGGTTCCTGGATATTCTGGGATTCGCTCTGAAAGTAGGGGGAGATTACTTTTAAGAAAAGTACATGGCTATTCTAGCATAGACTTTTACTAATGTTATTGTCGTTGTTTATGCAGACGATGTAGTCAAAATCGGTCTGTGAAAGCAAGCGATGACAATAGTAAAGAAAAAAAGTGGACATAAGTCGCTAAAAAGTTAATCCTTGGAATGTGAACATTTAAATATCTCGACTTTTCTGGTCTGTTCTCTGCTTAGATCATGTTTTGGTCGTGACGAGCCTTGTCCATAAAGTATTTTCACATAAAAGGTTGCTGCAAGCTTTGGCTACTAAAGAATGCAACTGGCAATGTAAATGTTGTGCAAAATACGTTTTATCAATAATCTTTTCAACTTCTCTCTCACACTCACACACACACCAAAGAATTCTGCTAGCTATGTAAAAGCGGTGTAACAAAAGTTTTTCCAATAATTTTTTCTCCCTTTCTCCCTCTCCCAGCCCTTCTTTTTTTTTCTTGCTGGCAATTTCAATGCTTTGAAACAAAAGATTTTTTCCAATAATAATTTCGCTGCGTCTTTGTCTCTCTCACGAACACACACACCAAAAACATTCGGTTGGCAATGTGAATGCTGTGCAACAAAAGTTCTTCCAGAAATGGGTTCTCCCACCCCACCTCCGCTCTTCTCTTACTCCCCCTCCCCCCCCCCAATCTCCTTTTACCTGACTTTTTTACACCCATGAAGACCCGTCACGAGTTTAGTAAGAAAATGCTTGTTTTCTCGCACAAACACACTTTCTCGTTCTGTATGCCAGAAATTCTTACCTGTCTCGACCCAAGAAGGACTTTCTTGAAAATCCAGCAGCCGCAGAAGCATTAACAGTTTTCAAGAAGCCCTAGCGCTACTGAGACCGAAGTGACTCCCTCCACCCGAGCAGAAAGTCCAAAGTCGGGTGACAACCGTCGAGTAGGAAGGTCTGGAGCACACTTGAAAGGGAGGCAACCCTTAAATGCCATTCGATGCGCGCGATGAGAGAAGAAAACCCTCATCAAGCGACGTCACAACGTCTAGGATAACGGTCGTGGAACAAGCACCCGCCTTGTCTTGAAGTTCTGCCCCTTTCCGTCATTTGCATGCTTGAGTGACATACGGCCTGACGACAATTGGACGTTGAGAGGGCATCGAGGAAACTTGAGGGAGGAGGCGGTTGATGGTGAGAGGGGGGAGAGGGAGGGGAAGGATGGGTTGTGGGTGGATGACGGGGACAGGTTCAGAGGGAGAAAGAGGCGGGGGCGGGGGGTACCACACCACCGACATCCTCAGCGTGCTTCTGAGCACGGGAAGGGTGGTGGGGGGATGCGCATCTTGGAGACATTGACCTCCTGCTCCTTTCAGATCACTCTTGACAGTTGTTGCCAGGGGAGACGACCTGGGAAGGGAGTGAGGGAGTGGGAAGTGAAAGTGGAAGGCGAAGAAACTGACGTACTCCTCTGGGGTGGGAAGCTAGGGTGGCGGCGGGGTGCTGCGATCGGGCCTACTTTCATACTACCCCAAGACCTTTTCAGACTCGCTGTATATTTTCAAGCAATGCACTTAAAGATGTGAAGTTTTTCCGAGACTGCCTTAAGTTTTGAGTTACCATTCGGCTTACAAAGCATGAAAAAATTAAACTAAACTCTTACAATATTTCTAATCCGGAAATCTTTGCTAAACAACACAGCTCAAAATTTCAAAAGAAAAATATAACATTGAAAGCGTGAAAAAAGACAAACAAAAAACAAAAATAAAAGAAGCACGAAATGCATAATAATAATGCATTTGACCGGGTCTAAAGACTTAACCGAAACTGCATTGGAGTTGTAGGAAGTGAAGGGGGTCACGATCTGTCCCCAGGGGTCATGTTTTTAGCTCCAGGCAGAGACAACAGAAACAGATTATCCACTCCCCGGGGTGCAGAGGAGCGGCGATGACAGGTCTGTCGTCTGCTGTGTGGAAGCTTGAGGTGGACATAGACGACTTCGGTTCTCTTTGTTGTACTATTGTAAAAATAAAGTCTCTGTATTTTTAAGTCTCAGTCTCTGTATTTTTAAAAGAACTCATCAGCTTTTATTTTTAATTATCGGCTAAATTCTGTACAGTCACTTTTTATTTGTTTTCTACAAAAGGTGCACTTATTATTTTAAATGATGGCGACTAGTTGAGGAATTTTTTGGGAGCCTGGTTTGAATGAAGTATCGGTTTTATTTATGTATTACTAGTGATGAAGACAGACTTTGTCTCTTCATATTACGCTGGCGGTTTTGTTTTATCAGGATTAAAGTCAACTTAATCTTTTTCATGCTTTGATTTTGTGTGTGTGTGTGTGTGTTTTCCTTGCACTAGCTGTGATGATTAACGGAATACTTCACAACAAATCTTTTGAGTCACACTTTTCAGAAAATACTCAAGTTTCTTGCGTTTATAGATCGCCATTTTCGTTTTGCAGCTCACCGTGTCGTGAAGATTGCTGTCGCTTGTAATTTTAAATGCAAAGCAAAGTTTACAGCTGTAAAGGAATGCCTTCAAACTAACTGAAGCCACATTCTTTTGATGTCACACCTGTTCACAAGGCTGGCTGTCGGGGAAAGGTAGAGGTGGGGGCTGTTCTTCGGATGTTACCGTTTCCTACCTCTTCATCATCCTTTCTCGTACCTCTCGTCTCATCCAGCTCCCTCCTCCCCCTCATACAATTCATTACAAGACTGAAGAATTGTCTTATCCGATAAACCAGCTAATCACATTCACATTCATTATTATACACACTCCCCCTTCTTTATCGCTCTTTCACTCTCATTCTCTCTCTCTCACACACCCAAAGGACAAAATCCCAGGCTAACAGAGAAAACAAAGAAGCAAACAGACGAAGGAAACAGACCAGTGCACGTGAAGGGAAAGAAAGTTCACGTGGACAGTCCACCGGAGATGTAACCGTGTCATGAACTTAAATAATTGCCAAGGAGCGTAAGAAAAATTCCGCAATCCTGGAGGGCTGGTAAGTTATCTCCCCTAACAGCCGTTCGCATGTGCACGAAAACAGGAAAAGTGTTGTTTAAGGATTTTTTCCCCCCTCAAAACCAATTTTGGTTTAATATATCATTAAGCATCTTTTCATTGAGAGCCATTTCTGGTCATGCAACGGATGTGAGGATTTTTTTAGAAATTAGTTTGCTTGCTCACATGAAACCACAAAACACAACTTTATTTTAGCTTGAAACACTGCTTCGATCAGATTCTAACATTGCGTGTGTGTGTGTGTGTGTGTGCGTGAGAACGTGTGTACAATTATCTGACGTGTCTTTGTTCTTTCCCCTACTCCTCTCTGTCTCTCTCACACACACAAAGAGAGAGTGATTTTGTTTTAGTACCCATATAATACTAAAGAAATGGTGCTTATATACTAACACCTAATGTCAGTGGTGTAGGAATTCAGAATAATGTAAACTTTATAGTCACATTAATCACATTCAAGGTTGGCAAGTCAGTGTTTAAAAAAAACCTTGTCTTCTTTGATATTAATCAATTTGTTTTGTGTTGTTTTGTTTTGTTTTGTTTTACTAAAGTAATGATTCATCTTTTTATTTATTTAAATGAAGGGCAATGTGCAAAAAAGCATAACTTTTGCTTATTCTTTTGCCCTCTTGAGTAAATATTTGTGATTTTTCTCTCTCTCTCTCTCTCTCTCTCTCTCTCTCTCTCTCTCTCTCTCTTCCTTTTTTGTACTTTCGTCATTATCATCATCATTACACACCGTCAATATCTTGTACAGACAAACCCTTGAAATGGCAGGTTGACAGATGCTCAAAGTTGCTTTCTGATCAGTCAATAAAAACAGTTTAAGTCTGTCTACGTGGCACTTTAACACCGACTGTAATTTTCTAGTTTCTAATATGTTGTACATCAGTGAATGTCAATGTATGTAGCGAAGACTGTTTATCAACAAAAATGTAACTCTTTCCACCAAAGAAGTTTAATAATAACAAGCAGATTTACTGTCAAGCCATATTGATTCTAGCCCCCACTCTAGCTTTCATCGAGTAAATAATAATAATCCTCGAGCGGGGACCGAATGTGTGGAGGTCAAATAGTCTATAAAAAAAGGAACTAAGATATGCTGTCCACATCTGACATAGGAGAACATTTCAAACCATGATGTATGAGCGTGTTAAATCTGAGATCCGGGAAGAACCTTGACCGCATAAAGTGGATGAAACTTCTGTGTGTGTCTGTGTGTGTGGGTGTGTGTGGGTTTGTGTGTGTGTGGGTGTGTGCAGCACATAGCATCTAATACAAGAAGCGCATGCCATATCATGTTATATCTATCACAACATTACTTTAAATCGTATAATACACCTGTGACCACACAAACAGACAGACAGGCAGACATTCTCATTACATCAATCGTTCACCTTTCATCGGAAGCAGGCGAAGGATTAACCGTCTTTAGCTGAGGTTATAAGGGTAAGGGGTAAAGGTCGGATAATTAATGAATTTGATTATGCCTGGATTTATCTTTAATCGCATTCCCTCTTAATTGGTCCGCAAAGGAGTTAGAAAGAACTGCACAGCAGGCCTCGGTGACAAAATGAACTTGCTTGGCGAAGAGCATCGGGTGCAAGTCTCAAGGAAAGACGCGGAGCCTGACAAACGCCAGAATGAAATTAGCGTGTATCCGGGCTCGGGCACCGGACGGGTCCTCAGTGGATCAAACAATTAAGCACCACTTTGATTACCATACGCCGGAAAATTGCCCTTGGAAGATGAACCAATCATACCGAGTTAGTGACTAGCAATGTCACAAAACTGAGTAGGTTAAACAATAAATAACGGACAACAGCGAGCCAGCTGCCATCTTTATCATCGCAGGACCAGAGCTTAAAATGCTAACCCAAGAGATCGCTGAAAATAGAGTATTAAATATCACAAAAGTCTAATCCGGTTTGGGGTTGTTTTTTTGTTTTTATTTTTGTTTTGTTTTGTTTTTTTTTGGGGGGGGGTTGTTTGTTTTTGGTTTTGTTTTTGGTTTTGTTTTTTATTTGTTTGTTGTTGTTGTTGTTGTTGTTGTTTTTTGTTGTTGTTGTTGTTGTTGTTGTTGTTGTTGTTGTTTTTGGATACGACAAAATTTATATTAATGTTCCGCCGTTTGAAGTCAGTTTGACTTTATAAGTTGAAACTCCGGGCATGTTTATTTTTAGCCTTCACGCTGAGCTCCTTCCCCTGGTCCTTGTAAATCACTATTTTATTATAAGTTCATATCTCTCTGTCCCTTAGCTGTGACCAGTCGTTTGGGGGATGAACATGATGAGGTGCAGTCCGACCTATTTTGCGTTCAGTAGGTTTCCCAACCGACACCGCTGAAGCCATACTCGCTGGAAAATATGGTAATACCTCACGGGAGCTCTTCCTAGAGAGGTTTAGCTTGGAATCTATACTTTGACATTTTCTCTATCTATACCAAGAGAGGTTCAGTATCTATACCTAGAAAGGCTGAGAATCTGTACTTAAGAAGGTTTCGAGAGAGTAGCCAGAGAAGAACAACTGTCAGAAGGATTTCATTCGGTTAGCGAACATTTTCCCGATGTATCCCACAGATTTATCTGTCCACCGGTATGCTGCCAATCATAATTATTTTTAATAAGCAGTTTCATCATATTCTTTGAGATTTCAGTCATAATGAGCTTGATGGAGAACCTTGAGTTTATACTCAGCCGTTGCTGCAGGTGCTTATTCTCTTCCCTTTCCCACGAGCGCTGACTTCTGCTCATCCTGCCTGGCTTCCAGAGAAAGACTACAGAGGCCAGAAGACAAATTAAACGAGGAAACATTATTGTCTTAGGGAAAGACGTTTAGCGAGGTCTGAAAAAATAGGGGCAAGGTTGTCAGAAGATGGAGGAGGATTAGGTTCATTAATTAGTCGTGTTCTTGCTTGCCATTGTAACTGCTGCATGTTAGAAAAATGGAGGTTGTCAGTTCCACTAATTGACTTTTTACATTTCTTCTCTTACTCCTGCCACACCCTTATGCACTATGCCCACAGCCTTGGTAGGGAAGTTCATTTGAAAAAGTATGCCTGTAATCTGATGCTGATAAAGAAGTTCATTAGAGAAATCACGCCTGTAGTCTGATGGTGGTAAGGAAGTTCATCATATAAAGTATGCCTGCATTCTGAGATCACAGTTGTGGAAAATATGTTTGAAAAAACCTGGAATATAAAAGGTTTGTAAACAAATACGCTTGCATTCTGATGTCTTAAATCTCAGGATGTGCTGTAGAAGACAATATCATAAACCAAACTTCTGTCATGCAATACTTTCTAAAAATGGTTTTGAGACTCAACTACACCATTCGCATATAAATATCGCTCATGGACGTATGGAAAGCCGCTTTACTGCATTCTTTTGTTTTGATGAACTTCTAAACGGTTAAAAAAATGAAGAGCCTGCGAAACGCAATTGGAAATATCTCCCTGATTTCACTGCTTCTCAATTAGCCTTCGAGTTACCAGCGTAGTGAACACGCTAATAATGTTGGCTTCAAATCCAGAAGCCTCCTTTGGCAGTTCCAAGAGTCTTTTTGTCTCTTTGTGACAAGCCAGCGACCTTAAAAAAGTGGGAACCCGTCAAAGAGAGTTATTTCAAGCCTAAAACCAAAAAGAAAAGGAATTATACGAAAGCTAGCAGACAATCCGCGGTACCTGAGACATTAGGTGGGGATACAATGAAGGTCAGATAGTTGTGATGCTGCACAAGGCAGCTGCCTCGTGGCCCCCTCTTGCTGATTATGATCTGTACCTAACGAGTGCTGGTCCTGACCCATCGCTCACTGAGACCTGAGCGAGGGCCACAGATTGTAATCTCCCTCTGTGACTTTAATTAACATCTTTCCAAATGAGCTCAGCGTAATGAACTGCTCACCCGCTCATTCTCTGTGAGTGAGTTGTCTCGCTCACTAAATTATCATCCAAACTTCTATTAAAATGGCATGATGTCAGAATATATGTTTATATATATATCTTATACATGATATACGCAGGTAGATGACAAAACACAATCACAGCTGTAAGTAATGCCAAGCTTGAAAAAATCTGTGAGAATTATGTCTTGTCGAGCCTATAGTTCTTTTAGAAGCATCGTCTGTAAGAACTGTTTAAAGTTTTGTCTTGTAAGTAGTGCTAAAAGCACAGTCTTATAGAAAAAGCATTAAAGATAATGTAAGCACACTCACAAACAATATTGGACAGTCTCCGCAATGTCGCCGTAAAGGAAGTAGCCATTGATTTTCGAGAGACATTGAAAACAAATACTTGTCATGATGATGAATGTGGAATTTCACCGGAAAATAGTCTGAGAACAAGCTTCCGTGGGTGAAATTAAGCTCGGTGTCATCTTCACCTTCAGCCGGGCTTGTTATTTGCGCGATTAATATCGCCATTGTTTTGTTGTTTTTTTAAAAGCTATCGTACAGTTGAAGTAACGATTGATTCTGATTGATAACGTTGTCATCCATTGGGCTAAACTGTTTTGTTTTTTTGAATAAGTTCATTAGATGATTCATTTTGTCTATCACAGGGTTAAAAAAAATTTATTCCCTAAAGAAAACTATGGTTTCCATGTAATGAACCCAATATGGTTCTCGGGATCATTACACTTTTTCACCCTGCCAAATTTTTTAAGCCTAAAACTTCGCGAGGCTTGAAAATGGATTTTAAAAAAATCATCAGTTACAATGACACATGCGTTTGACTCACTTCATTATCCTCTTAGAACATTTGTCTTTATCTCATAGATGCCACTGGTTGGATAAAGCCACGTGACTTCTTAAGAAAGGTTTTCATTAGTGCGAACAGCCAGGTATAACTTATGTATAGGTCATCAGTGTTAGACGATCTGTTAGACGAAAAGAAAAAAAAGGTAATCTCGTTAGTCTGCAGGTGCTGGAGCGAAGAAACTGTGACTTGATCGGGTTTCTGACTTCGGGAAACTTTATAAATATTTATTGCTCTCATATCTGGTGAAACATAAAAGTGTCACCGCGAAATAACCGCTCACAGTGTCAGCTAATTATTGTTTTGTTTCAGAACTAGCCACAATTTTTAAAATATGCTTATTGCTGTGCTTGTTGATAAATTGTTGTTCATGCATAAATAAGAGAGTATATCTATGGTTCAAATGAGTGACAACGGCTTTATTCTCTCTCAAACCGCTCCACCTCTCCTGTCCAGTCCCCTCTCTACCGGAAAGACAGGTGTTGAGGACGGAGCAGCCGATAAATCTGTTCTTGGTCAGCACATGGTTAAAGGTGGATGAGCTAGAAACAGAAAGACTGGTTGGATGTCGCCATAGGACACCAATTTAAGCAAAACACCCTTATTTGTACATATTATTCTCACATACAAACAAAGCCAGTACTCTGCACGCATCCTGCGTCTTCACAAGTAAATCGCAATCAAGACATGTCTGATGACATATTCTCGTAAACCCTGTCTTCTTGTACATTGTATACTTTATATCTCAAGGTCCTGCTGGTCAGTCGCCACAACTGCTAGAGCACTTTCAACATAACCTTGATAACTAATCAGACTTTGTTCGTTTATTCTGATAAGCCTCACGTTTCCCTTCCTAGGTATAGGTATGACCAGTCACTGCGTCCACTCTTGTGTTTGCTGTTTGGTTGCCCAAATTTTCCGACACAATGCGGTAAGAGCATTCGCTATCTCTTCTCCATCATCATTGATCAACTCCACCTGCACATTATCCACCTTCGGGAACTTTCTTCCCTTCAGGCTTGAATGGCTAATAATACTTCTTTTCCTAGGACTTGCAGATCATTTTTCCTCTGAGTCTTCGGATGTTTTGGTCTGTCGTCAGCAGAAAATTGTAAAGGTCGCTTCAGTACTCTGTCCAGCGATCAAAAATAACCTTATAATCCGAGAGCAGACGACCCTCGCTATCTCCGATGGCCCTCGTTGGTGAGGATCTTGAGGTGGAAGACCTTTCAGTTGTCTCTCCAGGCCATGATCTTGTCGATCTCACGGCATCTGTCCTCGATCCAGGTTTCCCTGGCTTCTTCATGCTCTTGGCTTTAATTAGAGTTATATTTAGATTAGGTGTCTCTAGTAAAAGTGCATATCCTTAGGCAGGTATACAACACGTCACTATCTGATTTTTATTGTCCCTTTTGCTCATTATAGATGAAACAAAGATCCACTTCATGTGTCCCATGTGTCCATGTGTACTTTACTTCGAGAGAAAAAAATACCTTTGAAATTTTATAGAAATCTATGTGAAGGTTGATGGTGCCACCCAACAGCAGTAGTTGGACGATAATATGTAACAAAGTTCTTAATCTTCAATATTTTGAAGGAATTAATGATACGCAACAATGCTCGGTAGATAAATACAAGATTTTAAGTGACTACTTTATGTTTACCCTTATTTTTTTTTTAATGATTGCAGGATTGACAATATCATATCATGTTGGAACACGAACTTGTTTATTTGTACATAATGTATCAAACTTTCACCTTGTAATTTGGGCCGATGGCCTAAGCCATAAAATTGTTCGTTCTGTTCTGAAGATCATCAATGAGGACGCCCAAGACCTGGCGTCCTGGCGTTTTTAAAAGAAAAGAGAGGGGGATGGTAATGTTCGCAAAACTTTCAGCTGAGTCACTGTGTGGCTTGAGGTCCTTTTATGATGGGGGTGGGGTTGAGGGGTTAGGGTAGAGTAGGGTTCGCGTGCATAATGTCAGGAATCCGCTGGCTCCAGTTGCACAGTTTGGCGACATCCACGACTTAAACTCGCCACAAACCGCTGCAATACAATCCGTTCGAGCGGCCATTACAATTAGCACTTTTTTCCACCATTTGTTTGGGCTCCAGAGCCCATGTTTCACTCTTAGATGGTCTTAGCGAGTTCTTGGTCGTGTTTCTCTAATGGCTGTTTATGATCTGGACCCTTTCCCATTAATGGAGGCCAAACTTCCGGTGCCATTCACTTCCGAAAATGGTCAAATGACATATGATGGCATGGTTGCGCGGCATTGTGGAGGCTGTAGCTGATGCTTTTTTATGTTATTTGTGCTCAACACTGTCGTCAAGAGAGATGGACCTTGCAAGGAAATTTGCAAATCAGTTGGAGAGGTTTACGATAAGCTTTCCTGTAGGCTACGTCGTAAGAGAAACACGTCGTAACGCCATTACTGGTTTCATGTGGTGGACAAAGCTGATGTAGAGTCCGCACCACAAGACGAAGTCAGAAAAAATAAATCATGTGCAACTAATGTTTGACATGCACAAGGTAACCTCGCGATAAAATTTTGAACAAAGAAACGAACAAACGAACTAACGAAAGAAGTGAAAGAATGAATGAAATAAAATACTTGTACAATATCATTAATTAAAAAAAACTATTTCAGTAAACGAACAGGTGCCATAGAAAAAATTGTAAAGGAAGGAGCAAAGCTGCTTAATTAGCCAGATAATAGGAGACGAAAAATCGTGTTCATTGGTTGTATTTGTTTTCTTTCAAGAGAAAAAAAAATCATCGTAAAATCATTCTTTATGCAGAGCACGAGGACATCTTTACCATCTGATTATGAATTTTTCATTGATCACACTTCCTGTTTTTTTTAAATGTGTTAATAGAAAAAAGGGACGCAACCGGAGGAAGGAGGGGGGCGATGAGCGCCTATCCCGAGGTGCTGTAAAAGCAATTATTTTTTCAATAACTATTGTCCTCGTCGCTTGGCTCTCCGCGCAGCACGCGACAGTTGGTTCGCTTCTGTTTTGAAAGGACGACCTCTTTCCCCAGCCCCTTCCATGAACTTTTTTCCTCGACAAATCTCTTATTTGGCCGTTTTGTCCCAGCTTACTCCCCTCCGAGTCGTGTTTTGGCTTTTTTTTCTGTTTCTAGAAAAATATGTGGTCAAAGCTCAGTGTGTCGTAAAAAAACATGAGCACGAGATCTCAAGAACGCGGATTCCCCATTGGCTGCTTATTTTTGACCTCGTCGGTGAAAACGGTTGCCTAAGGCGCATCGCGAAATAGAGCGGAAATTTTCTTCGGTTTTTTTTTTTTTTTTTAATGTTAATAGAAATCAATTAGTGTCTTCTATTCTGAACTGTTGAAAATAATATTATATCACGGCCTATATGCAGGGCACCACGCCGACATTTTTCTCTGTGGAGATAGGATACTGTCGTTGTCAAGGTTACCATTCCAACGGATCTCCACAGGGCTAATACGATTTGTGTCGCTCACGTCTAAAGGTAAGGGTCATCTAAAGCGATTTGTGAGACCGAAATAAAGAAACTTAATTAAGATGCATTTTTTGACCGGCGCCATTTCTCCCATTGATCTACTGTTCAGTATCAGCGATTATTATTTTACAAAATGCTCTTAATGCAGAGCAGAGTTGAGGGAGGATGCTATTATTACATATTGCTCCACCGGTCCGCCCATGAGAAAGAAGAAGAAGAAGCAGACATAGGAGGAGGAAGAGCAAAATTTGTGGATTTTTCAATAGCTCAATGTATCTCCGCACTTTTAGAAAAGATATTTCACAAGCAAATTTGCAAAGTTATTCAAGTAATTTCATTTCCCGTGTATGAAGTAGGCATTGTTGTGCATCCCTCTTTCTCTCCCAGTTTCATATGTTTTGCTTCTCTCGTTTTTTCTTTCTGTCTCTCGTTCGCTCGCGTCATCACGTAGCAGCTCTCTCATTGGAAGACGCACTGAACTGAGATTTTGTTCCTGGACAACTGAAACTAAGCTGGAGAGAAATAATATCGAAATCGCAGGCATGGACGAAAATAGAACATTGTTAAAATGGCAAACACTAGAGGAAGCCACCCCTTATAGCAATTTTTTTATGTTTGTGCTGATTACAAATCCGTTGTTTTCTTTTCTCAACGATATTGTTTCTCTCCGATAAAGCCATGTTGTGTATAAAAATAACCAATTCGCGAGCAGCCCGCAGCCTTATCTGTCTCCACGTGGAGTTCGCGTGCGACTGAAGACAGGTCTGAAGAGCATCTGACTATAGGCAAGGGAGGCCACAAAAGAACGCATGGAACTGGCGTACAAGGGAGAGAAATCCCTAAGTGTCGCAGATGAATGACAAAATCTAGGCACCGCTGTCATAAACACTACATCCATGGCGCACAAGCCTTACTTTCAGCCCCCACCTCACCTTCCCCATTAAAGGTGAGCAGCTTCAAAAGGGAGCGGCGAAGACACGATTCCTTTCTCCCCATCCACCAGGTTCCGCTTCCAATCCGACTCCGTAGCGTGCAGGAGGGATTACCCTGGGTACCTCAGGGGTCGCCACACCCATCACGTCACGGGCTCTCTCCCCGCCTTGGTCGCTCGGCCACGGAGCCCAAGACAAAAACCGGAGTCAGACGCCTTTCATGCAACACTCATGCTGTTCCGCTGACTTCGAGGGCGAGGACTTTGTGTAACATCTGCGGACCAAAAGAGCCGCCACTCGTCGGCGAGTGCATGACCCTTTGATCTGCAGCAGCCTGAAAGGAGGCGAGAGTCGCTGGCGATTACTGACCTCCAGATGCGTGTTTGCTGGCACGGAAAGAACTGTTATTTTCTCTATTTTTAAAGCATGTAGCGTTTCTCTCCTCAGTCCCCCATCCATGACCTCCGAGTGCGATGATGTGAACTGAAATGAACGTGTTCATCTGGCTTATCTTAGTTCTTCAGTCTTTTTTCTGCTTACATTCTGTGGGAGGGTGGGGATGTTGTTTGGACTTTTTTTTTTCTTTTCTTGGTTTTGGGGTTGTGTTATATAGGTGGTTTTTAATGCTTTTGGATTTTATTTCCTTACTTTTGTTACGTATTTTGTTTTGTTTCTTATTCTTTTTTGTTGTTTTGTTTTTGCTTTGAATTTTTTTAGGGGTGGGGGATTTGCTTGGTGAAGTTTTGCTTGGTTGTTCGTTCTGCAGACGATTTCCCTCTGAGGGATGTGTTGTGAGAATGTCTTTTCACCACATGAGAGAGAGAGAGAGAGTGTTTTTGTTTTTGTTTTTTACATTATACACCTTTTAGTTAGGTTCCCTGTGTGGGGAAACAGAAGGTCGTCTTGCTTCTTTCAACGTCTTCAGCTTCACAATCGCAAACCTGCCGAGATGGTTTTCAAGGGCTCTAGTCGTTGTTTTATTGTTTTAATTTTCGTTGTCGAATATTTTTACCAACACTGCTGTTTAGGGGGTCCTAAGACACGTGCCGGGGGTGGTGGTGGGGGTGGTAAGATATTTGCCTGCTCATTCGTTAAGCAAGAACTTAAAGGTCCAGCAACAACGATATCATTGCCCTTCATCGTACCTCTCTCCAACCCCTGCTCCCACCCCCACTCACGTCCTCTGCGCACGCAGCCCGCATCCGCACCCCGAGACACAGGCAGCTGCTCGCTTCACATGGGAAGCAATCACAGCACCAGCCTTTAACCCAAAGTATAAGAGAAATTTCAGGGGTAGTGGGGAAGGTTGGGTCTCGTACGTATTGTCGGGCTTTGAACTTTCGGGAAAATTATGGTTGGGAGGGTGAAGGGACGTGGGGTTGAACTGAAAAAATAAACAGGGGCACGATCCGTGAAAAAGCGAGGAGTTCCCCTGGCGGAAAGGTAAAGCACACAGCATACAAGGGATTAATTGAGCGTTAGTGAGGTTTGGTGGAAATGTTTTTTTGCAGGTTTTGAATGACCTGCCGCAAGCCAATGGAACTAAATAAACAGGAGCAAATAACTGAAACCATTTTCTAAAACGAAGAAAGGATCTCGCCCTTCCGAAATTGCGTGCGTGCGTGAGAGCTATTGCGTGCATGTATAGTTGTATGTCTGTGTGCAACTCTCAGCTTCTCTCTGGGTCTCTGTTTCTCAGTCTTCGGGTTGAACTGTATTCACCACCAAGAAGGTTAGAAGAAAATGTGCTCCGCGTCTATTTGCAAATTACATCAACAAATTGTGTCTAAGTAATTGTTTACACAGGGATATTCGTCTCGACACAAGTTTCACATCAGTATGTTTGTTTGTATACTTGGTTGTTAATTTCTACTGTTTAAAGTAATTTTAAACTTCGAACTGGACTAAAGATAAGATAACCTTGTTGAGACGAAAGTGTTGACCAGTGCTCACCATCATGGGAATACAGGTGCACCAGTATCACTCTTCTGTTGTCTATTGCTCACCCATTACCCAAAGTGTGTATAGAGGTTATCAGCAATGCCCACTTGCATCAAGTCTCTCTCTCTCTCACACACACACAAACGCATTTGTTTCAGTTTTCTCTTGCAGCAACCTCAACTTCATCGGTGAAGACACTGGCTGCGACTACTGCGGTCATACGTCATCTTTGACGTTAGAGGTCTGATGAAGCCCCTGCCTCAACTCGCCCTCGGAAGCAGCCTCCGACAGTTGCAGATCTTCGCGACACACATACGGTGGCTACTCTTGATACATCTCACCGACACCACTTTGTAGAGTCAATCCAATCTCCCCCCACCCCCAGTGGCTGGCCTTGAACGTCTTCCCGTGTCCCCAATCCATGACAGCTTTGGTATCCAATTTTTGCGACGTTCTTGGCGACTTGGTCACGTGGTGAAGACCTTGTAAACAACTAATCCCGAACACGCAGTTGGCTTTGTAACGTATGAGCGAGGAAAACATAAATTATTTTCACTGGGCTGCGTCTTGTATCGACTTTTGTGTACTGCAACTAAGACTAAATCACGGCAAGGCAGCCAGCTCTATAAAACAGATGCCACATGCATAGAAAGCGAAACCCAGTGGATGACCACATGTTGTTGTTGTTTAAAGAATACGTGCTTAAAAGAAATTTGAAAAGGCAGGAGCAAACTTGAAAAGGAGCATCCTCAATGATTTTTTTTTCATTTAACAATATTTAACAATACGGCCAGAAATATCAAAAACTTCCAAGGACAATATGGAAACTGGACTGTGAGGTAAAAAAAAAAGTAAATAAAAAGGTGTGACAAATAGTTAGATCTATATACTGCGTGTACTGTATGTACTAGTCGGTCATCGGAGAAGGATATTTCCCTAATCAGAGACGTTAAATAATTTATTTAACCTCTCTGCCCTAACCTACCTTTTAACGTGAAATCGAGGCTGGCTCTCTCATGTCAGTGAGTGTATTTATTTAACTTCTACAAACACCATTTCACGTCAGTCGCGAAGGACGAATTCTTATCTTCGAAGCTGATTTCTGTCCTGAAAAGGTTTCTGATGAAAGTTTCCGATATCAGCGCTGCAACCAAAATAAAATAAATCAACGAAGACACAGAAAGCGACAGCGCCTGCGCGTTTTTCCTCGACTTCACCACTAGAGAGTACTGTGCTAAGTTTGCCACAAGACAGATCTGTACAGACGACAGGTATGAGGAAAGCGCCTAGAGTGGGTAAAGAAATTAAAACTCCAACAAAGGTTGAACGTGTTGATTCAAAACTTTAAAACAATATTTTTGTAAAAATATTTCTCCTCACCGATGTCAAAGCGTCATATATATCAGTTGAGCATTTAATTAAATACGGTGAATGCGTTTCCTTTTATTCATTTCCCTTTCATTTCCCATTCACGGTTCAAAGACCAACAAGGGTTATTCTGTTCGCGGCTACAGGATCAACGCACTTAAACTCAGTTAACTTTATAATAATCGTCATTTTCAAAGTCTCGAAGCAATCGTTACAAACAGAAATAAAATAAATCGTAAAGACAAACATGGTGTTTCATACCAGTCTGTAACTATAAGCGGTTCAATCTGATGATTTCCGTGAACCACCAGCTCAGGTCTTGCGGTGAGGGCGTCTCTATGTCGCAGTCATGGGCAGTAAAATATTTATTTTCTCGAATGAACGAAGGATCCCCTTGTTTCCATCTCGGGTGTCAGCTTTGATTAATTAACTACTGCTGGCGGTGATAGTATGGCGGAAGCCATAACGTGTCTTCGCGGTGTCGTCTGCGTGATGACTATCAACTGCGGTCCTGTCACGCCCGTGCGGCTTGGCGGCGGCACACAATCATGATTCCGATTCGTCAAAAATACATTTTAAAAAAAGTAACAAAAATAATTTAAAGAAGCAAAAGAAGAAAAAGGAAAAAAATGTTCTCTCACAATACATCACGAAATGCAGGACGCATGTTCAAAAACGGCCTACAAAAATAACCCTCCATTTAATAAAACTTATTACGTCTAATAAGACAGGAATAGTAAGAGACAGAAAAAGACACGAAGAAAAGAAAGGGAGAAAAGGGAGAATTTCAAAGAGGAAATAGGCTAAACCAAAACTTTTATAACGGGTTGTGGAGTAGAGCGGGGGTGAGGATCAGTGGAGACCTCCAGTTCCCTGATAGCTCACGTGTTATAAACTCCTGGTACCCGTTTACATATCCACTGAAAAATGGAGTCCTCCTAATTACCTCCAGTCATTGCCACTGGCGAGATAAAGGCTTTTGCAGGCTGTCTGGCTGTTTTGCTTGTTACATCGCGCAGACTGCGCTGACCCGTGGGCATACAGTTGTCCCCCTCATGGACGAAGGAAGGATCAAAGTTAAAGTTCACAGCCTGTATAATAGTACAAGGATTGTGTACTAATATTATTTATCATTTGCTAGTGAACCATGTGTTGGTTACAGATGGTATTGTGAAAACATATGACGAACGAGACGTTTGATTTCTTCGAGACATGTCTTAAAAGATTAATTACCAAACTGTTTACAGGTAGGTGGGGATGAATGTGGGCAAAAAAGAAAAAGTAGGAAAAAATCTTAAACGGGGGAAAATAGATAAAATAAACAGAAAAAAAAATGAAAAAAAGTTGATTAATAAAGAAAAATTTAGAAACCAGTTTTAAATAAAATTTGTGAAAGAAGAAGTTTTTGGCATGAAAAGGTTGATCAAAGGTTCAGAAGAACGCTGCGTGCAAGAATTATGAATCCTGAAAAGTAGTAAATAACTGAGAATACAGCAGTTGGATACAGTGACTGAATGATGGAGGCGAAACGAATGAGAAAGCACGAACAGTGAGAAAGAAAAAGAGAAAAAAGAGTGTGTGGCAGTGGGTGTGAGGGAAGAGAAAGAGAAAAGTAGAGCTAAAAAAAGAATGAGTACGATGAATGGCGATTTCCAAACAGGTGTCTCCCAAGGACGTTGCCTCTTATGCTCTGTGCAGGTGGCAAGTCTGAAGGCAGGCTAACAAAAGCAGCATTCAGGTAAGTCAGGCATTGCGTGATAACGTGATACCGGAAATCAGCTATAGCGCATCTCGTTACGTTCACCACACAAAATGGACTAAGTAGCCAGTCGGCCATTTTGTAAACCTATCGCCCGTTAATAGAAAAATGTGCCTACCTTTACCACGGAGAGGAGAATATGAAAGAAATAAATGAAAGAAAAATAAAAGAAGCTGATCTTGTTTGCCGCCTGACCAAATGTTACCAAACGGTTTGGCAAACTTGTCTGGCTAGCGTTTTAGGTTTTACTATTTATTCTAAAATTCGAGACTGTCTTTTAAGTTTGTCAGTATGGCTGCCAAAGGCATAATGTCAATTCGACTAAATATGAAACCGTTCATTTAACTGAACAGTTAAATGGTCGCCATTGAATTGTGAAATCCGCGACATCTTTTTCTGAAAATAACAGAACAAATGGATTACTTGCGACGCCATAGGCCTCATATGTCAGAAATAAACTGGGGCTCACAAAGCCACGTCATCACCATTATCCAATAAAAATTTTGACAAAAGATTTTACAAGCCAGGACCTAACTTTAATTGACGCGAAATAACTAAAATACCTCCATCACCTGCTTCATTAAAATTCCACTCCCCCGCCCCTGCTAGATAAGATTGTACCTTATCCTCTGTTTAAGTATTTCCATTCCTTCACCCTTTGTGCTTCCGCTGTCAACAAAGTCGTCGTGCCACCCGAACAATGCATTTGTACCCAAAAGACGCTGCTGACGGTCCGCAAGCAGCCCACATCCAGGGACCTACATTTGAAGGTCCTTGGCCCATTGGCCCAAGCAGTTTTGGGTCGTGCGAGGTACAGACGCCATTTTGTTCACGGCAGTTTCACGTCGCCTCGAGAGATTTAAAAGTCTCGTCTGTATCGTCACAACATCCAGGGCCTTTTCTTTGCTCCTGAATTCGATCTCCTGATTACCATCATGTTGTCCCCCTTTTGCGGCGTGGCGCACCAGACATGCGCAGAACGTCTATAAAAGTTCATACAGACCAACAAAAACTAGGTTTGATAAGATTAAATTGAGGTGCCCGTCCTAAATTCGACAGAAAAGGTATACCATAGGGTTTCTATTTTTTTGACAAAACAGATACAAAGTTACTACTGGTTAGATTATGAAGAGATTAGTGTTATTGCACAAGGTTCTGTAGCTTGAAACTATACTCGCTCATCGCCCACAAGAGAGTCGATCTGTACAGGATAAATACTTCCACATGTCTTTGAAAGGTTAGAAAAAGTAAGAGGAGTGGGTGGGTGGGGTAGTAACGATAAGATGACTGTAATAAGTTTATGCCACTAATCCACTATACCTGTTTAATCAACTTCGAAGACAATCTTTATGTGCAGTGGAGACAAACTTCTAGCTTTGTTTATTCCGAGCCAGTCAGGATTCCGTTTAGCCACTGTCCCCTTTCTTTGAATCATACCCATACCCATCCCCATCCCTGTTCCAAACACTTTCGGTTGAACACCTTTCCTGACATTTAACGAGTCCCGTCCCGTGGAGTCGGGCGCCGGCCTTCTGAACCGTCACGTCCCGTAACCCTTGCTTGGCGCGCCCCTTGCTCACTTGTCTTTGTGAGTTACCCGCCTTGACGCTCTTCAGCCTGATGGTGAAATTTCATCTGACAGATCGCAACTTGTCGTCTGTGTTTTAAGGCTCCATTTGGTGCAAAGCGCGGGAGCTCACACTTGACCCCAGGTTACAGAGGCCTTAAATATGCACGCCTCGACAGGCTGTAGCATTCCTCACCTAGTGGTGCCGGAAGTCAAGTCTTTAAAGCTCTCGTGAAAAAAGAGCAGCGTGGCGGCGCGCGTGTGTTTGTATGTGTTTGTGTGAGAGAGCGATGGAAACCTGAGCAAATCCATGCTGTTTGTCCGATTCTTATAACATCTGACAGGCATACCCCTTTTGTCTGCATGATTGATGTAGTGTATGTTTGCTTAGTGTAAATGGCTCCAGAGCATGTTTAGTTTTCATGCTGATTTTCCCCATCCTAAGATGTTACCAGAGACTTCAAAAAATTACCGCACCCAAAAAAATTTGTGGCGTATACTTCTGCTACACAGAGCAAAACTGGATATTGCTATTCGAAAGGGTACGCAGGAGAGAAAAGCAAAGAGAGAGAGTTATAGTGATAGATGAGCGAGGGAGCAATGTGGCTGGCACGATTCCATTTACACCTCCAAACACCTCCTAATTCTTTTCCTCGCTTATTTGATCTGTTCCACGTGAATGCACTGTGCGCTGACTACACTAACCCAGGTGACTTTGGGTACCACGGTTAATATAGCATAAGGTTTAACGGCCAGAAACTGTAGTAACGGGAGTTGTAATGGTGGTGTCATTAGCACTAGATTCTTGTTCGTTACAACGCCCAGATCCTTAATTTATTGATTGTTTACTGTTAACAATCGACTTGATAGTAATAGTAAACAGCTTTTCATGGCGCCCGATTTGTGCATAGCCGATAGGTCTTACGGGCCAAACACAATGGTTGATGTATTTAGTAAGAGAGTACTCCCACCTCTTTTAGTTGATTTCGCATTAGGGGGGTGGGGGTGGGGAGAGAGGGAGGAGGAAACCGGAATACAGGTGTCACATACAGAGAGTGTCCCTGGACGAGATCTGAACCCTGAGTTTCTCACTACAGTTATGACAAGCGAGTGTTTTAACCACTACATTACCGGGCGCCCTAAACAAACACACAAAAGGACACTCGCACCTGTTTCTTGCCTTCGCGAACACAAATAAGCAAT
This sequence comes from Pomacea maculata, assembly GCA_004794325.1. NCBI lineage: Eukaryota > Metazoa > Mollusca > Gastropoda > Architaenioglossa > Ampullariidae > Pomacea > Pomacea maculata. Next base: position 22,402 of record SRHC01000965.1, on the reverse strand, counting down.
TGCACCGAATATTTTTTTTCAAAAATGCAGTTGCATCATAAAGCATACCTCCTAATTAAAAAGATTAACGTATAATTATTTTTTTTTAAATCGCCTTGCTCGCTGGGAGCAAACGGAATGTTAAAAGATTTCTCGCTAAAATGCAGACCTTTAGCATGAATGATGTCCATCGGTTAAAATTACGGGATGACTTTCTTTCGCACCCTCTCCCTCTCCCCAACCCCAAGCGATCAAAGCATTAACTTGATTTAAGATTTAATTAGGGGTTAATATTTGAAAAACCGCCGTGCCAGCAGGGTAGTTCCTTTGCGAAATAAGGCAGAGTAGGGCGTGGAGAGATGGGGGTGGGGTGGGCATGCAATCGTTATTTTTTCGGAAATCTCGTAAAGACAACCGGATGGAAAAAAAATGCTTTAGCACGAAAAGTTTTCAAATGAATATCATTTTCGTCGTCGTCTTTTTTTTTTTTTTTTTTGCATTTTCACCAAAAAGAGCATCTGTCATCAGTATTACTTTACACAGACTTTCCAGGCTGCTGCTAATCTCCAGGTGCCCTGGCCTTGTCTGTCCTACGGCTATTCATCCGCCGTCTCTTTTCTACATGCCGTCAAAGAAACTGAACTCGCTCTTCAAATACACGTTGTTCTTCTTTGACTGTTCTTCTTGCCATTATCCTTTTATTTGAGACAATCAAGCATCGAAAATGTTTAATGGGAGTAATGATGACAGCTGAAGAAGTGGGTTCTTTATCTTTGTTCATATCAGCGCTAGTCTAGGCCCTTTTCTTGAAAAACTTTAAAAAAAAAATACTACTTCCTTTCTCCAGTTTGCTTCCACTCCCTCCTAATGTGCAAGGCTGCAAATGCTAAATGATGTTCATGTCACGCACCTAAGAGCTCTTCAGAAAAAAAAGGGCAGTTACAGATAATCCCACTAATCTTCTGGTGATCCCGACAATTTACATTCGACATCTTTACATCAGCAATGGACGCAAATGAAATAGAAGTGTGGATTTTCCTGAAACGTGAGGTGACATTACAAACAGCAACAAGGAGAGACGAGAAACAATGCCTGAAGAAATCTGTCCTGAATCATAACTCGTCACGTGACCTGAATAGACGCCATCATTGTATCCGAAAGAGAGGGTCTAATCATCACTGTGTTCTCAGAAGCATCCACCCATCAATCCTCATCACTGTGCTGTAAATAGCACATCATCGCCACTTTTTTTTTTTCTGAACAAACACCATCACCACCGTATCCTCAGATGGCGCTGCACCATCGATGCTGTCTCCTGAATCGTCCCGTGATGGAGACTTCAGTCGGCAAGCGGCTAAGCCTGCTGTGAAGGCCATCAACCCAGCCTCGATGTTCTTTTCTTGTGCGCCTCCCATTCGCTCAAATCCAATTATCTCTAAAAGTAGTTCACTTTATGTCACGTGTCCATGCTGTGATGCAAAATGATCTTTGTTCCTATTGCCTTCCTCACCCCATTCCTCGTTTTCTCCTGGAAAATGAGAGGCCAAATTTCCCGTGAATTTCTTTCTATATTTTTGTTGATGAAGTTGTCGACTTGAAAGACGCATTACCTAAAGTAGCCATCTGTCAACTTTTCCATGTCCAAGATAGTCACTGAAAAATGTTAATTAGGAAGTGAGAGCTTGGTGTTTCTTGATAAAAATTTTAGTTATGTCGTTAATCATAAATGTGTGAATTCAAAAGCCAGTATTACGTACCTTTTGATATACAGTACCAGCATGGTTGGGTAGCCACTACACCAGCCCACTAGGCTTCATTCTGGTTTCAAGATACAGTCCATACTCGCTCCTCACGAGACATTCAAATTAAAGTTAGTGGCCACATACTTTCCCTTATGAAATAAACTTTTCACAAGGCCCAAATGAGCATTTATGGTGTTAGAATTACCACAAATTCTCATCACATAAACCACACATAATCACAATTTTTTTTTTTTACGGCAATCTTCATTCATCCATCTCTAGATAATAATATAAAATAGCTCTAACTTGGTCAGATAAAGTTGCAATAAGCATTATTCAGAGGCTGAGGGGATACACGTCTCAACATCACAATGCTCAAACGTCGAATGCTCTCCAGTCCAAAGATTTTCATGTTCCTGTGCTAAATGAATAGACTGGTCACTCAAAGCTTTTTTAAAAACCTTTTGTACCTCCCTTTGGCAGTACAGTTGTTCCTTTCTTATTTAGAACAGTCTAAACCTGTCAAGTTTTGGTCGTACACATAACTTTTATTTCATATTTTTGTCATATATTTTACAGATTTATAGAAATATGTTTTCATATTGTAAGTACCTGTAGTATTATCATTTCAAATGTATCACCAGCGATCTGTAATAGCCGTCCTTACAGGTTCGTTGCTATCAACAAGCAGGTGGCAACTTTGTTGTTCCTCAGCTAATTGTAAGCCATTCAGAAGACAATTATGCTACACAGTAAATTTACAATCACAAATTAAAGTGATTTGTCATAGTTGCGCCACAATATCCAAGGCCCTTGTGAAATGCCAGTTTTACGTCTTTCAGATGATCAAAGAAAATAATGAAGACCATACTCAAGTTTGCATTATTTAATTCTGTATACATTGTACTTTTCAAATGCAAAAGGATGCAACTGTTCTACTCAAATACATCCCCTCATAGTATCTATATATGTACATTCATGATTATTAGATGGATGACATGGGTGATATTTTCAATGCAAGTATATATACATATCTATATGTACATCAACAAATATGTATATTTCAAAATGGATCTTCTTTCCCAGTTTTGGCAACTTTTCAGTCATACTTTGCACTCTCACAAAAATGACACATTTGCAGACTGCAGCTTTGCTCCAAGTAAGAAATACAATTTGCTGCTATTTGGAAAAAAAATCTAGCCTTATCTCAAAAAGAAAAAATACTGACATCTGAACTAAAATTCATACCAGAAGATCAAAGCACTGAGCTGATAACACTCAAATGTGCTTAAAAACTTTGTAATCTTTATCATCAGCCACCCATCTCTCAAGGTGATGAAGTAAAGCCATAATGCTTTAGATTAATTCCACTGAAGAAAGATGTATTCAACCATACACTGTGAAAAACACTTTAACTATTCTAAACAAATCTGAAGTAAATATGTTCTTCCTGCTAATGCATATCAACTAACAGACACAGCCACTTTAAAAAATAAAAAGCGTTTAAAAATCATTTGACATCTTTTTTCATTAGCTAAAAGAAAAGATTAATATAAACATTCATTGACAGTATCTCTTAAATTAAATAACTTTTTCACTTAAGAAACTTTTGTCACCTTGCCAGAAGACCAAAAAAACAAAACAAAAAAAAAAAAACAAAAACAAAAACAAGTCAAGGCAATAAAAATTGTAAAAATTCAGAATCTGTGAAGATAGCTGATTTTATTCCTGTTTGGTCCCTTTGTGGACAAAATTGCTCAATAACTGCAGCAGCACAACCAATTTACACAAAAGACTAAAGCATAATTCTGGGAAAAGAACATTTGAGTACACTGAACTTCAATGAGGATGACATAAGGGCTAAAAGATAATCCAACTTCTTTAGCATTCTAAACAATGGAGTCAAAGCTTCGGATAAGGCAATATACAACTTGTTTGGCAGTTACTGACAAAGATAATGCCAAAATGAGCAAGAAAAATATGTCTAAATTGAATAAGTAGGCAATTGTGATGACAAACCCGAATGAACATGAGTTGAATAGTATTACTACATACCTGTTCAAAGTACTGAAATGCAGAATGCAAAATATCTTAGTAGCTTTTCTTAAAAACAACTACAAAATCAAAAAAGCCAGATTGCAATAGCACAATAGACTATCTCTGTAGACAGCTGTTTTTGCCCAATTTGCCATGGTGAAGTTTTCATTTGATTTTAAATTTCTAATAGCTCTGACAGATCTCCATCTTGAGTGCTACTGTTTGCCAAATATTTCAACATTTAGTGATGTATGAAAAACTCATGTTCAAATATAATCACAAAAAATATGGAAGCAACTCTCCCATGCACACACTTTCAGCCTAGAAAAATACTGCTCAAATTATAGGCAGTCAATATAATGAGTGAAAATAAGATTACCTTAATTCACATCTCTTCCCTCTTATTTTCTCATGCATACTTGCATGCATATATACAATTTTTTTTTAATATTGACAATGTCAGTGGGTTTTGGGAGGTAGAGGGAGGAAGTTTGAAAGGAAAAAAAATAGCTAGAGCATGAGAACAATGTTCTCATACCCCAGACTCCCAATTTTTCTCGATTTCCTCTTCTGTATTCTGATAGCAATCTGTGGCACAGATGGTAAGCCATATAGGATGAAGAGCAGGCACCTGTGGCCCTTTGCTGTTGAATTGCCAGCATTTCTCTCTCACACGTTGTATGCAGTGACAAAGCATTTCTCTCTCACATGTATGTAGTAACAAAGCATCTCTCACATGTTGTTGTATGTATCACAGTAGTAACAAAGCTGCCTTCCCTTCACTAGTGACTCTTCCTAATTAGCTGCCATGTCACACAGCTGGGAACCTCACCTAGTGTAGCCCTACAGCTATTTTTAAAAAGGCCAAAGATCATGAAAAAACTTTGTAAATGTCAAAAAATTTAAGTTTCCTGATCATTCCCGATATTCACATCACCCGTGACATATTAAAAATATTATCTTTAGTAATGCACCTAGTGAGTTTGCAAACAGAGAACACATGCTCAAGTTACTGTTTGCTCAAGCTATTAAATTTTGTTCTCTTAATCATCTGGCACTTGGATCCTTCACCATTCATTGAAATGGACAAATTCTATGCCTAACTGCAATCTGGCAATGATTAGATCACATATCACCCCCAGCTACAGCCTCAGCATTTTGAAATATGAGCCCCTTTCCCTCCAAAAAAAAAAAAATCTTTACTCCAGCACTCCTGGTGCATACTATAAAGACCACATAGGGGAAACAAATCAAGATGTTATAAAAGATCCCACATCTGTAACCTTCAAAATTCTGGACCATTCAAGAATAGCAATTGTACATGCAAATTGACCATTAAATTGAAGTAAAAAATATTGTGCAAGCAGAGGCATGCCAAAATACATTCTCATTCTATTTAAGACAATAAATTTTTCTTTTAATGACTTTTACATAACTAAAATGTGTTAAAGAAGAGAGGGGAAAAAAACCAGAGACAGTAAACAACAAAATTTAGACAAAATCATGAAATCAGTCCTGTTTCTCAGCAAATGCTCAAACTCACTGTATTATATGTGGTGCAAGTCCTGGGTGATTGTGACCAAGTCTAAGGTGACCAGACGTTTCGGGGGCAAAAGCGGGACACGTGCCGATGATGGTGTCGTCACCGTCAAAGAACGCTGAATCAGCGTACGGTATTCCGATTTTTAAAGACAAGCGGGATATTTGATGGACTTGCCAGAAAGCCAGAAAGTGGGACATTGGGCGTCCCGCCCGATGAGCAGGCGGGACACAAGGTCAAAAGCGGGACTGCCCCGCCTAAAGAGGGATGTCTGGTCACCTTACAAGTCATTTAGACTTTTTTTTTAATTGGTAGATGAAACAAGTTAATCAAAGGACATGAAAAGGATTAAATTTCTCGCAGAAGCCACAAAATGAAGTGTCTGTGAAACAAAACTGACATGCAGCATAAAAAACCATGACTTGTTTTTAAAAACCCATAAGAACAGATGTAATGACTAATTTCACCATATGAATGAAAAGCTTTCTATTAACATTTATAACTCATTCACAGGGAAAAATGCCCATTTTTGCTGTTCTTGTTCACTTATTTTCAAGCGTAATCAGTAAGTGATAATCTACAACAAATATGGAAATATTTAAATTACTATTACACTTCTCATTTCCTTCCCAATGTCTGTTAGTTTCCTGTAGCTGTATGTTAAACGTTGCCATATTGGATAGCTGGGTGGTAGCATCCTAACCGAGAGGTGTGCTGGTTTGATACCGAAGTAGCCCAGCAAACCCCTTCACCCTTCCCCATCAAGCAGAAATAGGTACCTGACTCCACAGAGGGTTGGGGAAGAGGGAGAGGTGATGGGCACTGCCCTTAAGTAAAGCTGACCCCAATGATAGTGAGGTCTTTAATACCTCATCTCCCCAAGCAACCTGAAAAGGTATGGGGACGACCTTGACCTTACCTTACCTTTAATTACCTAAAGAATCCTGCAGCTCCTTGTTGTCTAAATCTTATCACAAGAATATTAAGACACATAAGCAAAATGCATATTTCTTGTAAAAAGTTTAAAAAGAAAAACAATGTTGAAAAAATATCCATTTCAAATCCCTATTAATGGAGGAAATGGTGTTGAAAACTGTACAAATGTGATGTCCCTTTGCCTAACTGGCTAGAGGGGGTAGAACTCTGTGGTATTTTTGTCTTATAGGATGCCTTCCTTGGGATTGTATGTTTTTGACGGGCCTGCCATCGTGTGTTTGGAATGTGTTGCCTCTTCTGTTTAATTGCCTTTGGTTCCTTTTCAACAAGCATATTTCACAATGAGCGTAGTTCTGTGGGCTTTATGTCTGCTTGACCTTTGTTGATTAGTTAACTTTTGCATGTGCTGGGGCTCATTAGTCGTTCCAGGGCGATCGATGCTATCCGTTGGATGTGCTATTAGGAACTACATTTGCTATGTATGGTTTGTTTGATATTTGGGTTGCAGTTTGTGGTTCATGTTGTATGTAGATATTGCCCTTTGGCAAGGGTACACAGGCTGATAAACACTAATGTGATTTTGTTTTGTCATCACCTTATTTTGACGTCACACCAACTTCTATCACTTGTGAAGCGCCATGAGCTTGTCCAACGGGAAGGACAAGGCGCTATACAAGAGAACTGTTATTATTAACTATTATTATGGATTCCTGCAGACGACAGGACCTTTTTCGCAGTTCACATTCAGATATGAGCTCCAGAGGAACAATAGGAAACTGGCGGTTGGATAGACCACAGCCGTCCCGACAACCAGCCCGGAGAATGGCCACGGCCCACGGACGCACCCACAAAACCCCCTGCCCCCATCGCCCCGCGCACAACGGCAAAACAATAGAAACACCTGCACGCACACACAGCGAGTCTTGCACCCAGACCAGGTAGGTGTCGCTGTCAATAGACCAATGTTTGTAGACGTAGAAGGACGAGCCGAAGGCCACGTCATCGGCCAGGCCTCCAAGACCCAGCAATCGCGGGCCTATCACGGTCAATGCCAGGCCGCATCCGGAAATGGTCTGCCCACAACATGCAACAGCCGGCCAGTCTTATGCCGGTTCACCACCTCCGACAGTCCGCCCGGCCGAAACCAACATTGACCCAATATTGGCGGCAGCATATTATTTACTTACCTACTTCCCTTGAAGGGAATCATTCAAACGAAAATTAGATTTCTTCACAAGTATTTCAAAAAAAGCTGAGAAGCACTTTCCTCAATGATTATTTTTTTCTTTTCATAGTTACATGACACTTACAAGATGGACTACTTATTTTGCATATTTTTTGTTTTTTTTATCCTTCTCTTTTAAAAAATTTTATTTGGTAAACAGGGTACTTTTTGTGCATTCCAAGACAACTTAGAGAGTGATGTCCCCTGGCCCAACTGGCTGGAGGGGGCAGAGCTCTGTTGTATTTTTTGTTTTATCTGACATCCTCCTGGTGTTGGACTTGTGATGGTGTATGATTTTGATGGGCCTGCCATCGTGTATGTGGAGTGTAGTGCCTCTTCGCTTTGGTGACTGTAATTCTTAGCAATTTTTTGTCAACCTTCTGACTTGGCGATCGGCGGCGCAATTCAGTGAGCTTTATGTCCGTTGGATCGGTGAACTTTTGTGTGTGCTGGGGTCATTCGTCGTTCAGTAGGACTGGTGACGTCTGTTGGATGTGCTATGTGCAGCTATATTTGCTATGAAATGCATTCCAGCTTATATGACATGTTTGATATTTGGCCTGTGGATTGTGCTCGTATTGCTTGTAGACGCTGACCTTTGGCTTGGAGTACCGTCATTTTGTTCTGACGTCACATTATTTTACGTCATTTTTTGTCATATGTGAAGCGCCTTCCCCTGTGTGACCCCGGGGTATGCTTGCCTAGCGAGCACTGTAAGAATAGGGACACTGCCATCCAGCCAGGCATGTCGTAAGAGGCGACTAAGGTGGACACCTCACCTAGAGGTAAATTAGGTTGTGGTAGGGCTAACAACCCCACCATGTAAAAATAAGCATATTACTGAAACCAAAACCAGAGAACTCGTCACAGGTGGCGGAAGTAATGAAGCACGCCAGGTGACTGGATGTTTGACGGATGGCAGCCAAACCCAAGAGGGAGCTGGCGCCCCAACAGCTGATTTACTGAAGCCGATGCAAAAGTTGAGGGTAGGGTGCTGGAATGTCCAGACCTTGTACCAGACTGGCAGGATGCTCCAACTAGTCAAGGAATTTGACAACTACAACTTGGACACCCTGGGAGTCAGTGAAGTCAGATGGACTGGCACTGGAAAGAGGAGACTGGCATCAGGACATACCATCTTGTTCTCAGGACGATCAGACAGCCAGCACTATGAAGGAGTAGCTCTACTCCTCAACAAGAAAACGGCAAAGGCACTGCTGGAATGGAAGCCTTATGGACCCAGGCTTTTGAGAGCAAGGTTCCATTCCAAGTACACCAAGCTGACAGTGCTAGCTTGCTTTGCACCAACAGAAGTCTCCGAGGCAGAAGACAAGGATGCTTTTTACGATCAGCTCCAGGCAGCCTCAGAGAGCGTTCCAGCCCACGAGATGCTGCTCATCATTGGCGACCTCAATGCAAAGGTGGGAAGTGACAACACCTGCAGGGAGCATGTCATGGGCAAGCATGGAATTGTTACCATCAATGACAAGGGAGAGAGACTGACAGACCTTTGTGAAGAGAACAACCTCCTGATTGGAGGCACACTCTTCCCACTCAAAGACATCCACAAGGCAACGTGGACATCACCTGATGGGATCACAAAGAACCAGATAGACCATGTCATCATCAATCGAAAATGGAGGAGCTCACTTCAAGATGTCAGAGCTTACAGAGGAGCAGACGTTGCTAGTGACCACACTCTTGTGATAGCCGCAGTTTCTCTGAAGCTACGTTGATCGCGAGGAAAACAGGTGCGCCAGCAGAGAGTGGACTCCGGCAAACTGAAAGATCCAGCCACCAAACGAGCCTTTGCTATGGAAGTAAAGAACAGGTTCCAGGCTCTAGGGGACCAACAAGAGATGACCTTAGATGACTTCAATCGAGTCTTACAGGAAACAGGAGAGAAAATACTTGGCTTCCAACGGAAGAAGAAAGAACAATGGATCAGAGAAGAGACATGGAAAAAGATAGACGAGAGAAAGTCAGCCAAACAAAAAAATCAACAGCACTAGATCTGAACGCCTGAAAGAACAACACGGACAAAGATATACAAAGCTAAGCAAAGACGTAAAGAAGATGACTAAAACTGACAAAAGAGTCTACATAGAGACACTGGCAGCTGAAACTGAAATAGCAGCAAGGAAAAATGACTTGAAGACACTGTACAAGATAAACAAACAGCTAAACAACGAGTTTAAGAACAGTGATGTGCCAGTGAAAGACATGAATGGTAATGTTATCGAGGGAGAGGCAGAAAAACTACAGCGCTGGAGGAAGCATTTTGAGTGAGTTCTGAACAGACCAGATCCCCCTCAGCTTGCAGACATCCAGCCAGCAGCTATAGACCTTGACATCTGCACAGGCTCGCCAAGCTTGGAAGAAGTGACAGCAGCAATCAAGAAAATGAAGAGTGGCAAGGCACCAGGGGCAGATGGATTTACAGCAGAGATGTTGAAAGCAGATGTGAATGTGACAGCTCCCATACTGACTGAAATCTTCAGGCAAATTTGGGAATCAGGGCAGCTCCCTGCTGCTTGGAAGACAGGGCTCATCTTCAAATTACCCATGGACTGGATCATGAAGACTTCCACCGACAGTGAGAAGAGAGGGATCAGATGGACCATGACTATGACAGCAACAACAACGCTAGAAGACTTGGACTTTGCTGATGACATTGCCCTGTTCTCACATCGCCACCAAGACATGCAAGAAAAAACAAATGCCTTCTCAGAAACAGCTGGAAACCTTGGCTTGAAAGTCAGTGCAAGGAAAACGAAAAGTATGAGAGTGAAAGCCAGAGTCCAAGACAGCATCAAACTAAATGGAGAAGAGATTGAGGAAGCTGACAGTTTCACTTATCTTGGGTCCAAAATGTCAAACACCGGGGATGCGGAGGTGGAGACTCGAGGCCGACTGGCGAAAGCCAGCCACGCCTCTGCCTCACTCAGGAGCACATGGAAGGCAACAAACATCAGTAAGAAGATAAAGCTATCTTCCAGTCAACTCTGATCAGCACCCTCCTTTACGGATCCGAATCCTGGAAGATGACCAAATCAATCTGTAACAGACTTGACGTCTTCCAAAACAGATGCCTCAGGTGCCTACTTAACATCTTTTGGCCAAATACCATCACCAACAAAGAACTCCACCAAACAGCTGAAATCGAGTCCATCACCACGCAAGTTCAACGAAGGCGTTGGCGGTGGATCGGACATGTGCTCCGCCAGCAGACAGCAGACATCTCCAGAGTCGCCCTACGATGGATTCCAGACGGCCACAGAAAACGAGGCCGCCCAAAGGAAACTTTGAGAAAAACAGTGGAAAGGGAGATGAAAGGAAAGGGCTGGACATGGGGTCACCTAGAGCGGGTTTCAGCCGATCGACATCGGTGGCGGACTCTGGTTGAGGCCTTATGTGCAACCTGATGCACGAAGAGGACAAGAAAGAAGAAGAAGAAGAGATTATACAATTTTCATTGCATCAGGAAACATGACTTAGGTTTCTAACATTTAAGCTAAAACAATATTCAATACTTCATGCAAGTCATTAAGCAGATGTAACAGTGCCTGAAAGACCAGTCTTCTTTTAAAAGGAAAGGGCAGACCGGAACTGTCTGAGCTATTCCACATTCTGATAAAACAAACAATAGAGTTTCTAAACTAAACAAAAATATTACATATACTTACAGGGCTTCTGCTTACGCAAAAAATTGCGTACAGTACACATTAAAAGTTCGGAGGACCCCTTTGATTTTCGTCAATGGGGTCCCCTTCAAATTTGGGCGAAGAACAGGGACCCCTTAAAAATCTGAAGGGCTCCCTGGGACCCCAAAGAATTTAGCCTTAGCAGCAGCCCTGACTTAGGTTAAAATAAAACTCGGAAAGGTTCTCTGTGCAAAGCCTTCGCCTTGAGATGATGCATCCTAAACAACACATAAAAAGTCTCTGCAATGGTCATACTGATGATTGATTACCTCACATCATCATGCTCTGGGGCATACAGTTTAATTTTTAAACACTTTTACAGAAATCTGTCTTTCCCAGAATCTTTCCTACACAGACTGCTTTACCCTATCACAATGGTCATGTGCAACCATTAACATTACTGCACACATTTGCACCACACGCTACTGGCCAGCTGGTTGCACAGAAATGAGATCATAAGATGAAATGCAAGAGAAGACTGCTTCACTGCTTTCAAATCGAAATACATCAATGCTAAAACTGCACAAAGGCTTTAAAGAAATCATCTGCTTTACAGACAGCTGATCCAAATGCAGTTAAAACACGTTTCTCTCTTTTTTTTCTCTCCTTATATCACATTCTCAAATACTCTTTAGGTGAGGAGAATTACATGATTTAAAATTGTTTGCTACTCCAGCTTAACACTGCATGCAAAACAGGTGAAAGATAAATTATTTAAACTTAAAATAACATTTAGGATTTTAGTACCCTTTTCTATTAAAAAAAACCAAAACATGCTGGAATTTTTTTCTAGTAATTTGCTGGAAGTGCAGAGCCATCTGATGTCCATGGTGATACACACATCTTTTAGGATGCAATGCTCTTGGCTTCCAGCTCCTGCCTATCTAGACTGACATCCTGAAGTCGTCTAATAAAGGGGTGTCCAGGAACACATGCCTGCTTGGCAGGACTTTCAAGGGATTCTTCATCGTGATCTACCTCTAGAGACCTCTTGTGAGAGGTGACCACCTTGGCATCACCCATGCGTATCATTGTGTTGATTGCACGTAAGTCCTGCAAAGGAAGTCAATGTAAGGAGACCTCTTCATGGACAAGCACAGATGACTAAGCCCTAACTGAAGAAAAGATGGGCACCACCCTCACAAAGTATAAGAAAAATACTGCTCAAGTTGCTCTTCATGCTCTAAACCTCTAAATGTTCACAACCTGGATCTAGTAACAGAGGTTATTCTAGGATTTCAAGAACAATGGCCTATTAAAACAAACACATTTTCACTACTTCTCATAAATATTTATTTGACATAAACCAAAATACAGTCCAAAATACTTTCCCAAAGATTGATCACACAAAAATATTTGTTTCTGATTTGTTAATAAATTATCTTTCTTCATTATTAGTCTGTCACAGTATCCTAAACTTTCAATCTTGCGACTTTAAATGCTCTTCACTATCCTACTTGTGTGGGTGATACAGTTTTATGTTTGATTCTTTTTCCACAATACCGTGGCATCACTGAAGTAGAGGTCAGTGATTCATTTTTACATTTTATTATCGTGATTGTGCTTCTTTTCAAGGTGACTTCTACAAGACCATTAGTTTTGATGGATGTATGTTATGGTTTGAGGCACAGTTTTCCAAGTAGGGAAGTGAATACCTGTAAAAGCTAAACAGGTTTGTACAGCTTTTTTTTTTTTTTGATGCTTTTGAAGCTCTAGGACAGGGGTGGGCAATTAATTTTCCCAAGGAGCCGCATGAGAAATTGGGATGGTTTTAGAGGGCCGGACTAATATAGTTAACTTAGTCTTACCCAATACTGTATATATAGTATATATACTGGCGGGCGGGCCAGCAGGCGGGCCGGTCAGAGATAGGAGGCAGGCCGGATGTGGCCCGCGGGCCAGCCTTTGCCCAGGTCTGCTCTAGGATATGCATTTTACACAACAGTTTCCTTAGCCACAATCCATTCCTCTAAACATACTGCTTTGTCCAACAAAGGCTGACTTTGTCTAGCTTTCCTAAGAAATTTGTTGAGATATTCAATTTTTTGCATCCACAGGTTGCTCTCTCTTCTGCAGACAGGAAATGAAGCAGGATCACCTGAATCTTCTGAGAACCTGTCACTTATGTTCTTACACAGATTGTCACACAAAACAACACTGACAGCTTTTACATCCTGTGATGTTCTCCTTACATTAGGGCTAATTTCCAGTCAAATATCTCTAAATCTGATCTCAACTGCAACACCATCACCTTTCTTTTTTCTTTATCAGTTTATCAATTGCTTCCTTCTCCTTCAGTTTAGGTTGATGAAGTGCTTTTTGTATGCTTGAGTCTGGTCTTACAGTGCTGGATATACATATGCTGGATATACATATGCAATATCTTGATTTTAAAGAATCTTAGCCAACTGAGAAAATGCAGGCGAGGATAGGGGGGATATGGAAAAGAATTGGGATTTTATACCAAACTAGCAACTAAGGCTATATATCATGGAGAGGCAGCCAGCCCTGTAAACAGATGCCACAATGCCTGAGACGAGAGTTAAACCCACGACAGCCAACCTTCACTGTATTGGTGACAGGCGCTGTTATAAAACCAGACTGCCTAACTGCAAAACGTACATAAACAATGCAAAAAATCCCAAAACCCTAAACAGTTATTTATGCAACCAGGGCTAGCAAATTTTACATCCCATGCTACCATCCTCGCTCATTATCCAAAGCTGTTTCTGCAGAAAACTTTTCTGGGCATATAGCTTTCTGCTTGCAGTCATGGTCTCTGATTATCTCAGTCACCATCATCCAATTTGTCAACTGTCAATTCCTGACATGCACTCTACAAACTGATGTTTCTGTTTCTGTCCATAATCTTTACTGATTATTAATTTCTTCAGCATCATCTGTTTTTAAGGCCATGAACAAAGTTTTGCTTCATTTTCAACTTGCTTGCTTCCAATACCCTCAAAACATTTCACTTAAATTCAAATATTTCTGCTGTGCGCACTTCACCAATTCCTGGCACAAAATTTGGAGCAAGTTAGGTGGATACAAATTGGTCAGTTTCAAAACTGTGCAATCATTAGCATTGATCCTAGATGGTTGCAAGCCAGCACAAAGTATCCCAACAATTATTTCTGAAGTGCTGCACCAAATGGTAAATGCGCACCAGCTACAGTATTTCTATTGGCACATGGTTGCAATGACTCTCAAACTACATGCCCCTCAGTGAAATTCTGCAAGGCCACATCCTAGAATAACCTCTGCAGTAAAACTTTGTAACTATAAGAAAAATGAACATTTAAAATCTTTTATTTTTTTCATTAAGAAGAAAAACTTTTGCATTCTTTGGTCTAAGGTCTTTCTTTTTGTTTTATTTATTAGCAGTAAATTTATGTGCCAGAGTACCTTCTGTCAGTACATTAGAAAAATCCAGCAAGCAATTATACACACCAAAAAAGTCAAACAAGTATATACCTTTAAGCATGCTTTAGACCAGACCTGGGCAAACGCCGGGGGGCCTGCGGGCCGGATCCGGCCCGCCTCCTGTCTCTGACCGGCCCGCCCGCAAGTATATATATACTACATATACAGTATTGGGTAACACTGAGTTAACTATATTAGTCCGGCCCTCTAGAACCATCCCAGTTTCTCATGCGGCCCCTTGGGAAAATTAATTGCCCACCCCTGCTTTAGACAGTGTCAACAACCAGAAATACATAATACTGAAATATTTTATAACAAGTCCTTTAAAATGCAATTTATTCTCAAACACTACATTTTCTGTAATATGTGCACCTATTAAAAAAACTCTTAACTTTAATGAACACATATACAGAGTCTCCTCACTTTTTCCTTCAACACAACAGTTTAGATGGAAAAAAAATCAACAAGGCTACATGGATTTATTAAGAATAAGCAGAGATCTACTCACCTTAGCAGGTGATTTATTGATGCAGAAAGACATGCCTTTTGGAGTTGTTTTTGGGATGGTAGTTCTGTGAGGAGAGATATACACCTCATGGTTATTGGACACCCGCCTTGCTGAACCAGAATGTGAACGCATTTGAGGCAACGGAGATAGTTTGGGCTGATCCTGTGAACAATATGCATAACAATGGTGAGCCTGACAAATGTGCCTAAGTCCTGTACACAAAGTACAAACATTTTCTAAATGTGATTTTTTAATTTTTGCAGCTTCTAGAACGTAATATTATTATTTAAACAAAATCATTCACAATACCATACAAAAAAACAAAAAGAGCCAGATGCAGTGTAAGGGACCTTACCCCTGACTGGTTCTGTGCTGAGAATTTCAATGCAAACTTCCTCATTCTATCTGTAAAAACCTGAAAAAGAAAACTCCTCTTTTAAAATGGAACTAAACTGAAATATATCTGGCTACCACTATTTTTTTCAACAAACAATCATGCAAATCTAATGTATAAAATCTAGCATTTTTTAAAAATTACTATTCCTTCTTTGTCTTAAGATTCCATCACTGATATCTTATAAATCCAGAAAAAGGGGTCTATAAAATTCTGTGTAGAAATATGATTTGGGTTAAAGGTTACTAGATATATCTAACTCTAAACCTTATCCTAATCCTGACTTTGTAACTTCATCTACTTTATTAGTCCTAAGAATATCCAAGTTTTGGTTTGTATATCACTGTGTCATGTTCCCAAAATCATTTCCGCACACTGATCAAAGACAATCATACCTTGATAAAATAAAATAGCAATATTTTAACAATGGCAATATAAAACTGACTGTATTATAAAACTGTATAAGGTCGCCTCTCTCCTCCGTATTAAAGTCGAAGGCACCACCTGATCCACCAAGTCTTGTAGGAGTGGGTGGCTGACTGTTAGGCTGAGGAACAGGAAGTGTTGACGAGGATCGCATGTATGTCAGTGTCTCTGTTCTTCCTGTTTTAACAACCATTTTTGACACTAAGCCTCAAGCAGAGTTTACTGAAATGTCCTTGTGTATGAACTAGTATAATTTGCAATAATCCAAACTCATTATTATCCAACAGCATGAACCATGGTCAAGAAAGAAGACAGCAAAATGAAAAAAAAAATGCTTTCATACGTTACCCATTAGAAATTTCTCCCCCATCCCTTAAACCACCCTCAACATCTTAAGGTGCTGATCAAAAAAAAGACCGTAAGCATGCAGAATACCACAACTGCTATGAACATGTTGTGAGCAACTGCCATGAACAAGTCACAAAGGTTGCCGTGAAACAACAGCAAAGAGCTGCCACGAACATGTCACAACAACAATAGCAAAGAGCTGCCACGAACATGTCACAACAACAATAGCAAAGAGCTGCCACAAACATGTCACAACGATTATCATGAAATAGCAACAAACTGCAATACATGTCACAGACAATGGTTACCACAAACAAATAACACTCACTGCGTTCCCGATCACCCCTACTGTCATCTCTCTCCACAGGAGAGGAGGAGCGACTGGTGGCACTCCCACTGCCATTACTGCTGCCAGATGTATGGCGCCTGCGTCCATTTAGCAGCACACTTCTGTATACCTATGCATTAGGTCAGGCACAATAACACAGATGCAGCTTTCAACAGAAGTGGAAACATCTGTAAGCCCTACAAACATCTTAAAACTATTTCTTTGCATCTGCATTTTTTTAATATGCTGTTTGAATTTTCAGCTAAACCATCATTTTATACCTTTTGAATTCTTTTTGTATTTTGTTGTTTATGTTTATTCCTTGAGGAGCATAGGGCCAAGGTTTTGTGTTTAAAGCTCTCATTATCTTGGTATAGGTCTGTTTCAAATGAATTACAATTATTAAATACCTCTTTATCTAAAAAAAAAATCATAGGTAATTGAATTTATTTGATGTGAGCTACTGACATCTGACACACAAAAAAAAGAGGTAATAAGTGATTTCTGTTAAAATATAACACTCAATACCCAATTTTTTATCAATTTAAATAGACTTCCTACTTTACCAACTTTATTATATAGCAATTAAATGAGATCTTGACATTCCTGCAGAGACAGAGTAAATGTATCTGTTCTAAACAGAAATCTGTTTATGAAATTACAAAGAGTTAAAATCAATGCCTATCAGAAAGTTTCTGAAAATCACATTACTGCTACTAATCAGCATTTCAGTACAAACACCTGTGCGCACATATTCACACACCTGTGGAATCATATTTCTATTGGCAGATTTTACAGCTGCTTCAGTGACATCACTGGCAGTCAAATAAGACTAATTTAAAATAATTAAATGCAAAAATCTAAAAGTCGCAGCCAGTTTCAGGAATCAAACCATATAATCACTCATTAATGTAAATAAATGCATGTCACGAATTATCATCTAAAGAAAACATACATGACTCTGTGCCTGAGGCTGGAATCTGTAGCATTTCATGATGTCCTGGAAGTTCAGTGGCCGCTCTGTAACCTTCGCCATTATGTAGACAGAACACATCAAAATCTGATCCAGATGACGATCACATGCGAGGTCAGTGCATTTTGTCAGGGCATATTCAAAGCACGTCCACATCTTGCTCCGCAAGTCTTCATCATGTACTTGAAGGTGATCACATAATTCCCGCAACCTCACACTTGCCAAGTGATAGACCTAACAGAAACATAAATTTTAAAAAAGGTAATCCACATTTTTTTTAATACAAATGAGAAAAGAATTGCAAAAAGTTTTCTTAGACAAAAAATTCATCTAGAAAGGATTGGCCATCCACAAATTCAAAACAATTACAGAGAGTGACATTACACATAGAAAGATGATGTTTCCTTAGGTGTGTTAAAAATAACATTTTGGTTTATAACTACATAATTTTCATTCTAGCTTTTAACATTTCTAAATAAAACTTGGGCAAGAAAGTAATGAATGAATGACCTTCTTTGCTGTAATATATTTTTGTCAGCTGCCATGTGACCATTCTTATGAAAGTGTACGTAAACAATAGCTTACTTTTCTGAAAAAAAGGGCAAGTGAGCCAGTCTTCTTTGGTTTGACAGACTTTTTAGGAGAATGTGTTACTGTGATGGCATTGCCATGCACAATCAGAATCTGAAATGAACAAGATGAAATGAGAACCCAACTAGCTTCATGCACTTCTTAACAAGATGATGTATCCTTCTCTCACCGTAGCTTAATTAAGCATGTAACAGCTTAACTGCATTTGCACTCTGATCAAGTTATGAAAAAAATGGTACATTAACACCAGTAAAATAAGTGACATGCAAAACTTCTTAACAGAAAATGAGATGAATACTCAAATCAGCATCTTAACTTGTTCAAAGCAGTCATCAGTAAATGAATGTTTTCTTACGCAAATGATGTTTCAGCAAATGACTGATGAACATCAAACAAAATTCTTTATAATAACAAGATGGCCTAAAGGAAAGCAACTTTGTAAATTTCAGTAGAAAAACTATTTTGTTTGCAGCATTTTTTATTTCCCTTTAATCAATGGTTAGATGATTTGGATAAGAAGTGCTTTCTCTAAATCTGTTTAAAAGGAGTTGATAACAATAAATGGCATTTGTTTTGAGTTTAAAAATATATATATATATTTTCACTCACCTGTCTGCCATCATTGGTGTAAGCCATGAGAGTCTGTTGTGTATTCCCACTTGCCTGCTGCTGAGCTGATGCACTGCGTGTGCTTGCAGCAACAGTATCTGCCACACCACTGTTCAACTGCTGGAGAAGAACAGGCTCACCTCCACTTATTCCTGAAGCACTAACAGTAACTGGTGCAAAA
Source organism: Pomacea maculata (assembly GCA_004794325.1). Taxonomy (NCBI): domain Eukaryota; kingdom Metazoa; phylum Mollusca; class Gastropoda; order Architaenioglossa; family Ampullariidae; genus Pomacea; species Pomacea maculata. The sequence goes on along the minus strand of SRHC01000965.1, from coordinate 3,458 downwards.
AGGCGTCGCTTTGCACTCCCAGGCTGAGGAGAGCTAAATATATCAGCAGCTGATGGGCCAGTTGGTGAGCTAAGTGGGTCGGTTGCTAAAGATAACAAAAAGGCAAAGAAAAATGATTAAAATTTTAAAAACAAAATAACCAAAAGAAAAAAACCCGGGAAAAGCATTCCCCTAAGGCCTAAATTACCTGCAATATCTAATCCTATTTTTCTTGATATCTTCTTTATGCAGCAAGCTTGTTATAGTTCCGAATATCCTAATCATTTAGAGAGTTAACATGACATTTTTTTTACGAGAAATAGCTGAACTGTAGAGCGGAGTTAAGTTATTTCTGATGATTAATGAACCATTATGAGCATTCTTCGGAATGGATACCTGCGCACTACAAATCGACATCATCATCATCATCATTATCCAAACAAAATTTTAAAGAATTTGAAAGCATTTTTTCCACTGACTTCAAGCAAACTACTCACGTCTTGGAAGAATGGAACGTCCAGAAAGTGGCCTTCCTGGTTTGACTTCCGTCACCAGACTTCGAACTCGAGGATGTTGCGCTGGGGAGGTGGTCACTGCTGTTACCTTTGCCTCTGGTGGAATGGTTGATGGCGTTACCTGATAATGATAATATTCACATCACAATAATTTGATTGAACCTGCTGTCATATTCCCATGGGCACTAGTTAAAAGAACGCTCAGCATACATACTGACAATAGAAATTCTGAAGAACATCAATATGTATTCCAATACCAATATTACCTTTAAATAAAGACAGTGATCAGTTCTGAAGTACTTACATCTTCACACGTTGGGACAGATGAACTTTCTCTAATAGCCTCCCATAACGGGGACTCATTTTTCCAGGCATAACATTCAAGAATGCTTTCTTCAATCTGTAAGTAACCACATCTAGGTGTCAAGCAAATCTGTGCACACATTACCTGATGACAAATGCTCACGTAATTTCTTTCTAGAATTCTCAGCAACTTAAAATTTACATGTGATGTCTGTGCCTGTAAACTTAAAAGTCACAGATAATTTTATTTCTCATCCTAAACATGATGCTACTTTTAAGTACTGCTCTTCATGTATAATGCATTTGTGTGCCTAACATTTATATAACTTCACACAAAAGTACACCGATACATGGGCCCTTACGTGCACACACAAAACCTAATTTTCCCTATTCTTTCTCTCCCCCCCCACACACACACACACATGCGTGCATCTACATCTTTCCCCATTCACCATGCCACTCCACAATTCTTTACTTTACAGTTTGTTATTTCACAACCTAAGAGATCAATTTGATAATTAAACAGAAACAAATCAAGCCTTACATGATTTAAGTATTTCACGACATCTCGCGACAGACCCTCCTCTGCTCTAATGATGATCTCAATCACTTTATAGAAATAGTAGGGACTGAGGTCAAAAATGTCCACAATCCAGGGAAACATTCTGCAACAGACATGTTATTTTCTTCAGCTATTAAACAACACATGCTGCTGCCCAAGAACAATTTTGTTCCTTATGTGAAGTACTGATGAAATCCCCTTCCACCCTCAATCACTTTTTTGGGGGGATCAACTCTGGTCAAGAGTTTTGAAAATGCTGGTATTGTTAAAACACTGAACAAGAAGTCACTGGAAACCAAACTTTACCTGATCTGCTGCACAAATGTACTAAAAAAACATTGTGCTTAATTATCTTATTACTGATGTCACTATAATACAGAAATGTATGCAATGTATAAAGCATCTACAATTGAACTTCTGTAAGTTGACCTTCCGTAAGTCAAATTCCCCCTAACTCGAATTTTAAACATCAATTGGTTGGTTTCCCATTAAAGCAATGCATATTCAACTTCTGTAGCTCGAATCAGCATAGCCAAAAACTTCCACAACTCGAATAATTTTAAGCCGGTCAGCATGTTGAAACTATAATCATGTACTCCCCACCCCAACCCAATCGACCCTGTGCTCCCATATTCTCCTTTCTGTATAGGAACATGTGTAATAAGCGTAACTTTGTCTCCGCAGGGTACCGGAGTGTCTTTAAAAGAATGACAAAAAAAGGTTAAAATTAAACGTCCACAGTGAAAAAAATGTTCTTTTCTCAATGAATTTTTTAACTCAAACCTTCTGTAACTCTATTTTTTTCATCGGTCCCTTGAAGTTTCAACTTATAGAAGTTCGGCAGCATACAACATATAATATTAATAATAATCCTCTCCCTAGCACTAGCCAATCTTATCATCCAGAGGGGAGAAAAAAGTGTTAACTACATGAAATCCATGTCTCACCTCTGTGAATTGTAGGAGAAAATGACTATCTCCAGGCAGCAAGCAAAGAGGGACCGGTGAAAAAGATCATGGCCCAGAAGACCCTGCAGTTGAATGCAGTGTGTAGATGATTAGCATACTGAACAACCCATATCATTAGCATAATGCCAAACTATCACAGAAAGATCCTATTTCTGCTCCAAAAAAAATATCCCACTCATTATGCACATACATGCTGTACACACTGTTAGCAACATTACTTACAAGAGATTGTAAGATTTAACTTTCACTTACGGTAAGATCAACCTTTTGTTCCTTTAGTGAGGACACAAGACGTTTTTTCTCCCCAGTGACGATGCTCTCCAGCATCTTGTAGTAAAGACTTTCTCCAAGCTGCAGCCTCTTTCGAGCGAAGTCAATGTGACCAGCAGGACAATTGTCTGAAGGCTGCAACACAACACAACATCCTACTTGACTGTCTGTATGTTTATCTTACACTGTTGGTATTTTAAGCTGTAACACATCATCCTACTCGAACGTCTATATGCTCATCCTACACTGTTAGTATTCTAAGCTGCAACATATCATCTTACTCGATAGGCTACATAGTCCTCCTACAATGTTAGTAATCTAAGCTGCAGCACATCATCTTATTTGACTGTCTAAAATATTCATCCTACATTGTTAGTATTTTAAGCTGTGAAAAATATAAAATGACAAACCTGCACATAATATTTACAAAATATTTCTCCCATTTCTTTGACACGTGAAGTTATCTCCTGCAGTGGAGTTTTGCTACATTCTCTGTAACATTCCACAAAAACATATTTCAGTTCTGTTTCTCTTCCAGAGTTTGCTGCATATATCTCTCTGGTAATAAGTTAAGCATGCTCAAAGAATATTACAGGGCACATAATGCAAAATCAAGCAGCATAAAGTTCCACCTAAGATTATCAATCCTGGCACTTCATGCTGCTCACAATTTAAGCATAAGGATGTACTCTGATCAATCACAAATGGTAAGAATGTTCAGGTTTTAAACATTAAAACTTATCAAGTTTCAGACATAACAGTAGTAGCTATTCACAAAGGCTTACTTGAACTCTTCTAACAGGTAGTCAGATGGGGAAGTTTTCCTTCCTGAAAGAAGTGCCTGGAGGCGGCTAACACTCT